>BLBF01000005.1:32422097-32434858 GCA_015471245.1 Laticauda colubrina
ATACAACAACCAACCTTGAGTGTATTTCTTGTTAGTTGCTATACTTTACATAGGGTCATTTATTAACCATAAGGATAATAGTATTTAAAAAAAAAAAGATGCCAAAAGCTTTGATTTTAGGCAACACTAAAGAAGTCAGCCGGTTTATAATACCATGAAAGATGATTCCATTCCTGTGATATTAAATATGTTTACAAAACATTTTGTTAAGATATTTAAATTTTAATATCTGCAGCAGTGAAGGATTGGAAAATGAGCAAGAACACACAGTTATAACTAATCAGTTAAAAAGAAAGCTGGCCACTACATGAGGCAACCTGAGCTGTGATTAGTTGCTGTGAATGAAAAGTGGGAGCTTCCTTATTTCCTGTCTTTTTTCCTCTGAATGCTTTATGTGCTTTTTTGTAATTTAGCTCATGATTTTTCTGCTGGGTTGATTTACCTGACAATGCTCCTGCTTGCCTATCTTATTTAATGTAAATATGTGTATTTATATAAAACTGCAAGTTCAAGTTGGCGTCTCTGACTCCATTTGGACACCCCCAGACACATTACTAGGTGCAAACAAACAAACAAACCTACCAGGCCTTAGCACTAGTGCAGAAGAAAACTGAAATCTCAGAGCCTGAGTAAAAGTTTTACCCAGCCAAAGTTGGATCGGAGACACGAAGAAGTACCAGAGACACAGGGCATGGAGGAGTTTTTAATGATTTTTCACCTTTAAAAATAAATCTGACTGAATCCCAGAGGGACTGATGTAGATATAAATTTATAATGTGGTTTACCTGGAAGTAAACCTTTGTGAATTCAATGTTATATATTTTTGATATGCAATGATTATGGAGAGGACAGAGCAAATGGGTGAGGAAAAAGAGAAGGCAAAACTACTAAGTTTGGCATCAACTGTAACCATTTGCTAATCCAGCTCAGGAAGCATACATATATGAGTCAAACCTGACTGCCTATAAAGATCACTCTCCTGTCTATACAAATATTAAAAAACATCCCTACATAAATGTTTAACTGTTTACTCCAGTCCTGGTGAAATGAATCAAAACCACACAACATATTACATTCAATTAAATAGAATTCCCAGAAAGTAATTTGTGTTGGTATGCAGCAATGCTGGAAGACAACAAATGGCATTCTTTCCCTACTTGAGAACTTTCTCCATGAACTCAAATCCCCATAATCAAGCATAAAACAAACATGGTCAAGAAAATCCTTTCTTCTTTTGGTTTGTTGAAAAAAGCTCTCAGCTCTCAGTTTAAGTTGCCTGTGGAAACTGCATATTTGCTTAGGAAAGCTTTCTCTGTTCTCATACAACTGTGTCCAGGGAAAAGGGACAGATTATTAACATCAAGTCAGAGTGCCACTATGTAGCATCAGACTGCGCTAGCTTGTAAAGAAAAAAAGTCTAAATCTGTTGTCTTGATTTTTTTCCTGATCCCTAAGGTTTGTGTATATGACATTTGTAACATCTGCTACAAATGCTGAGGTAAGTCAGGCACAACCTTATTACTTCCAATCTAATGCTCCATTCACCCACAGGGCTTTTGTATGCCACAAGTATGTCAAAAACTGCAGGATCTACATGAAGCAGGATACAATACATATATTCCTGAAATATACTGCACCTGTATGTTAGAGAAGCAATGTTATTGCCAGCAGACTTTTTTAATATTAGTGTAGGATAGATATATATAAATCCTGATAATACTTTGGAAACTTCTACCTCAGCAATTTTCAACACCCACACTTTTTCCTTGCTTAACATACACACACACACGCACACACAAAAACAAATACAAACACACACACACAAAGAGTCTTCTTTGGGGTCTGCATGTTCCAAAAGCAACATACGTACATATTTAAAACAAAGCACAAATGTAAACAGGAGTGAACTGGAGAATTTGCAAATCCATATATCAACAGAATTTACAAGAGAATTAAAATTTACAAGACTAGAACATCAAATAGCGAGCAGAGTGAATAAATAGAATAGCCACATAACTCAGAGAATGATAGTAGATGGAATAGTCAACTTTAACTCAAAGAAGAAGTCATCTGAAAACAGGAAATAAGAAAAAGCACAGAAACACAACCTATGGCTGAACATTAGACATTTCTCTCCTAAGTGAAATATAAATACAGAGAAAGTAATATTTCAACAAATAAACCTTGTGTTTTATAGTCATAATTTTCCCTTGACTCAATGAATGACAAATTTTTAATAATCTATCAAAATTATCCATATTTCTTTCTCATTATAGCATTTGGCTTCATTTATTACAATATATCTATATATGTTTAATTCAAATTAAACATGAATCCAAAATAGCATTTTTGTGGATTGTCTTGATATAAATAAATTTGATTTTTAGAGATCTAGATGTTTAGAAAAAAAGACAAAATGGATAGGCAAACCTTAAGTAAGGTTGCTCATTTTTATCAGAACAAATATGAAGGACTGCCTTGCCCATCTGATCATTTACATCTTCTAGTCTTAATTTTTGTTTTCTAGATAGTAATGTTTCACTTCTGCTTATATAGAGGCAAGTGACCTGAAGGTGTGGCTATCTCTCATGGTTTTGTCCATGTGGAAAAGATGGGCCAGAGTTGGTCTACCTCAATGAAACAATGCTTTTATCGGACCCAGAAAGATGCATTTTTTTTAATTGAAGTACCTTCTCTCTGGAATGACATCCACCTAGAGATATATGTAGTTCCATAAAAACTTGATTGTTCTCTCAAGCCCTTGTGGAGAATGCTTATGGGGCTCTGGTTGATTGTTTGATGTGTGATTTGTCTGGACACGGAGATTTTTACATTTTAATTGTACATCATCTAGAATAGAAGTTGTGCATATAATCAAGCAGTCCACCAATGACTATGGAAATTGGTATATTAACCTATGCATGCAATATTATTTTTACATCTATTTTTAATTTCTTACACAAAGCTTTAGTATGAAATACTATGAATTTAATATTTTGATTGACTACTCTTGATGGATTATTTATGGCTCAGCAACAAAAATAAAGCCCTTCTATTTTTCTACAATTAATTTGACAATATTTCCCCAGCAGCAGTTCAAAAGCATTCTTTTTAATAGAATACAGGTACATAGAATTTCACAGCTAGCCTTGTTTTTTGGAAGGGAATATGTGCCATTAAGTCATTGTCTATTCTTACAGACTACATGAACAGATTGTTTTCATGATGATCTGTCACTAAACTGATCTTTCAGCAATTCCAACACAGTGCTCATTGCTATTACAACCAGCTCTAGCCACATTGTTCTTGATCTTCCTTTTCTCTTTCCTTCCACCTATCTCAGTATTAGAGCCTTTTCCAGAGAAATGGGTCTTTACATAATGGGTATGAAGTTGGATAATTTGAACCTGGTCATTTGTGACTTGAATGAGTGGGTTGATTTGTTTGATGATTTATTAGTTTGTTTCTTCATTGGCTGTCCATAATATACTCAAGAATGTTCTCGAACACCAACATTCAAAAGTGTCAATGCTCTTCCTGTGTTGTTTTTTTGAAATCTAACTATTACTTACATAAAGTGCCACAGGGAATGCCATGCTTTGCACAATCGGATCTTTGAAGGTATAGTCATACCAGCATTTGAATCTTTTTCAAGGCTTTAATAGCTGTTCTATCAAGTTCTATCTACGTTTTGGCAATTACACATCTCAAATGTCTAGACAAAAGTCTCTCATTCATTGGAACATTATTTCAATGCTGCAAAACAAGACATGAGTTATGTATAAATTTGGTGGCTGCAAAGTATTTCATTGTTTTTTAGTTTTGGTATATATGAACCCAAGTGAATGCAGTATGAACCCAACACTCATTACCTAATGGTAAATCTCAGCCAATCTATTCAGGAGCTACTAACTGAAAGCGTGGGTTTCTTTTCTGGAATTGGCCTGATCATTGATCAATCTAGTGAGAATAAATTCTATAGAAATGATTTGTAAGAGGCATTTGCATTATTAGTGCCGAAAGACATATGACATCCATTTAAGAGTAGACATGGGATATTGGTTTGGAAATGTAGCATTTTGGCTATTCCTTTTAATTTCTTTGTAGGAAACACTACACTTTTTATATCAAGCAACAGATTTCCTGCTGAAGTAATGTATTACCCTAAAAGTTAGAGAAGCTGAATACTCTAAATCCAACACTTTGTCATCTTGATTTCAGAAAGGAAATCAAGGTGATATATACAACAACCAACCTTGAGTGTATTTCTTGTTAGTTGCTATACTTTTCATAGGGTCATTTATTAACCATAAGGATAATAGTATTTTTTTTAAAAAAAAAGATGCCAAAAGCTTTGATTTTAGGCAACACTAAAGAAGTCAGCCGGTTTATAATACCCTGAAAGATGATTCCATTCCTGTGATATTAAATATGTTTACAAAACATTTTGTTAAGATATTTAAATTTTAATATCTGCAGCAGTGAAGGATTGGAAAATGAGCAAGAACACACAGTTATAACTAATCAGTTAAAAAGAAAGCTGGTCACTACATGAGGCAACCTGAGCTGTGATTAGTTGCTGTGAATGAAAAGTGGGAGCTTCCTTATTTCCTGTCTTTTTTCCTCTGAATGCTGTATGTGCTTTTTTGTAATTTAGCTCATGATGTTCCTGCTGGGTTGATTTACCTGACAATGCTCCTGCTTGCCTATCTTATTTAACGTAAATATATGTATTTATATAAAACTGCAAGTTCAACTGACTCCATTTGGACACCCCCAGACACATTACTAGGTGCAAACAAACAAACAAACAAACCTACCAGGCCTTAGCACTAGTGCAGAAGAAAACTGAAATCTCAGAGCCTGAGTAAAAGTTTCATCCAGCCAAAGCTGGATCAGAGACACTAAGAAGTACCAGAGAAACAGGGCATGGAGTAGTTTTTAATGATTTTTGAACATGATTTCAATGCAGCAAAAGAAGATATGAGTTATATATAAATTTGGTGGCTGCAAAGTATTTCGTTTTTTAGTTTTGGAATATTTGAACCCAAGAAGTCTAAACCTGAGAGAAGACTACAAATTGCCAAATGGGGAGCAATACTAACAACTGCTAACACATTAAATAAGAGCAACAGCCCTATTATTTAATGTATTAAGTGCAAAAGAAGACAATTTCCATCATCCAAGTCATATATTTTTAGTCAAAACTCCAAGGATTATTTCTTTTTAGCCCCCATACTTGGATATGCTCTACTTTTAGATCCACATTTGATAGAAACAATTAGAATGCTAAACAGTTTCACTTATATTCGACATAATACAAATAAATCAATGCTCATATTCATCAGCAAAGCAAAGCCTTCCCTTTTCTCCTATGCAAATAAATACCAGAAAGTAAACTGGTTCTAGTATAAGCCTCTCTCCAATGTGTATTCAATATATATTTGGGGGAAATATGGTGGTGTCATTAACCTTTTGGATAAAGTTAAGTCTGCATCATACATTCTGATGAACCATGTATTTTACAGTGTGTTTGTGTGCCCATGTCCAATGGTTTGTAAACTATAGTTTAATGATTTAATATGAAATTTGAACTGGATCCCTTGTGCCTTTTTTAATAAACCACAGATAAGCAAACTATAACTCTATGAACTACATTTCAAATTATAAACTATAAAATGAAACTATGACAGTATTTCTCAATCACAGCAAGTTTAAGATGCATACTGGCTGAAGAATTCTGGGAGTTGAAGTTCACAAAAAAGTTGCTGAGATTGCTCAGAAATATTGACCTAAATAAACATTACTCTAGTTAAACATCCATCGTTTAGTTGGTTATTCCATAGTACCATGTATTTGAGTTGCTTTTCAGAATTCACTGAATTCTATGCATTTATTCACTACATTCACTGAATTATATGCATTTATTCTCCCACCATTTGTGAACCATATATACTATATACAAATACACACACACACCAGGGGTAGGATTCAAATTTTTAACAACTGGTTCTGTGGGTGTGGCTTAGGTGGTTGACATGGCTTGGTGGTAATGTGATTGGCTGGGCTTGGCCAACTCAATATCACTCACATCGAGACACGCATCTCCTTGCCTGGCCTCTTGTGACTGTAGGGATGCTGCAATAGTCGTAAGTGTGAAAAGTGGTCATCAGTCACTTTTTTCAGTGCCATTGTAACTTTGAATGGTCACTCCACACAAGCCAAGAACCAGCGAAGGAGGGGGAAAAAACTCCAGAGAAGTTCCTGAGACAGGAAGTCTAGTCCTGCCAAGAATGTAATAAGGGTTAACGGAGGGGAGTTTCTGTAAGCAACACCAGAATGTTTCCTTCCTACCTTCCTTACAGGATTAGGCCAGTAATTTCTTCCAACAACCGGTTCTCCGAACTGCTTAGAATGTTAACAACTGGATCTAGCGAATAGGTGCGAACTGGAAGAATCCCCCCCCCCCCCTCTCTCTCTCTCTCTCACACACACACACACACACACAAACACACACACACACACACACACACACTCCTATGTAGAACTCTCCCTAAGATATCTGGTTCATTTTATTCTACAGTCATGATGAGCTGTAGTTTTTGGAAGCCCAACTGGACAACAGATATGATATTTAATTGCTATAGTTCTTTTGATTATAGAATAGTGAATATTTTGAACAAGTACAATAAGTTGTTTTGTTGGCCTTTGGTAATATAGAGACTTCTACAAGGTTTTCTTAGAGATGTTCTCTCTCAAGCAGCACTCCTGCTCAAAAAGTGATTTAAGATTTCACCCATACTGAGTTTGAAAGCTTTCAGCAAGGAATATAAAATCTGCATTAGTCAAATACGAAGCTTGACAAGCCTCTACCGAGTCCATTAAAAAAAAGGGAAAGTGCATGAATTTCAAGCTTGGAAGCCTCTAATTACTACATGCTTAAATTTTTAACTAGCAAGCCCTGATAAATTGCTGCACTAACACTAGGAAAGATTATCTACTTGATCTTTGCTGGTGAGACTAAACGAGGAATGCAGTTCCTGGTAATACAGACTTCCAACTTTCAGGGAATAAATTTCTATCCTATTTCTACAAAGATTTGTTTAGATTAATGGAAAAAGCTATTTGACACTTTAGCTTCAAAATGATACAACACATATCCCTAAAAACAGAGGCAGAACTATAGTTAAATTGTTGATTAGACTGTAACTGATTTAACTACTTGTGACACATGGACACACCTGCTTGAACATTCTTTGGAATGGAAATTATATGTAAAAAGCAAGTGAATGTTTTTAACATATATCAAAAGATAATATTGATATGTATTAGAAGTCTTTGCTGTAAACAGTTGTGTCCTCGAGACAATTTCTACAAAGTGCCCAAATAGTTACAGCTGAGTTATGTGGGAATTATGGGAGTTGGAGTCCAATGTATCGGAAGATTTCAGGCTAAAGAAATTAGTAGAATATTACACTTCTTGTTGTCAACATCCACCTATCACATTGGAAGATTTATACAAAAATGTAACTCATTGCACTATATGAAAAAACCCTTGTGGAATCTGCTTATATTACAATTATATGGATCAAATGCATTAATACCAAAAGGTGTATTCATAAGCATCACTTGAATATATGTATTTTGTACTTTCACATTACTGTTGACTCCTGGCAACTGCAGTTTTCTTGGCAATTATTTTGGAAGTTGTTTACAATTTCCTGCTTTCTACAGCTGAGAGAGAGTGTGACTGGCCCAAGAATACACAGCGGCTTTTGTTCCTAAAGTGGGACTGGAATACATGGTCTCCCAATTTTTATCAGTATGCCTTTACCTCTATACCATAGCCCTCAAGCACCACTTGTACTCACTTAAAATGGTAGAGGCCGTCAATACAGTACAGTAAAATGGTAGAGGCCATCAACACAGTACACAAGTAAGAAACATAATATAGCTTCTCTGTCAATTTACTGCTAAAGTTTACATATGTTCCACATGAAAACTGTTCTGACATTAAAATATTCATATTTAATACAGCTTATATCATACAGGAGTACACTTTCCAAGTCAATATGAGTTTAAGCTATCTAGCTGCAAACTTCTACAGAGATGGAATTTTTTAAGAAGTCCTCTGGAAATGGCTTGAGGTAATTTCAAACTTAACAGACCCTATCCCACCAGATCTCATTACAGTGAATTTTATAACAAAGTACCCTCTACTTAATTTTCAGAATTTAGCCAAGCATACCACAAATGCATCTACATTAAGTACAATTAATGGTATAATAAAAGCAGTGGAGGCTGTTTAACACTCAGGGACCAGCAGTAAACAGTGGCTATCATATTCTCTAACAGTCAGTGATGTGTCAAAGTGCCAAACGTAAAAGATTTATTCTGCTTCAAGAGAAAAGCAACATTTCCTATTGAAGAGAAAAGGCTGGAAATTATCTAAATAATATATTTTCTAGTTATGCCAGCATCATTGTTTATTCTAAGATATAAAATGATAAACCCCTATTCCCTTCACTGAGGAAAAAAAATGAAAGCAGTTTCAATTTAATAAAAAGTAAAACAAAACAAGTGGAAATAAACACAGAACTTGAGACTGTAGTTCAGCGTGCAATCAAAGGAAAAGGAAAAATAGGAACCTGCACAAGGAGGTGGGGGTGAAATTATGTGTGTGTGGATGTAATCACAAATACCATCACATCCTGCTCAGTACAGGTAATCCTTATTTAAGCAACCGCCTGAGATAGTGAACATTCTCATGCAATGATAATAAATGGTAGTAATAAATAGTAGTAAAATGGAAAGTAAATAATGGTAGTAAATGGTAGTAAAAATATTTTGGGGCTCTAGCATCTTGAAGATACTAGAAAGAAAAAAAGCTACCCTATCACCATTCTTGGGAGTTGGTTTATCAAATTTTACCTCTTAACTGGGCTCTGCATATGTATATATATCACCAATGCACAGGCTGATTAGCTCAGGAAAAGAAAAACCCCAGTTCATGTAATGGTATATGGCTGGGGTCTCTAAACTTGGTAAGTTTCAGACTAATGGACTTCAACTCCCAGAATTCCCAGCTCTGAATCTTAAAGTTCCCAAGTTAGTCTACAGTCTTTGCTGACTAACCAGCACAATGATTCTTGGGGTGGCTTGTGTCTGGAATTTCTTGGGATCCTTCTAGTTAGCTAGCCTGCAATTAACCTTTCTTTCTTTGTACTATTTGTTTATTTTATATACTTGTTCAACTTAGATACTGCCTAAATAGTCAGACTGGCCTGGACTGAAGTAAAATTTTGCAGAATGTTTTTTTTACAAACTAGAAGACTGGGAGAGCCTCATTATTTCCTAAATGTTAAAGTGAACCAGATCCAGAGGAATCTGAACAGACATCAAGACAAAAACAATAATTGTAACTAAACACTTCAGTGATAGTATCACAAGTACAGCTACTTTCTCCATTACAGTTTCAAAAAGTTTTCCTAGTGTGACCCAAGGATTTTCTATAGCTATATAAATCTAAATAATGAATATTTGTTTAAAAAAGCTTCTATTCTGCCATCAGGATCTAACTTGGCAATGTGAGGAAAAAAGAAGGGAGGTACTAGGAGACAGTAAAAATGATACAAGACTGATATGACCAAAATAAAATCACTTTGACTAAAAGTCATGTTTCATGAAATGAAGAAATTTATATATTTGAACCTTTCAGCATGCTCCCATTTATGTATAGCAATTGACTCCACTAAACTTGAGAATGACCTTGAACTTGATGAAATCTTGACCAGATATGCACTCCTCTGAAAATAAGGAATGAAATTTGTAAAATAATGATAGAAAGATAACTATTTAAAGTCTTCAGATACATCCAGCATGTCTAAAGTTTCCTTTTTATTTCTATGAGAAGAACTCTAGAAATAAATTGTAACAAGTGAAGCCCCTCCAATATTTTTGCCAGATAAGCATGTCATATATAAAGAAAAAAAGTTACTATAACTTTACTACATGTCAAGGGGGCTTCAAAATGTAGGAAATGACAATTCAGCATTTTTAAAATGACAAGCCATCTTTTTAATGATTATTTAGGGAATGTACATGTGCAACAAAGTAATACTTTATATGTGTTATGTAGCATACATATAGCCAGTGAAATAGATGCACTGTTATTCTTGTCTATGAACCTATAGATACTGTAGTCTTTTTAACCCTGTCATAAGTCTTGCAGAGCTAATAATTTTTTTCTCTTTATTGATCACCCTCCTCTGTTCACTAGGTATAAAATCATTATTCCACAACAGAATGTACAATCATATTTCTTTTGTTAAAGAACAGAAAATTAACAAATGAAGTCATTACTACCCTACAGAGATTATGGTTACTCATAAACCTTTTCCAAAAGGTTTAAAAAGCATATTGTTTAATTAATTTTAAATCAGTCGGGACAACTGCATGCATCTACATTCATGAAATTTAGTATTTCTTGCTTGTTTACTTTTCAAATGCCCTTCTCTACAAATTATGCACTTCTTTTATCATCTTAGATTGATATTAACTAGATTCTTACTTTTTAACCCTTACCTCCACTTCCCTTGGCACCATGACCTTAATGAACCCCTATACTCATCTACACCCTCCCCTATGAGTAGGCAAGTAATGGAAATAATGCCTGGCATCATCTCTACTCACTTGGTCTAGCCTTCTGGGGAATGGAGCAAGCATAAGAGGGCATCCAATTTACATTAGTATTGCTTATTGTGGATATAGTTCATCTTGCACCTCAGCAACATAATAATATCAATAGACCTATTAGATTGTTATGATGTGGTTTATACCTTTTTATTGCATCTCTTCAAATAATTGGACTAATTTTGGGGCTGTAAAAGCAAAATAGTGCTTAATATGAAAGCCCGAGAATTAATAAACATTGAAAAAGAAACTGAAATTTGTTATTTTCCTGCATTTATAGTCATGAACAAAGACTAGGACCAGCAGATAAAGGATACTGTATAAGGCTGGACTTTTGTAGATGAGAAGTTGAAGCATTATGTGAGAATATACTTGCTTACAAAGAGTGAGAACAATTAACCAGTGGAATGGCCTGCCTTCAGAAATTGTGGGTGTTTTATCACTGGAGGCTTTTATGAAGAGATTGTACAGCCACTTGTCTGAAATAGTATAGGGTCTCCAGCTTGAGCAAGAGTAAAACCTTCCAACTCTGTTATTATTATGTTATTCTATCTATGGTCACTATCTAGAATAAAATAGAACGTAATTCTTTATTGGTCAAATATGACTGGACACACAAAGAATTTGTCTCTGATGCATAAGCTCTCAGTGTACATATAAGCAACAAGTAAAAAATCATGATCATAATCGTCGTAAAATACATTCATCATAAATCATAGTTACAACACTGATAATCAAAGGATATTAATTAAGCAATCAACATAAATCATACTAGGATACTAAATAAAACAATATAAGTCGTAAGCTACACAAAACAAGGTTATAGTCATAAGAAGATAAGGAAATAGGAAAGATGAGAAGAATAATAGTAATACAGCCCTAATACTACTTTGTCATCTCCTCCCCACCAAGTGTACTGTATTTCAAATAACTTGCTACCTTTTTGTGTTTGGCAGCAGTTTTACAGTGGTTGAGTTCTAAGGCTAAAATACAAGACTAGTTAGCTGTAAATAAATAGAGATAGTGTTATAAAGTAGTGGCAATATTAGACTAGAACTTGAAAGAGCTAGGAGTGGTTCATCATAGATCATGGACACCCAGTTGGTGATGTGAGAGCAATCATTTTCTTTCTCTCAACTTTCCTCATGTGAATCTTTTGGGGAAAAATGGGAAGACAGGAGATATGTATGCGAGTTTTTATATGTATGAAAAGGAGTCTTGTGCTTTGTGTCAAAAGAAAAGCTATACATTTTTAAAAAAAACAGATTTTAAAATTATTTCTTTTTCTTTAAGTATCTTTGGTTTAAAATATACTGTGAGTAGAATGTGAAACTCACTTTTAAAAACTACTTCAGTTCATGTGGGGAAGCATACAGAAAATAGTACTGAGAAAATACATAATAAGCAGCGGGCTCATATTAAAAACCTTTTCTCCAATAAATTGTATGATTCATACAGAGCTCCATAGCTGTAAGAAACTAATTCTTGACAAAAGCTTAGAAGCTATATCATATTATGAAGAAGATCCAAGGAAGCTGATTCAATTACTAAACATGATAGACCACCAGCAGTAATGCTGTTATTCTTGAAATGTCAATGCAAAATGAATGTAGAGATGTTGACATAAAACTTATATTTAAAAACTAGAATAAAATATAATGAGATTAGAGGAGCTGGATACAGGAATTACTTTATGATAAGCAATATTGTTCCCTTGATACCGCTACAACAGTTATACCGCAGTAGTAACAAAAGTGAGCATGTATGGAGAAGTACCAAATTACAGAGTTTTGGAAAAAAAAACTATTCAGTCAATATTCATTATTCATTTGTAAAACACAGAAAATGCTAAAGCATCTGTACCATTTGAAAATATATATATATATGCTGTGGGATAATACCCGAAGGTATTATATATACTATATATGTTTTCTTAGGCTTTCACGGGTACTTACATGTGTGCTGTTTAGCTTCCTTCGGGTATTATCCCACGTCATTGTAGTTCTGTTAAAGTTGTAGCAACGTTTCAGCAGAATCTCATCTGCCATCATCAGGCTTCTGTATGGATA
>BLBF01000005.1:32439858-32456224 GCA_015471245.1 Laticauda colubrina
TAGAAAACCCCAGCCACAGAATCATCAGAGAAGCCATAGAGATTGAAAAAAGACCTGACAGCATGAATAGAAGAGATGATTCCAGCAGACTGTCAATCATTTGGAAGCCTGCACTCTCAAATAGAAAGATCTCCATGCCACAAGCCAGACAAACACCTGGGCAAAAACAGACTCCCTCTGATAGCTCCAACCTAACCCCCCCACCAGGCACCCAGGTGAAACCCAGCTTGCTAATAAAGAGCAGCCGTCCCTTCACACGCAGCCAAGCTGCACTGAAAGCCTCCAACACAAGAACCTGCTCATGGAAGAATTCGAATCCAGAGCCCTGGCTAATGCCACCCACAAACCCAAACTATGGCTAAGATACATCGATGACACATTTGTGATTTGGCCCCATGGAAAAGAAAACCTAAGCAATTTCCTAACACACCTAAACAGCACACACCCCAAAACCAAGTTCACCATGGAAATGGAAATAAACAAACAACTACCATTCCTAGATGTACTAATCTACAAAAGAACAGATGGCACACTGGGACACACCATATACCAGAAGAAAACACACACCAACCGCTACCTCAATGCCCAATCCCACCACCACCCAGCACAGATAAATTCCGTGGCTAAAACACTAATTACCAGAACCAAACGCCTGGCAGACAAGACACATATAAAGACTGAACTATGCACCCTGACTAAAGTATTGACAGCCAACGGCTTCCACAAAAACAAAATCACCAGCTTGATCCACAAAAACACACCAAGACATAACAGAGACCTAGAAGATCAACAGACCTATGGAACAGCTGTCCTGCCCTACATAAGAGGTACTACAGACAAAATCAGTAAGATACTACACAGGCATCACATCAAGACTGCCTTCAAAACAGACAAAAAAATAGCAGCCATCCTTAAAAACCCCAAAGACAAATTGAACTGGAAAACCAAGGCATATACGATGTTCCCTGTGCATCATGCCCGGCCACATACATTGGACAGACCAATAGAAAAATAAGTACTCGCCTGGATGAACACAAAGATGCAGTAAAAAAGCTGGAACACACCTCCTCACTAGTCCAACACATGAAAGCCACAGGTCACAACATCAACTTCAATGGCACCAAAACCCTAGCCACTATAGAAAACCCCAGCCACAGAATCATCAGAGAAGCCATAGAGATTGAAAAAAGACCTGAAAGCATGAATAGAAGAGATGATTCCACCAGACTGACAATCATTTGGAAGCCTGCACTCTCAAATAGAAAGATCTCCACACCACAAGCCAGGCAAATACCTGGGCACAAACAGACTCCCTCTGATACCTCCAGCTCAACCCCCCCCCCACCAGGAACGACCCAGGAGATTACAGCACAAGATCCAGGATATCTCCACAACAAAACTCACCAAGCCATCACACAGCCCTTTATACCAACATCAATTCCATCAACCAATCAAGAGCCAGCAGCGCAACCAAGCAGACAAAAACATCACCCCCCACCACCAGTATTTATAGAGAGATGGCAGCTCCGATCACACACTGCTTGCACAGGCACGAAGCCGAAATCACCAGACTGAGGATGGCTAGTGGGACCTCGCCAAAACGTCACCAAGATACTCTTAATCTTACATGGCAAAAGAGTCGAACACACCTAGACCTACACACACAACACACATATGTTTGCTGTTCAGCTTTGTTCGGGTATTTTCCCACATCATTGTAGTTGTGCTTTTCAAGTTGTGGCAACGTTTCAGCAGAATCTCATCTGCCATCATCAGGCTTCTGTATTGACTTCGTCTGTGAGTTAGACTTTCAAAGCCGTTTCAGTTTTAAATTTGGGGCTGGCCTACACTGTGCCAGAATGGTTTTTTTTCTTCATCCTGATTGGTTGGGAGTCTTGGTCTGTGTTTATTGGTCTTGGAGTTTGCTGTGTTCTGCTTGATAGGTGTTTCTAATATCTTCTGTCTGTTTTGTGGCTTTTTTTGTGTGTCTTGATTGGCTGGCAACATTGTGTTCCTGTATTGGAGGCTTTTAGTTCAGCTTGGCTCTGAATAAATGGACGGCTATCATTTATTAGAAAGCTAGGTTTCATCTGGGTGCCTGGTTGGGGTGAGGTGAGTTGGAGGTATCAGGGGGAGTCTGTTTGTGCCCAGGTGTTTGCTTGGCTTGTGGTGTGGAGATTTTTTTGTTTGTGAGTGCAGGCTTCCAAATAATTGACAGTCTGGTGGAGTCATCTCTTCTCTTCATGCTTTCATGTCTTTTTTCAATTTCCATGGCTTCTCTGATGATTCTGTGGCTGGACTTTTCTATAGTGGCTAGGGTTTTGGTGCCACTGAAGTTGATGCTATGACCTGTGGCTTTCATGTGTTGGACAAGTGAGGAAGTGTGTTCCAGCTTTTTTACTGCATTTTTGTGTTCATCCAGACGGGTACTTATTCTTATATTGGTCTGTCCAATGTATGTGGCCGGGCAGGCTAATTTTATCTTTGGGGTTTCTAAGGATATATGTATATGTATACGTGTATATGTGTGTGTGTGTTTTATATATATATGCTGTTCAGCTTCCTTCGGGTATTATCCCATGTCAACATACAAACTCCATACAGAAGCCTGATGATGGCAGATGAGATTCTGCTGAAACGTTGCTACAACTTTAAAAGCATTACAATGACGTGGGATAATACCCGAAGGAAGCTGAACTGCATTCATACACACACACACACACACACACACACACACACACACACACACACACATGGTGGGAGTGGGAGTTGATATTCCCCCCCCCAAACTTTGTTCCATTGTACTTTATTAATTTATTTGATTCTTTTTGTTAGTTTTTATTGTTTTTTATTTTTATTTTTTGTTTTAAATTTGGTTTTACATTATGCAAGCCACCTTGAGTCGCCATGGGCAAATAGTCGGCAACATAAATTTAATAAATAAATAAAATATCTTGGCAATAATATAAATAAAAAAAAGGGAGACCCCAGCCTTGCTGAAAATTGCATACCAATCTCTTTATGCTGCGTCACCTGTAAAGTAATGGAATCAATTATTAACCAATCCATTATCCTCCACCTAGAGACAAACAACCTACTCTCTAATAAACAATTTGGTTTCAGAAAAAAAACTATCATGTAATCTGCAACTCTTATATTGAAAAAACATATGGACTACACAACTCGATCAGGGCAAAGCAATAGACACATTCTACATAGACTTCTGTAAAGCCTTTGATTCAGTGGTACATGACAAACTACTCCTAAAACTAAAATCTTATGGTATCTCTGGACACCTGCATAACTGGATAGAAGCATTCCTGTCAAACAGACAACAAATGGTCAAAATTGGGAGCATCCTATCAAATTCTGTACCTGTCAACAGTGGTGTCCCCCAAGGCAGTGTGTCTCCCAAGGCAGACCAACTCTCTTCATACTCTACATAAATGACCTCTGTGATCATATTAAGAGCAACTGCATTCTCTTCACTGACAATGTAAAGCTATTCAACACCACAGACAATACTGCTACCCTTCAAAAAGACCTCGACTATGTGTCAGAATGGTCAAACAAATGGCAACTTCTGAACAAATAAATGCTCTGTCTTACATATTGGCAAAAAAAATATCAGAAAATAAAATATAGGCTGATTAGTCAAGACCTTGCTGATGATCCAAACTCTGTCAAGGGCCTTGGAGTACTCATCTCTAATGATCTAAGTGCTAGAGCCCGCTGTAACTACATAGCCAAAAAGGCGTTAAGAGATGTTAACCTAATCTTATATAACTTTTTCTCTGGTGATATTATACTAATAACTAGAGCATACAAAACATTTGCTAGACTAATAGTCGAATACAGCTCATCAGTCTGGAACCAACATTAAGTATCTGATATTAACATAGTTGAAAAAGTCCAGAAATATTTCACAAGAGTTCTCCGCTCCTCTACTCACTGCAGAATACCTTATGCCACCAGACTTGAAATTCTAGACCTAGAAACCTAGAACTACGCTTCCTTCGGTCCGATCTAAGTATAGTGTATAGTGTATAAAATCATACACTGCAATGTCCTACCTGTCAATGAATACTTCAGTTTCAACCATAACAATATAAGAGCAAACAATAGATACAAACTCAAGGTTTATCACACCAAATTGACTGCAGGAAATACGACTTCAGCAACAGAGTGGTCAATGTCTGGAATACTCCATCTGACTCTGTGGTTTCTTCCCAAAACCTCAAAAACTTTAACCTTAGACTGTCTACTATTGACCTCCCCCCTTTCCTAAGAGGTCTGTAGGGGGCGTGCATTAGCACACCAACATGCCTACCATCCCTGTCCTATTGTTTTTTTATATATTTTTTCTTATATGTATCCATGTATTCATAACTATGTTTTTACTTATACCTATTATCTTATAACCAATTGACAAACCAATAAAATAAAAAAATAAATAAACAGGACACACATCTTGAGAAGTATTTTCTTTATGAGTTTTATTTTTTCCATTCTGAAAGGACTTATTTACATTTCTTGAAAGTTGTTGAACAAGTTCATCATGACACTGAAATTAGAACAAGCCTTCACTCAAGTTATTCTGGGCAAAGGGGCAGGTTGATATTAATATATCTACTGTATCTTTAACTATTATCTGAGTCCCTGTGGAATAAAACAGCAAAGCAGAGAACAGACAGGATGTCATGGAACCATATGGTTGTAAAAATAAACAGCCAAGTGTCATATAGGGGAATCAAATGTATTTGGTTAGGGCAGGGGTTCCAACCTGTTATAGTTGAACAGCTGTTGCTTCTGGGGTTACATACCTTTGGTTAAGGGCAGTGACATAGTTAATGAAATGTTTGGCTCATTTCATTCAGTTAAAACATGTAAAGGAGTTGCTCATAACATTAAAAAATCATTATTTTTTCTGGTGAATATTATTAAGGTAACTTCATCCTTTATTTTTATACTCTTTAAAATCCAAAACTGAAAATAATCTTATGATTGTTTTCTGCTGTATCATGAGAAGAACAAAAACAGCCAAACGTGTTCTGGCTTTAGAAACTCACATTCATTTACATCATTACCTTTCCCAATGTTGTGCTTACAAAGGTCTTTCCAATTTGATGCCCTTCAGATGGATTGAACTATAATTCCTTTAATCCTTAGCCTGGATGGGAGTTATTGACAAAAATCTGGAATGGATCAGGTAGGGCAAGTCTACCCATATGAACATGTGATAAATACAGAAGAAGCCTTCTTTTTATTTTGAAAGAAAACATACTTACTATCTTGCATTTTTATCCACAGTTAAGAGTCCTCTTAAATTCTGATAAAAATTTCCTTTATAGATTCCTAACCAACTTTTTATAGCTTGAATGTGAAAACTTCTGCTTATGAACAACCTTATCAATGAAAATGAATGTTTTCTGGACAATTTATACAAATGGAAATTTAACAATACAAATATGAGAGCTAAATAAAAGCAGGACATACAAAAAGAAGAAGAATATGGAAGCAATCCACCCTAGAATTAAGATAGTAGAATTCGAGAATATAGTTAATAATTATCGCAATATATTGAAATCAGGCTCAAATAATATTTTAAAGACATTTCTGAAGAAAACAAAACCCTTGGAACTTCAAAAGACATAAAGAGTGAAATCAAACAAGCTGCATTTGAGAAAGCAAACTAGAAGACTAACTCGAACTAACTAACTAGAAGACTAACTCGAACTAACTAACTAGAAGAGAAAGTAAGATGTTATCTCATATACAATGCATTGTAATAGTCCAGACTTGACTACTTATAAGAATGAATGACTGTATCAAGTCCGTAAACCTGAAAAAAACATCACAACTGCCACACCAGCCAAAATCAGACAAAAGTGTCCCTAGCATGGGACTTTCCATGTGAAAAAGAGTTGCCTTTCCATGTGAAAAGGAGTCCAAGGAAACACTCAGGTTTCTAATCTTCTATCTCACGAGTAGTGCCTCCTCTCCAGGGGTTAACACTGGGGCTAATGACAAGTTAAGATTCTAGAAAATCTTATTAAATTTTATTTAATTTTGCAGACAAAAAGCTCTACAAAATCAGCACAGTAGTTAATCAGACTTAGCTGCATTGTTTTTTTCACAGCTGCTGGTTAATCCAGTAAGGACACTGACACAATAAGGAAGAAACACAGATACCTTCCATACAGCAACAACGTAGACCAGGAACATATAAATGGGGAGGAGGAGTGATTAAATAAGTAAAGATAGTGCATGTGACATACTGTATGTAAAATGGGGTAGAATTCACAAGCACTTAGACTTATATATCGCTTCACAGTGCTTTACAGCCCTCTCTAAGCAGTTTACAGAGTCAGCCTATTGCCCCCAACAATTTGGCTCCTCATTTTACCACCTCAGAAGGATGGAAGGCTGAGTCAACTTTAAGCCTGGTGAGATTTGAACTGCCAAATTGTAGGCAGCCAACAGCCAGTGGAAGTAGTCTGCAGTACCATACTTTAACTACTGTGTCACCATGGCTCATGATACTGCTCCTTTCCAGGTATCTTGATATACTTAATCCTGGTTGGTCAGGTTCATATTTTGCTTTCTTCCACTAGCATACTACGTGTTATCTTCCTTCATTTCATCTTGTGGGTGTCTGACATCATTAAGCTGCCAACTTCTATTCTTTCCAGATCCCCCTCTGACCCAGAAACTTACCTTAGGTTCAGGCAAGGGGACCTGGACTACCACCACCAGCAGCAGCAGTACTCTGATCCCCCACAAATGTATTCTTAATCTTGGGGCCTGGGACTTAAGCAGGTTAACAGCTGTTCAACAAATGTCATTTCTGCCAGTAATTGAAGGATTTGGGATCTGGTTCTCAAGGGAAAATGTAGCTTGCCAGACAAGAAAGCCAGGCTGCTGTTGCACTTTTTGCAGGATTTTTAGGGCAAAAAATTCTTAGCTGTTGTGCAGAAGCTTAAGGTTATATAGTCTTAACAGTATTTATAAGGGTGTGGGCTAATAGGATGCATTGTGGTTTACAGCTGGGTAAAACTGCATAAAATAATTTCCCCAAAATCAAGATTTTGTCTTCTAAGATTCCACTCTCAGAAACTGACATACTGTTACCTAAAAATAGCAATGTGAAAATTTTTATCTTCCCTTGTTTCTCTATATTAAAAGAAATCAGTTACACCTACCTTCATGTCACCAGATATATCTAAAAATGCATCAACATGTGCACTCTAGGATTTTTTTGTGTCATTTTTTTTTTACTTTGGAGAGAAAAACTAAGTAGAAAAAACAGTGAGACATCTATTAAACTATCATAACGAGTTGTGTTGATTCAGAGTTCAACATTTTGTTTCTGCTATCTTTCAATTGCAGGTCTTTAATTACATCTTTTATCTATATGAAACATTTTAGAATAACTCAATTTGTACATAGTAAGCAGATGAAGCAACAGATAAATCAGAGGAGCCTCTCAGTAATAAAACAAACTGGCTTTCAAGTCGTCCTTTACTTTGTCCATCGTATGATTCCATTTAAGGCATATAATATCAGAAAGACAATCTAATAATCACCCTAGAAGCAATTTTAAACCACACTAACTGCTGAAAAGTCAATTTAACTTTTCAGCTTTATAAGACTTTGTTATTGCTATTGTTAATTATTCCTCATTTAATGGAAAATTGGCAACAAGGTCCCCTCCTGTCATTTTAAATCTGCAATAATATCATGTGAAGCTTTTCGTCCTTATTCCCCAGTCCTGGATTATTATAGTTAAATGGCAGCTCTTGCATTACAAAAGCTCAGGGGCAGGTACTGTTACACAAATTGCCAATTCAATTAACTGTGTGTAAATGGTCCGCTGGCAGACTGAGGGAAGGACAGCCATTTTGGCAAGTGTCATTCCTAATTTATCAAACTGTCAAACCTTCCCACTCAGGTGCCTACAGTCACTGTCTGCCTCTTAATGCTAAATTGGGAAGCAGCAGAAGCCATTCTAGTACTTTGACAAGGCACAATGCTCAAAACTGATTTTAAATCAAATGTACAGTTGTCTTAATTATTCTCAGTCTAAGTGATGTTTTAATTATGAATATAGAGTGGGAATATTCAATCAGGATTCAGCACTACAGTTCTCCATTGTGGAAGGAATAAAGTTCGATATGTATTCATTGTCATTTGAATGAAGGATGAAGACAATTTCTCAACTGAACAGCAAGTGATAAAGTATTTTGAAGGAGGGCAATTTTAAGTGTGTTTAGGGATAGGGTAAATAATATCAGAGCTAGTCGGGTATAGTGTTAAAACTATGAGTTCTAGTACTTTGTCAGTTATGAAAGCCAGCTAAGTCTTTCTTGGAGTCACTCTTTCTTGGTCCAAGGAACTGGACAAGGGCAAACCACTTCTGAAATCTTTCCAAGGAAACTGCAGGACTAGATTAGACAATCAGCAGGAGTCAATACTTCCTTGAAGGGACACAAAAATAAGGTGGAGGGGGGGAATAAAGTAAATAGCTGAAAGGCCCTTCCAGCCAATTCCTACTTTATCTGTTGCTTCAACAAATATTTACAACATTCTGTCCTTTAAAAAGGAAAGAACATGAAAACTATTAATATTAATGTATGAACTTCCCTAGCAAATTCATTTTACATTTCTTTCACTGAACTAAACATTTGGTGTGCAATCTTTGAGCCAAGAAATGCATGCCAAAAATTGTAGGTGTCCAGAATTTGAAAATAATTGGACTCATGGCTAGTAGATTACATAATGTTAAAATTACATAATGTTAATTCATTTAAAATGCAGACCAAACAAAATTATCCAACTTCTGTACAGTGGGTGGGAAAGGATTAAAAATACTGAGCAGAATAAACTGTATGAACTTTCCACAAGAAGATAGACACTATCTTCTAGAGAAAATGTATTGCTGTGTCATAGACTCCAGGGAGCAGAGTCACAGAGGTGATAGTTCAGATAGTTTTGAAGAGAAAAGCATAGTTAAAGGTTGCACGGGAGCCAGTACATCATGAAGTTACTTTTAGAAAGTATTAGCTGCCTAGAGAACTGAAGCCACAATGATTTCTTATAGTAGAGAGGGAGCTTCAAGGCTCCTTTTTGGGCAGTTGCATGGCACTATTCTGCAGAAGTGAGCATTTCAGGATTGTGCTATAAAGTAGGGCTGCACAAATGCAGTGTTTTAGAGTTTCTTTATAAATTTAGCTGAAAGTCATCAGGTAATTGTAGGGGGCATTTCAGTCAAAATTGAGAATATTAATTTTTATTACATTTGTGTTATTATTCAAAAGCATAAAAATTAAATTTCATTCATTCATTCATTCAATTTATATGGTCACCCACCTCAAATGTATGACTCTAGGTGGCTAATAGAAATAAATAAATAAAAATTATAAATAATAAACAACTAATATAGGAGCCAAGATAAAACTAATCAATAACACGAACAAAGCTAAGATATGGGCTCTACCACATAACGTGGGCCCCAAACTCAACAAAGAAGTCAGTAGAGTTGTAGCAAGTCTGTTATCTGAAGGAATGATGTTCCAGAGGGGGGACAGCACAACAGAAAAGGCTTTCCTCACAAAGAGACCCGCTAGAAGGCACCTCCTAGCAGACAGTACCCAGAGCATGTTTCTCCTATTGGATCACACAGGACAGGGAGATACAACTGGAGAGAAATAGTCCTACAAGAAACCAAATCCTAAACCATGCAGAGTTCCATAGATATAGCAGCCATATTTTCTTGGAATCAATAAAGGACAAGCCTGACAAGGAACAAATCTGAAAGAGGTTCATAACTATTTATAACGGCTTTACAAAGGAATACTCAAGACTAAAACCAAGAAAGTAAATAATTAAAATTGAATTAACTCTAAAGCATAACTTTCTGAAATCAAGAACTATCCATTATAATAAATCACTGCATTTATAAGTCACCTACCAGCACCATGGATTGAACTGGAGGGATACTGGAAGGGAGCAGAACAGTTCCATGTGCAGACCAAAAGACACCTATACAAGATATGCCATCAATAGTCAATATGAAGGGCAATCTTTGAGGTAAAATTTTATGTCCATGGGAATTTTGACACTATTCAAGTTCACAACAAAGTTTCACACAAAATTCTTATATTTTATGTAAACATAAACACTTTCCTACAAAAACTCTTTCAAAGAAAAATGATGGAATTGCTCTGGGGTTCTTCAGATTCATAGGCAAGAAGATGTTCCAAGAAAACTTGGTAAAGAAGTGTCTATTGTTGCAGTGTATATGTGTCTATGTATACTGTAAAACACCTTTCTGCCATTTGAATTCTCAGTGTAGCAACATTGTGCAGCAGTATCTCAGATAGAAAGTCCCTACAGAGAGTGGTAAGGACAGCTGAGAAGATTATAGGAACCTAACTTCCTGTTATTCAGGATACTGCTTATGAGTGCTTGGTGCTTAGAGCTCAAAGCATTGTTAGAGACCCCACACACCCACTTTATGATCTGTTTTGTTGCTCCCCTCTGGGAGGAGGTTTCAAAATATTTCTGGCAGGACTACCAGATCCTTTAACAGCTTTGTTCTCTATGCCATCTGTCTGGTAAACTTGCAAGATTCATTTTCCTCACCATGTACATCTGAACTAGACTATGTTGTTTCTCTGGGTCATACAATATATGTAGATGTATGCATATTTATTTATTTAGTCATATTTATATCGTGTATATTGGAGGTGGTATCCCTTTGAGAGCTGTATGCAACAAAATTTCATTTTAATGTGTGCCAAATAGTGTATATTCAGGTGACAATAAAGTTCTTCTAAGAAGTCTTCTAAGTCTAAGAGTGAACTCTTTCACCTAATAGCAATTTAATCTAATGCTGTGAACAATTTTCTCTGTACTGTTTTAAAAAGCTTAGTGGCAAAATAAACACAGTTTGGGAAAGTAATGAGTAAATAGGTAGTAGAAAAATGATTAGGAATCAATCATATCAGTTTTATTCAAAAACAGCTTCTATTTTTAAGAAAGCTTCTAGGATCCCCTCACATGTATTTGAATGTAAATATAGTTTCATCTTTAACTACTCAGAATCACCTTTTCATTTGTACATTCCCTTCTGAAATACTCACGATTTAAAAAAAAAAAAACAGAGCAGCTGAGCTCCCATTTCCATTGGTTGGCTTCAACAAGTTTGGCTAAAAGTAGGAAGCAGACAAATAGGATTTGCTGCAATTTTCTCAAGTCAAAACAGTGTTTGAAACTTTAGAACAGCAGTTCAGCAGCATGCCAAATGTCATCATGGTGCTATTCTTTCTTGATGCTATGATCACCGTTTTCTGAACAACTTGTTCTCAACAGAATAGACTGGCTCAGTCATACAGTGGAAGAGCACAAGGGAACCTAGATATCTGATATTAGAAGTTTATTATCAAGAAAGTTTAAAAAAAAGATATTTAAAGCAGTACCCTAAATAAATCTGTGTATTACTAAAACTCTGATTCCTGTAACCTGGGCGGAATGGTACAGGGCAACAATTTTGAACCAAAGCATCTCAAATCTGAGACTTGTATCACTTGTTGAATTGAATTTTGGCAAATGTTATAAAGCATTTATGACATAATACAAAATGTCATTGAACCTTCCCTATGGTCAATCCCTGATGTTATTCTGTGCTATATGGTTTAACATAGTCTCCTTCCAAGGGAGATATATCTCTGAAGTTTTCAGGTACAGTAGAAGCCCTGCCATTGTTGCAGGCACTGAGGAATCTGATAAGGAAATATCTCTAAAACTATGATCCAAGGGATAATGAGATAGCTAGATCTTATTCTGAAGCTTGCTATGGCAACACTTACAAATGTTAAAAAAGAATAAAATGTATAAAATCAGCAAGAAATAAAAGATAAATATGTAAATCAATTATTTAACATTGATTTCAGAGTCAGATTTTTACTGATAGCTAACAGTTATTCTGGAGTTAGCATAGTTAAATGTAAATAGGGGAAAGGATACAATATTTCACCTTTCATTTCTAATATATTTTGATTTCCACTCTAAACACACGACAAAATGACAACGTATTGAAGTATGAATTATGTACCCAAGTAGAACCCAGGGAAGTGATGGATTAGGACTCTAGCAAAAGTGCAGAGAAGAGCAACCAGGATGATGAGGGGACTGAAGTCTAAAACATATGAAGAACAGTTACAGGAACTGAGCATGGCTAATCTAGTGAAGAGAAGGACCAGGGGAGACATGATAGTAGTGTTCCAATATTTGGGTGGCTGCCACAGAGGGGGGTCAAACTATTTTCCAAAGTACCTGAAAGCTAGACAAGAAATAATGGATGGAAACTGAACAAGGAATAAGGATAAATTTTCTGGCAATGAGAACAATCAACCAGCGGAACAGCTTGCCTTCACAAGTTGTGAGAGCTTCATCACTTTAGACTTTCAAGAAGAGATTGGACTGCCATTTGTCAGAAATGGTGTAAGGTCTCCTGCTTGGGTGGGGGGTTGGACTAGATGACTTTCAAGGTCCCTTCCAACTGAAAAATAGTGGAGTTATTAAGAAAACTTGGAAATTTCTCTGAAAATCTGGTGGATGGTTCAGCTGAGGACTCAGTTGCTTCTGGGAATGGGTGGATTACTGAGGCTAAGGCCTTGAATTGCACTGCTTCTATGTGGCCACTTCCTGTATGCTGATTCTGGGGTACATCTCCAAGCTTGGGGAGATGGAATGCTAGAAGAGAAACTGAAACTTTGTTGGAAAAAGTATGCAGAGATTCTTAGCCATTCAGGTCATGGTTGTCCCAAAACAACCATGGGACAACCATGACCTGGATGACTGAGAATCTCTACAGACTTTTTAGTTATGCAATTTGGGATGAACACTCTTTGAACAATGTGGGAGTTGGAATGAATTTCCAAAAGAAAAGAAAATTGCAGGAACCAGGAGCACTACTCAAGTGACCTGGAGGACATAGTGCTTCAAGTGCTTCAATGACCCTCTAAAAGGATGCAAATGACCAGATGTCTGCAAGGAATATAAATCCTCCCATTCCCAACTTTTCTGTCAGAGCTGAAGAAGCTTCTTGGATGAGAAATGAAATGTCTTCAAAGAAAAAACAAGAAAGTCCAGTTTCCTCCTGAAAAAAAGCACTTGGGATTATTGGAAAAAGACTCAAATAAAGTCTGACTGGACATGATTAAGATAGATTGCCTTGTGGTGATAAGGGTGACAAAATGTCAACATTGTTCCACACTTATTGCTTCTAGATCCACACATAAAGAATTCAACTAGCTCTTTTATTGCTCAAACATATACAGGAATCTCCATACACAGGAATCTTCTCAGAATGATGGTTTGATTCTGGGTGAAACCTAAATAAGGTTCAGCCGCATTCAAGGAGGTCAAACTTTGCCATTTTGTGCCCACATATGGATTCTAATTCTTCATTTGACTCCATCCCTTGGCTTGGCCAATCTCTTTCTGACCGTTTTTAAGAGTAAAAGGTAAACTGCAAAAACTGCATTCCTGTACTCACAATGGTGTAATTCCAAATGAACCCAGTGCAAGTAAAAACTCATTACTGAGTACATTGGAATTGACTTTGCCTTTAAATTCTCAAATTGAATTAATAGACTTTGAAATAAAGTAAACCTAATAATTTTGAGAAGTCTGTCTTTGAATTGTAGGCTCTACAATCTGCAGGGAAGGGGGTAAGTGACATTGCGTACTGTATGTTATGAGAATCTGCAGGGAAGGGGGTAAGTGACATTGCGTACTGTATGTTATGATATCATGGTGCAATTATTTGATTATATAATTATAAATTATTCAATTTGCATTATTTGCATGTTGATGTCATGTGCATTATTTGCATGTTGATGTCATGATTAGTATGAGTTTATTAAGAATACATAAACTAATTACAACTGTGAAAAAGTCTGGAGAACCTTGCACATAACAGCTATTTTATTAACTTGGCCCATTTCAGAATTCCCAACTAGAAATCATTTGATTGGAGAACATGGAAAACAACTGCTCAATGGAAAAAGAAGTGTACTGAAGCAATCATGTAGAAAATCTCAGTTAAACAGTTAAGAGGGAAAATATGCATTTCAGACCTAACAAAAATTATTGAACCAATGGCAATGAGGTGAACCACCATCATAAAAGCTACAATAATATTGAAAAGTAGATTGTGCAATAATTTTTCTGTAGGAGAATTTTAATAGGTGAATGAATGAATGAATGAATTACCCAATCAATCAATAAAAGAGATCTTTATTCAGCATTTCAGATAGTCTCAACAAAACTGAGATGAGTAAAATCTTCTCATTATGGCTGGCACCTCCATTAGGAACTGAAGCATGTTTCAAGTGGCTTGAGTGAAAGTTCAGGTACTGGTGCAATAATGCACTCTTTGTTCTCATTTGTTGATGACTTAGGCTTAATTCCTCCTGTCTTTATCAGAGAACTTAAACTTGACCCAATTAATTTACTGCTTGAAATAAAATGAGCAAGAAAAAATGAGCAGTTATTTCCAAGACATGGGATGAAGACAATAGAGTGCAGAAATATAGAAAGCAATTTTCCTCCACAGGTACCTGAGTTCCTTCTTTTGGCTATTTATTCCTGTAGAATGTATTGCTTTCTACTGAATTTCCGGCAGCTCCATGGGAGACAACACCATCCGTCTTATTTCATCTTTTAACAAGGACTTGATGAGGTGACAAAGGACTGATTCTTAAAAACACATTACCTGTTATGCGAGGCATTGTGTGACAGGAAGAACAATCTTACTGACAGGCACCTGACAGCAGATTTGTTGATTTCATGGTCACTTCATTTAAAGTAACAACAGGGTGAAATATGCCATCTGATAATCTCTTTGAATGTTGACTGTGAAAAGCACTTAACATTTCTGCCAGCTACTACTACTACAGAATCTGTTCCTCAATATGTGCAGTTTTCAATGTCTCATTAATAATGTTCACATTTGCACACACACAGTATATATACACACAGTTATTGTTTATTTTAAATATAAATTTTAGGAAGCAATTCCAAGAGTTTGCAAAAGTAAAGGATTGAAATCTGATACTAAATTATTATTTTTAAAATGATCTATATGAAAAATTAATTGATATCTATGGCATTATTTCAACTTACACAGTTGGATCTTTACAAGGCTTTAATCATCATCAACCATAATAATAAATTACATTTAAGGTGTGTGTGTGTGTGTGTGTGTGTGTGTGTGTTTTAAGTTTTCGTGGGTACTTACATGTGTGCTGTTCAGCTTCCTTCGGGTATTATCCCACGTCATTGTAGTGCTTTTAAAGTTGTAGCAACGTTTCAGCAGAATCTCATCTGCCATCATCAGGCTTCTGTATTGAGTTTGTATGTGGGTCAGGGTCTCACAGCCGTTGGTTTTAAATTTGAGGCTATCCTATCCTGATTGGTTGGGAGTCTTGGTCTGTGTTCATTGGACTTGGAGTTTGATTGATTGGTGTTCCTGGCTTCCTCTGTCTGTTTTGTGGCTTTGATTGGCTGGCAACACTCTGTTCTTGTGTTGGAGGCTTTTAGTGCAGCTTGGCTCCGTGTGAAGGGACGGCTGCTCTTCATTAGCAAGCTGCTATTCATTAGCAAGCTGGGTTTCACCTGGGTGCCTGGTGGGGGGGTTAGGTTGGAGCTATCAGAGGGAGTCTGTTTTTGCCCAGGTGTTTGCCTGGCTTGTGGCATGGAGATCTTTCTATTTGAGAGTGCAGGCTTCCAAATGATTGACAGTCTGGTGGAATCATCTCTTCTATTCATGCTTTCAGGTCTTTTTTCAATCTCTATGGCTTCTCTGATGATTCTGTGGCTGGGGTTTTCTATAGTGGCCAGGGTTTTAGTGCCATAGAAGTTGATGTTGTGACCTGTGGTTTTCATGTGTTGGACTAGTTAGGAGGTGCGTTCCAGCTTTTTTACTGCATTTTTGTGTTCATCAAGGCGGGTACTTATTCTTCTATTGGTCTGTCCAATGTATGTGGCCGGGCATGATGTACAGGGAATTTCGTATATGCCTTGGTTTTCCAGGTCAATTTTGTCTTTGGGGTTCCTCAGGATGGCTGCTATTTTTTTGTCTGTTTTAACCAGCCACATAAGCAAAGAAATCCAACAGACAATCATCCCAAGAGAAAAATCTTCTAGATGCCCCAAATTATATGGCCTCCCAAAAATACACAAAGAAGGCATACCTCTCAGACCCATAGTCAGCTCCAT
This sequence comes from Laticauda colubrina, assembly GCA_015471245.1. Lineage (NCBI taxonomy): Eukaryota > Metazoa > Chordata > Lepidosauria > Squamata > Elapidae > Laticauda > Laticauda colubrina. The sequence goes on from BLBF01000005.1 coordinate 32,456,146, forward strand.
AGGAGCACCATTACAAAACCTAGCTAAATACTTAGCAAAACAACTACAGCCCCATGCTGAAACCGCAGCTTCATATGTA
>BLBF01000005.1:32456624-32537456 GCA_015471245.1 Laticauda colubrina
GTGTAGATCTTTGATCATTTCTAAGAAGTGGTATGAGTTTTGTACATATGAAGCTGCGGTTTCAGCATGGGGCTGTAGTTGTTTTGCTAAGTATTTAGCTAGGTTTTGTAATGGTGCTCCTATGGAGCTGACTATGGGTCTGAGAGGTATGCCTTCTTTGTGTATTTTTGGGAGGCCATATAATTTGGGGCATCTAGAAGATTTTTCTCTTGGGATGATTGTCTGTTGGATTTCTTTGCTTATGTGGCTGGTTAAAACAGACAAAAAAATAGCAGCCATCCTGAGGAACCCCAAAGACAAAATTGACCTGGAAAACCAAGGAATATACGAAATTCCCTGTACATCATGCCCGGCCACATACATTGGACAGACCAATAGAAGAATAAGTACCCGCCTTGATGAACACAAAAATGCAGTAAAAAAGCTGGAACGCACCTCCTCACTAGTCCAACACATGAAAACCACAGGTCACAACATCAACTTCTATGGCACTAAAACCCTGGCCACTATAGAAAACCCCAGCCACAGAATCATCAGAGAAGCCATAGAGATTGAAAAAAGACCTGAAAGCATGAATAGAAGAGATGATTCCACCAGACTGTCAATCATTTGGAAGCCTGCACTCTCAAATAGAAAGATCTCCATGCCACAAGCCAGGCAAACACCTGGGCAAAAACAGACTCCCTCTGATAGCTCCAACCTAACCCCCCCACCAGGCACCCAGGTGAAACCCAGCTTGCTAATGAATAGCAGCTTGCTAATGAAGAGCAGCCGTCCCTTCACACGGAGCCAAGCTGCACTAAAAGCCTCCAACACAAGAACAGAGTGTTGCCAGCCAATCAAAGCCACAAAACAGACAGAGGAAGCCAGGAACACCAATCAATCAAACTCCAAGTCCAATGAACACAGACCAAGACTCCCAACCAATCAGGATAGGATAGCCTCAAATTTAAAACCAACGGCTGTGAGACCCTGACCCACATACAAACTCAATACAGAAGCCTGATGATGGCAGATGAGATTCTGCTGAAACGTTGCTACAACTTTAAAAGCACTACAATGACGTGGGATGATACCCGAAGGAAGCTGAACAGCACACATGTAAGTACCCACGAAAACCTAAGAAAACAAATATATATATATATATATGTGTATATATATATATATATATATATATATATATATATATATATACACATACATACATACATACATACCCCCGAAGGAAGCTAAACAGCATACATGTAAGTACCCGCGAAAGCTTAAAAAAACTTATATATATATATGTGCTGTTTAGCTTCCTTCGGGTATTATCCCACGTCATTGTAGTGCTGTTAAAGTTGTAGCAACGTTTCAGCAGAATCTCATCTGCCATCATCAGGCTTCTGTGTGGATGTGGGTTTCACAGCCCCTGGTTTCAAATTCGAGGCTGGTCCATTCTGATTAGCTAGGAGCCTGGGTCTGTGTTCACTGGACTTGGAGTTTGATTGATTGGTGTTTCTGTTTTCTTCTGTCTGTTTTGTGGCTTTGATTGGCTGGCAACACTCTGTTCTTGTGTTGGAGGCTTTCAGTGCAGCTTGGCTTCGTGTGAAAGGACGGCTGTTATTCATTAGCAAGCTAGGTTTCACCTGGGTGCCTGGTTGGGGGGGGTGTTTGAGTTGGAGGCATCAGAGGGAGTCTGTCTATCTGTCCAATTAATTGGACCTATAGGGCTAGTGGAATAAAGTTGAGCAAAGAATGCTAAGAGGGAGGGAGTGAAATACACCTTTCAGGGGAGCACATTCAAAAAGCATTGAGCTACAAGGGAAAAGGCTGGCCATTTATCTTATGTTCTTCTTGTGAAGTGATGGTGGGGTTCCCAGTAGTTTGTCTTGATAGTGGGCTTGGACAGGCAGAGAGATTTCAATTTTGGCAATGAAGGAAATGGTGTTACTTCATATTCCCTGAGGCTATACTATATACAGATTTGTAGCTGGTAACTTTTTTAAAAAAAAAAATCAGCCTTGAAGCCTAGCATTAACTAGTATGGTGGCTTCAAAAAGTATGCTGTCCTTCAATTGTGGATATTGCTGCAAGTAGCCACAGTTTACTTGCAGCATTTAAACCAATTTCAAAAATAAGCCTGAGAACAAGTTGCATAACTTTTAAACTACTGTAAGAGCCCTGAAGATTGATAGGAAAGGTAAAAATACTTTAATAAATAATAAATATAACAACTAACTTTTCTATTTCCTTTCTTGGCAGTTCGCTTATTTCCCAAACTGGATTCTTCAAAAGATCAGATGATTTGAATGTAAGTTTGATGTGATATGCTATGACGAAGAGACATGTTGCCAAATGTAAGTGACAGCTTTATAAATATGTCAACTCTTTCAGAGTCCATAAATATCATTACTAATATTCCATGTAAAGCAACAGTTATTACTAATGAAATCTAGTGTATATTCATCAGTAATATACTCTTAAATATCAGGTGGGGGCCCAACAAGTGATAAATATTATAATCAGTTATTCCTTTGAGTATGCTCAGATATTTAGCTGGCTGCTGTCACAAATAATATGTTGGGATTAGAAATTTTGTTCTAAAAACGCTTTGGGGAAACTAAAAAGCAATAGCCTTAATTCATGAAAATATTATAACCATATTTGCATCTTATATTGTGTTATTATATGAGATGGTAATTTAAATTATGATACCAGCTGTAAAATTTACAGGATAGAACCACTATCTGCTCTACACCTTGCAAAAGCTACAAGTTCCCATGGTCAAATGGATATCTGTATTCTTAATAAAATATAGGCAATTTTCAAAAGAAAAACTGATGCAGTATTTAAGTAAGAACTTGCTTAAGATGATAGTTTATTGAGAAAAAAATCCATATTGTCAATATTAAAGCTATTCTAAATCTTTTAAAACTTAAAGTTATTCATTAGAGTAATTAATATTAAATTCAGGAATCAGATCTAGCATACTTTAATTACTTGATTAGGCATTCCCCACTGTTCTTTTGACATACACGCTCAAAAGCAAGATTTCACTGCCTTGATTTATGCTGGTTAATCTGAGACATGATGAACACCACTTTAAATATTTTTATGCTTTAACTTTATGTGGGTTTTTTAAGCAATAAATAAATGCGAACCAGAAAAAGGCTGGTTAAAATGTATACTTTCTGTGAAAGATTTTTGACACCTTCAATGCTTGTGAAAGCTGAGGGGTTGACGGCACTAGTCAAATACAGTTGAGTGAGCAGGCTGTATCCCACATTCCACCTCTAGTGCAGTTCAACCGTGACCTGCAGGGACCAGTCTTTTCTCTCTCTCTTTCTCTCTCTCATACACAGATGCTCACACACATTCATTTACTTTCTTCCAAGTATTTTAGTTGCTAATCTCTGTTCATTGATAAGGAAAAAAAGTAAATCCTAAAAGGATTCTGTAATTTTGGATCTTGGTTAAACGGGGTATCAAAAGTTTACACAGGATTTTTATTTAAGGTAGAAATCATGCTGTTGACAAACTGTCTAAACTAACCTCATGCATTTTGTAATATGGGAAAATCATTTAGCGAGTCTTATGCAAATTGATTTGCTTTTCTATCTTCTTTGTCCAGAAGATTTCCCCAGGGGAACTACAGCACCTTATTCTAAGAGTTTCATCGTTGATGAGAAGAAGCATCACAATTAAACAAAGGTCACTTTTAAAAAAATCTTTACCATGAAGCTCAATCTATGCATTATTTTTATCATGTTATAATTTACACAGTTTTTCAATGAGTATGTTACGCACATTACAAACACTGATCAACATTGGCTAAAGAACATTAAATTTTGATATAGCCACCTGAGGTTCACATAATTTCCCATTTATGAGATTCATTCGGTGCCTTCAGACAAGAACAGACAAATCTATATTTTCTTTAATGGCAGCTGCTCTGATTATTGATAACTCAAAGCCAATGGTAGAATATTTATCTGCCTTCTTAGAACAAAACACCACCACTTTCACTTTGGCCTCTAGGAATATAACTTTAAGTTTTCCCTTTCCCCTTCTCCTCTATTTATTTCTGAATGATAGATTTCTCTTTTGTTTTTGTCTGTGTTCACACATACCATTATTTTATATTATTAAAATACTTAGTAGTCTATGTCCTCTTTACAACTATTTCACAGAAATTCATAGTTTCACAAAAAACTATGTTCATAGTTCATAGTTTCATAGGTTCATATTTTCACGAACCCAGGATCAGTATAAATACTTGCCAGGTAAGCATGCACAGTTTTTCTCTCCCCCACCAAAAAAACTCTATAAAATAACAAATTATACAAGAAAATATAAGATCCTCAGTATGAATTTATCCAGATATTAAGATGAAATTGGTGATTTATAGGTGAAAATTAGAAGATGAAAAACCAATTCTCCCAATTACTCTTACCTAAATCCTTTTTTTCTCCTTTGGCAGTTGATTCATTATCAGCTTTCCCCCCCCCCCATTTTCGGATATTTATTTATACTTATCTAATTTATATAGCCACCCATCTAACCAAAAATGACTAGGTGGCCACCAACAAAGCTAAAACAATGAGTAAGTTCATAAAACCACTTATAATTATTACCAGTAATTATAAAAACATTTACAATTATTAAAAGAAAGAGAACAAAATAAGGACATAATTATAATAATATACTAATCATAACGAAGCCACTTCACAAGTTAACCCATCCACAGAGTTCCCAGGATTGCTGGCATTATTGTATTTTAAGGGATCTTTGGAAGTTCAGATGTAATGAGGTTCACCACACCTCAGGGGTGGGGAGAAAATTCCAGAATGAGGGGACCACAGCAGAAAATGTCCTCCACCTAGGGCCTGCCAAATATAGTTCCCTAGCTGATGGAACCTAGAATATGACCTCTCTGCTGATCTGGTGAGATGGGTCGATGAAATCAGGGAGAGGCAATCCCTCAAAGTAACCCATGCCATGAATGCTTTGAAAGATTCTCACCCAGCACCTGAAACTAGACCTGGACAAAGACTGATAAGCAATTCTGCTTGCAATCCAGAGTTATTCTATGTGTTCTACCAGAAACATGCACAACTCAGTCACAGATCAGGTCAGAATCTGAGCTGGCTGCTTGCTCTCTCCTTAGGAAATGAAGGGTCTCCTTCTGAGAGATTCCCCCATGATTTGTTCATTATACAAGCCTTATCCCAGACTCTGGGGCAGAAAGCTGTTGAACTGTTGAAAGAGATGAGAAAAAAAGCCAGGTTGCCATCCTGTTGACTCATTTCCCCTTTAAACTGATCATGCCATCATTTTTTGCACCAGCTGAAGTTTCCAGATATTCTTCAAGGCAGCATAGTTCAACTGAGACCAGGGCATGAATGATTGTGAATAGGGCTCTAAAGAGCAGACACAATTGGTATACAATACAAAGTTGTGCAAAGACCCTCCTAGCCATGACTTCCACCTGTTCATCAAGCAGGAGTTGTGAGTCTAAGTGGACTCCAGATTGCACAGACAGTTTGGCACAATGCAACCGCATCCAGCACCAAATATAGTATAATCCCAGGACTGTATTGTCCCAAAATCCAACGTCACTGAGCTTGTCAGGGTTCAACTGAAGTCAGTTATTCCCCATCTAGATCCTCACAGCTTCCAGACACAATGATAAGATGTCCCTGGTACTGCTTAACTCACCAGGAATGGAGATGTACAACTGAATATCATCAGCAGACTCATAATATCTCACCCCATTGCAACAGAAGACCTCAGCCAGACAACCTTAAACAGAAGAAGAGACAGCACTGATTACTGCAACATACTATTCTATGGCCAAGGGTGGGACATTTCCTCCTCAATAGACATTGGAGAAAAGAGTAAACCAGCATAACATGGTGCCATTCATCCCTAGTTCTCTAAGATAGCAGTCCCAACCTTTCCAGCATTGAGGATCACCAGTGGTGGCTGTGTATGGGGAAGATGTTTGTGTATGCATATAATGATTGTGCAATTACAACTTTGTGCACTCACGTGCTTGCCGCTACTTATGCAGCCCAGTTCCCAATGGGCCATGGCCTGGCACCAGGCTATAGACTGGGTTTTGAACATCCCTGCTCTAAGACCATGCAGAAGACTACCATGTTCAATGGTATTGCCAAGATGTCAAGTAAGCCAAGGATGGATCCACTATTCCACTCATTCCAAAGCACAACCAATGCCACATCCATTATGTACCCAGGTATGAATCCTGTTTGAAAGGGATCCAGGTAATCCTTTTCTATGTACCTATTTCCAATATCATCTGTATGAAATGCTAAAGGCACTACATGTTGCTAAAATATTAATTTCTCCCCAAACCTAGTAAAACAATAAAGACAGTAAATTGCAATTAATACTCTATAGTACAGGCTATATAGTAAAGTATGATGGGTAGAAAGCGTGGAAAATGTCAAAAATCTTTAAAATTAAAATGCCTAGGAGAAGAAAGTGTTAGAAAAAGTACAAGCTGAAAGGCAGAAGCATTCCTAGGGGTAAGGTGGGGGATTGAGAGGAGGTTTGTAAGTGAGAAGTGCAAACTGAGAAGGTCCTCTCCTTCATAGAAAACCAATTTACTTTATTTAGCAGAGAGACCTATAGAAGGGTCTCCTAACATGACAGAAAATTTTGGAGATATATACAAAAGAGAAGGCATTGCTGATAATACTCTGCCCTTAAGAGTATTCACACTATTTCTGAACTTGGAACCCAGTTGATGGGGGGGAAATCTTTGAAAAACAACTTAGAAACAAAAAAATATTATGGGAAGTAAGCTTCTCCTTCTATTTTCCCATTCATCCTCTTGCTATTCCATTAGTTAGCATTATTTATCTGTTGTTTGTTTTCAATTCTATGAGTTTAATGGCACAGTAGGAATTTTCAGGGCAGCTTACAGATTCAAATAAAATGTATTAATATCAGACAAAAACAATGCAACTAAAATATACAATCATAACAGTTTCACATTATAAGGCAATAATGAGTAGCATGGGGGAATTTGTCAAGTTTGACTCTGCTCAGTCTCTTGTTTTCACACAACTATGTTCTCCTTTGCATGTATGTTGAAAAAGTGTGAATCAGATAAGATTACATTAAAATATAAACAATATACATTTCTCCTTTGTTCTAAATTATACTTTGGGAATCCAGGCTTTGTTTCCTAATACACCTCTTTTGTCTCATCTCCCTGGAACAATGAGATGCAAAGCTATTCTACCTTAGATAAGTGATTTAAGAAAACACTGTAGTTATATTTATACATGGAAAAAATTACCTTTTATACATGGTAACTTTGGTAACAAATGTGAAAATTAAGAGCCAAGTATTACGTAACAGCCACATTACGGTAAATCATTTACTGGATAGATCAATTTGAATCAGAACCTTCACAAATGTACCCAAAACACCCCGCAAACCCGAACAGGGATGGTGAGATAGGCAGGAATTTTCAGTTCTTGCTTGGAAATGCAGCAAGAACAATCATTTCCAAATATCTTCCTTTCTCCACCCCAAAATGAAGCACGAAGTATACAAAAATAGTTGTCACAGAACAATTAAAATCAAATTAAGCATGAAAACATCACTGCAGAACAGATATAAATATATTTCCAACTGCAAATCAATTATGGAAGATGCCAGCCATATCATTGGTTGGGCATGTATTTATTTTTATTTATTTATTTATTTATTTATTTTTATTTGTCAATTGCTTACAAGATAATAGGTATAAGTAAAAACATAGTTATGAATACATGGATACATATAAGAAAAAATATATAAAAAACAATTACAGTTACAGTTTTTGGGGTTGGGGAAGAAACCACAGAGTCAGGTAGAGTTTTCCAGACATTGACCACTCTGTTGCTGAAGTCGTATTTTCTGCAATCAAGTTTGGTGTGATTAACCTTGAGTTTGTATCTACTGTTTGCTCTTATATGGTTGAAGCTGAAGTATTCAGTATTCATTGACAGGTAGGACATTGCAATGTATGATTTTATACACTATACTTAGATTGGACCGAAGGAAGCATAGTTCTAGGTTTTCTAGGTCTAGAATTTCAAGTCTGGTGGCATAAGGTATTCTGCAATGAGTAGAGGAGTGGAGAACTCTTGTGAAATATTTCTGGACTTTCTCAACTGTGTTAATATCAGATACGTAATGTTGGCTCCAGACTGATGAGCTGTATTCGAGTATTGGTCTAGCAAATGTTTTGTATGCTCTAGTTATTAGTGTAATATTACCAGAGAAAAAGTTACGTAAAATTAGGTTAACAACTCTTAACGCCTTTTTGGCTACGTAGTTACAGTGGGCTCTAGACTTAGGTCATTTGAGATGAGTACTCCAAGATCCTTGACGGAGTTTGGATCATCAACAAGGTCTTGACTATTTAGTCTGTATTTTATTTTCTGATTTTTTTTGCCAATATGTAGCACTGAGAATTTATTTGTTGATATTTGAAGTTGCCATTTGTTTGACCATTTTGATACATAGTCAAGGTCTTTTTGAAGGGTAGCAGTATTGTCTGTGGTGTTGAATAGCTTTACATCATCAGCGAAGTTGCTCTTAATATGATCACAGAGGTCGTTTATGTAGAGTATGAAAAGATTTGGTTCTAGAACACTGCTTTGGGAGACACCACTATTGACAGGTACAGAATTTGATAGGACACTCCCAATTTTGACCATTTGTTGTCTGTTTGACAGGAATGCAGGTGTCCAGAGATACCATAAGATTTTAGTTTTAGGAGTAGTTTGTCATGTACCACTGAATCAAAGGCTTTACAGAATTCTATGTAGATTGCATCTATTGTTTGCCCTGACAGAGTTGTGTAGTCCATATGTTTTTGCAGTGTAAGAGTTGCAGATTACAGAATAGTTTTTTTCTGAAACCAATTTTTTTATTAGAGAGTAGGTTGTTTGTCTCTAAGTGGAGGATAATGGATTGATTAATAATTGATTTCATGACTTTACAGGTGACACAGCATAAGAAGATTGGTCTGTAATTTTCAACTAGGCTGTGGTCTCCCTTTTTGAAGTTGGGGATGACCGTGGCTTATGACCATAGTTTTGGCAAGGAGCTGGTCCTCAAAGATTTTTCAAAGATTATGCTTAGAGGTTCAGCTATGTCAGTGGATAGCTTTTTTAAGAAGTATGCACATATTCCATCCGGTCCAATAGATAGAGATGGTTTTAGATTGTGCAGTGCTTTTTCAACATTGTCAACTGTAAAATCGATATGCATTAAATCATTGTAGTTATCTGTGGTTCGACTAGGAAATACTGGGCATGATCTATTGCTGTTTACAAATACTGATCCAAATAATGTGTTAAAGAGATTGGCTTTAATAGTGTCGTTGTAATCTTTACCATTGGGAGGGGTGGGATGGACCTTGAGTCTTTTAGTTTGTTGTTTACAAAATTGTAGAAAGCATAGGAGGAATTGGTGCATAGAAAGTTTTCTTGTTTAATGTGATAATTGGTGCATTCAGTTTTTATCTGCTGGCATAAATTTTTGAATTGGCTTTTGAAGTTTTCCACCAAAGTGATTTCTTTTTGGATTGAAGCTTCCTTATTGTTTTGGGTAATTTGTTTTTTCTGGTTTTGGGAGTTGTTAATGGTACATATAGTTTGATGACTCTTTTGACTTCAAGTTATGTCTTCTACAGTATTGCATCCAGAGAATAGAAATTCCCAATCAAGGGATGAGAGATGGTTTTTTATAAGATCATAATTGCCTTTTTTGAAGTTAAAATTGAGGATTCCGTCATTGTGATGATTTTTGTGTGGACATATGTTGAGACAAAAGTCAGTGATGTTGTGGTCACTGCTCGAAAAGGGTTCTTTAATTTGTATTCCATAAATTGAATTCAAAGTATTGCAGAAGATGAGATCGAGGTAGTTGTTAAGTTTTGTGTTGTTGAAATATATAACATTCTAAATTGGAACAGGCAATATTTTAGTGCAAAGATTATATTGATTAATTAATTGAGCTTATTTTGAGTTTGCCTTACATCATAACAGCAAGAAATCATATCTCAGAGGTACATTAAGAGGGGGCTGGAGAGATCACAAAAAGATGAATTAGGAGTTATAGGCATAACAAATCACCCATCTCTAAATTAACCGATAAATGCTATTTAAGCAATTAAATGGTTGAGAAATTAGCAACTGGCAGACATTCTTTGCACAATACTAGACATACCCAGTTCCTGCAACCATTCTTCTTAAGTTTTAACCTTCAGGTTTCCCCACCCCCGAAATCATTTTTGTTGCTCTTCTCTGCACTCTTTCCAAAGTCTTCACATCTTTATTAACTACAAATGGCACTGCTATCTAAAAGAGGGTATTTTCCATCCATAACAATATTGAACTCATCGTTTTTATCTTTCAGTCATCTGCAGGATATTGAAAGAGAAATAAAAACAAACAGGTTTTAGGCATGTGTGGAACATGTGATATGCTAAATTACTTGAACATGGAAGTGTCTGCATGAATTCCTGCTCTTACAACTCACTATTTCAGAGGCTCCCCTCAAAATTAATGGAAGTAGCAAATCAAAGAGAAAGCCAATGCTCAATTACATCATTAATACAGTGTATTCAAACAATCCATCTCTATTGTCTTTGGCACATGCAAAGAAAAAGGCAAATGTGCTTTACTACTGCATAGTAGGATGAAAACTGTGAAGCAGCAGTGAAGAAGCGATGTGGTACTACATGAGGGATAGTGTTCTAACAATAAAGGTCTGCTGTTTCAGTCTGCCAAACAACATAATGACTCATCCAGGCAGAAAAATATTACCACCCTGGGAATACTTGGAATGTCTCAGTTTGAGAGTAATTAGGGACTAAACTATAGTTGGCATGCTTCAGTGATGAAATGAGAAAATAGCCAATACCTCTGGTCAAGTTCTGATAGGGGAGAATAAAACGAATATGCTATTCAGTCAACTTTGATCACAGACAAGGAATGGGTAGCAATTTATAATTCTCATATCAACACAAATTATAAAATCTCAAAAAGTAATCTTTAAAATTTTCTGAATCAATATATGCATCAGAATCCACAATTTTGTAGCTTTTGTAGCTTTTTTACACATCCACCAAAAATGCTAAAATGTCCGTTCTTGTTCACCTTTCCAATGTAAATTTCAAGTTTCCCCATATATTCCAGAAAGCCTGTCTGGAGAAATAGACCAAAGTTGAATCCTTTCATAAAAATTATCCTGAAGATAGTGTAAATTTCAGTACTGTAAATTACAACCCAAATCTCCAAGCCCACTTCAACTCAAACTCCCTTATTTACTCATTTTCTGTTTCAAATTTTAGTAAAAGTTTACAAAATTTAACAATTATAAGCTCCTAATTTGTACTCAATTCTATTTCAAACTCAGTCTTTAAAAAGTTTAAAGTTAAAACCATATTTTTTTGGTCAACTTTTAAATCAACAGCCCACTCACAAAAGGCCCTGGCCTGGTAGAAGTCTGTGGTCCAGGATAGGGACTCCTGCTTTAATGGATCATTGAGAACCAATCAAATCATTTGCAAAGCCTTTAACTTATACATTTCTTTTTAATCTACTCCTATTATTATGTTTAATGTTTAGTATTTCGAGAACCAACATAAACAACAGAGAAGACAGAGGATACCCCTATCTTTTCTTTTTTAAATCTCAGTTTTTAAAATCTCTAATAACAATTGTTTGTGGTTTCTGTTAAACATAAATTGATCTTACCTATTTTTAAAAGTTAATTCCAAACTTCTTACCTTCCAAAACCTTGAACAAAAAGCCGAGTTCAAATTGTCAAAAGCCTTCTCCACATCTAAGAAAATCAATGTGGCTTGTTTTTCATCGTGCTATTCCAAATACTCCAAGATATCTAACATATATGTAACATTGTCCTTTAACTGTCTTTTAGATAGAAACTTACATCGATCCTTGTGAATAAAGTCCTGAAAAATTATTTTCAGACTTTCAGCAAGAATTGTTGTGAACAACTTGTAGTTATTATTTAATGATGTTATCAGCATATAACATTGGTAAAGTCAAATATTCTACCTCTTAGGTATTAATGCTAGATTGGCCTCTTTCCATCTCATTGGCACTTTTCCTCCCTGTAAAATAGAGCTCATCATATTTTGTAAAGGTTGTAAAAGTTCATCCTGAAAACATTTATAATGAGAGCCTGATAATCCATCTTGTCTAGCCACCTCTCCTGGTTTGTATTTTTTTCATACCTTCAGAATCTTCTCTTGTTGTTTTAGGCCCATTCATAAGCTGTCTCTGTCTGTTCCTCTGTACTGCTTGGTAGATTTTGTTTTTTTCATTTTAAATTATCTATTTTCTCTAGAGAGATGATACTTCCTTTATACAAATTAGAATAATTTTGGTGAAATGCTTTTCGTATGGCCATATTGTCCATTAAAATAGTGCGTCCCTATTGTAATTTCAGTACCACACAATAGGGACCAGAGGTTTGTTTGGGGATTGATGGACAAAAGGTTGGAGGGGGATCATAGAATTTCTTTCTGTACATGATGGCTATGGGGGGGGGCATCTTGTACGTACAAAAATGGAGAAGTTTAGCACTACCTAGAATGGAGGAATGGTTGGTGAGAATGATGGAACTTGTTGAGATGGCTGAATTGATTTCTTCGATGAGAGAAAAGATAGTATCTATGTTTATTGCTGGCTGAAAATCCCTTATGGGTTTTTTGTGTTAAACAGGTAATGGTGAATTTGTGGTTTTGATGATTGTGGAAAGGGAGTTGTGTTGCAACCACAGAGTTAGAGATAAATTTATAATTGTAGTTACATCTGCTGTGGAAAGGATCAGAGACTGCTTATCTGTATCTTTTTCTTTCTATTCTATTTTTCTTTTCTTGCACTTTTGGTTTTCTCTCTGTTTTTTTTATTATTATTATTTTTCTTACCTTATATTAGTTTGCATTAATATTTACCTTCCTTTATAAAAATCTTCAATAAAAATCATTTCAAGAAAACTAGAAATCACAAATGAGTGAAAAGTATTGTCCTCTTTTATCATTATAATAGCAAGAATGTTATCTCTTCATCAGAAACTAACACAGTATCCAGTATATTTCACTGGCTATGTAAGACCTGAGTTTTTAAAAAAAGGTAACATGTATATCTGAAAGCTTCAGAATATATAAAAAATAAATAATTGTTCCAAAATGTAAGTGTTCATCCTCCTTTTAAGAGAATATTTTGATTCAACTCATGCTTGTACATAAACATGTTAACTTTCACAATAGGAAACTAATCTAAACTAAGATTTAGAATAAATTATTTCTCTCTAAAGCCACATTAGGCCAGATTAATAAACTCTAATAGATGTAAGAGCTAATGCAACATTCAGCTATTGACATAAATATAAACATAAATTTTCAAGAAAATAACCTACTTTAGTAAAACTACCTGTGCAATAAAAATTAATGAACTCCAAATGATTTTGCGTATCTCTACTAAATTGCATTTTGAAGCTCACTTCTTCAGGACATGCTGGGTGGTTTCATGCATTCCCACAATTCATCTTTCGGCTAAGACACTTTTAATTTAAATGCAATTAAAGACTCAAAATGAACATTATGCATTTGATAAAGGCCTGAATCTGCAGACTATCATAAATATGATTTTCAGGGGAAAAAAATTAATTACAAATCATTAGGGTACAAGTCATCTTCCTACAAATGTTGAGTTAAACTGCAAAATTAGTTTATGCATTCCATTAAATGTTAAATACTGATTTTAAACTGTTTCAATGTCAGTTCAACTGGGCAGTTGAAGGAAAAACCCATCTTAATATTCTGTGGATTTAAAATTAAAGTCCTGATCATGTTTTCATAGAAGTCTCACTAAAACTAATGAAAGCTACTTCAGAGTAAATAACCTAAATCAAAGACTTATCTGTCAAATTATCACAGTGTAGTTCACCCTTTGCTAGTTATTCAATAGGAACTGACACTTCATAGGAAGCTCCCTGGTTACAAACACTATTTCTGATACAGCCTCAAAATTTGTTTCAAGAAAAAAGTAGCATCTTATTGAACAATGCCAGCCCTCTGGGTAAATTATACGGGAAATACTAATTGAGCTAAATCTACTTTATTGTAAGGCCACATTAACAGAATCTTGCAAGTTTCAAAGTACAAAATTTCCTGTCGCTACTTTTAACTGCTTGATCCATTTCTCTGACCATTAAGCCATCAAGAACTCCTCTTCTCTTGTCTGATTGTTTCTCGACAGTATCTCTTTCCCCCTTTTCCTTGGTCATTCCCATTTTCTATTACAAACATGAACACATCCCTTGAAAATTATCTGAAAGTACAAAAGAGACAGTGAAAGGCCATGGCCTATCAGGATAGGGTAGACTTGGTTCAGCTTGATCAGGTCTAAGACTTTTAAAATCTGAATTATGGAAATTATTGAGTGCAGCTGCTGCATTTTGATAAAACTGATTTGGGATTATTATATTTTTCAAATGGTCATGTATTAAAAGGAAGAAATGGTTAAATTCAACAATAAATCATACAATTATATTGTCTTACTGTTTTTGTTTATGAATTTATTTGCAACACCTGACAGATATAAATAAAAGCCTAATTCGATAAATGAATACAATTAAAGAACACATTTCATTCTTCCATATGATATAGCAAACAAAACAGACACTCTTACAGTAACCTAACGTGAGAAATAATGAAAGAGTGAAAGAAAGCTAGATGAAACTTAACTAAGAGCTCAAGGTTGCAATTTTGTGACTTGCTGTGAGCAGGAAATTCAGTGCGCTCCAGGTATACAAGCTACAACACTGGCAAGAACTATTATTTCTATCTTTGAGCAATGTGACATTCTGCAATTTTAAGTCTTATGCGCATGTTTCAATGTGTCAAATTAATCTAAACCACTGCTATCAAAGGGACCTCTAAGGCCAAAAGAAATCATTGCCATTTTGCTGTGATTCAAAATTCATTTAATATTGTTTGTTCTATACTTGTGCAAGGACATGTAACAGTTTTAGTACCAGATGAAATTGCTAGAGAGATTCATTTAGCAGCATATACTTTTAAAGCAAACATTATGTTCTGTTCATACAAATGTATTAACAGAGCTTTGAGACAGACAAAAGAGTTTTATTAAATTCCCCAAGTTCTCTATCTTGTTTTCCCACTGTGCTTTTCACAGTCAATATACTCTATTGTACTCTCTGAAGTTAACCCCAGCAGACTCAGGAGATGAGAAGGAGGAAACAGATACAATTTTTTGGTTCCCTGAAAAGCTGGAACAAATTCACTTCCATGAACATAGGCAATATAATAAAAACAAATAAATAGCAATACAACAAAACTGTGGCAATTATTCTCTTTGAAATTATTTACAAAACATGAATATTTTTGAAGCAAATAAATGCAGCATAACAGAAATTCACGCTTGTATTTTTTTTTAAAAAAGCATCATTTTGCAAAATGCATTTTCATGTATAATAAGCTGACTTTTATCTGGGTTTAAGCTATGTGATAACCCATAATGTAGTTGTTTTATTTTTGAATGAGCATGATGTATGAACTTCGGCATTCTATTAGGATTTTTTAAAATAAATAATGAGTTTATGGAACATGTGAAGTTTTTAAATAATTATTTAATTGTATACACTCTTATCAAAAAAAGAAATTCTATACCAAGCTCAAAAGAGAATATATTGTATAATTTTGATATAAAATTTCTAATTGTTTCTATGAAAAATATAACTGTTTTTATATCTCCCCAGAAAGTTGCTGAAGAAATATAATCACAATAGAACAATGCCTCTAACAAATGACATGGGTTTTGCCAGAATGGATAGTGGATAGATGTTAGGTTGCTCTCTGTGTGTGTGAACAACGGCAAAGAGAGAACTTGACTTCCATAATAACTCTGTTGAGTATCTCTGTTCAGCAAATCAGCAAATTTAGGTTTTTGTTACATATAACACACAAAAAGCAGGACTTCTCTTACATTCAGTTATGTTTATTCTAAAACAGGGCTACAAAATTAAATGTGCAGCTACCTCTAAACTCCAAGAATACATGCAGTGATGTTAAAAGTTATAAACCTGATTGGATTTTTAGTATGTTTCATAAATGCATAAAAAGTTATTGATTGATTTATTGAGTAAAATGATCCAAAGCTACATATTTATTACATATTTATTTATTTATGCATGACAATAGTATGTAAACCTTTATGATGATCAGTTCATTTGAAGGGGAAATTGATAATCAGGTAGGAGTGTGGGAAGTATGTTTTATTTAGATAACAGAATTTCAAATATTCACTATCAAAGTTTGATCTTCACAATGTGCATGGAGGAAGAAGTATAATATGGCTTGAACCAAGGAGATTTCTGAGAATCAGATGCTTTTCAGACTCGAAAAGTTTACAAAAATGATTTCCAAATAATTCAGATTCCATGCAGTTGGACAGATCATGTACAAATGCAGGCAATTCAACACAACTGTTACCTTTCTCAATAATGGTTAACACTGGCCGACGGATGAAAAACGTTTGTAAAAAGGACACAGCGGATGAGAAAAATGTTCCATCCGTTGTTATCCGCTCTCAAAAGTGCCCCGAATTTGCATAACCAAAGCGGACAACATGGAAAGGAACGGACGGGGGGAGGACGTAGGGCGGATGGAAAGCGGATGCTCCATGGAAGCTTAGCTGTCAGTCTTCAAGATCTTCTGCTATTGCTTTGCATCTTTTCGACTGCCATAAGTAACAGGGGGTGGAAAAGGGAGGTAGGAATAGTTGGGGAAGTGAGCTGGAGGAGTTACATTCGTCTGATGTATAAATGGAAGGGGGGAGCATAAAATAGAGTTAGGTTTCTATTTCTCACTTAGCTTTCTTCTCTCTGGGCAATTGCAACCTGTTATCAAACTATGCCAAGGTCAACGGACAGAGGCCTCATCATCACCTGAAGATGCCCACATGATCATATCCACAACTTCGAATTGGAAGTGTCATTTGAACTATTGGGGGTGGGAACATTTCCATCACTTTCTATATGTGAATTGCGCGCCTAAATTCTCAGATTCAGAATTCTTTGGTTGCTACCACTTCACTTTCAGTAAAAGATATCTTTTCTCTAAACTAAAGAGTCTAAGTATTTCTTTCCTGGATTTTGAATGGAGCTCCGCCTGACATTATTCTGAATCTCTCGCCACCTGCCCGCCCGGAGAGAATACTCAATTTTCTTCTGAGGGGGCCTGGACATCATGTCATCTTCAAATAGTGAACAGGAGGATCTGGGAGCCATTGGAGGCCAAGATTCTTTGCTGGTGCAGGAAGCCCAATCGCTAGCAGAGCTCAGTCTGGAAGAGGATCCAGCTGTGAAGCCCAGATGGTCGGTGGGAGTTGGTTGGAAAGATCCGGAGAAGGACCCCCCCCCCTAGGGTCACAACTACCCGCCGGCGTGGAAAAGAGGAGCCTTGGCAAGAGAAGGAAAAGAGGGAACTCTTGCTGGATCAAGCCAGGAAACTCCTGAATGAAGCCTTTGAACAACCTCAAGCTCCACAAAGGTATGAAGGGGGAGGGGAAGCAGTCCCAGCCAGAAGAAGCAGAGCAACTCCCTCTCCCATAAATCAACCCGATCCAGCAGCAGCCCCGGGGCCTTCAGCGGGAGGTGTGATTCCTAGAAGGCGTAGAGCTCCTAGGCTGCCTCCGTTAGAAGTAAAATATGGAGGGGATCCCAAAGCCTTGGGATTTTTCTTAGCTCAAGTATGGAGCCATATGGAGGAGTATGGGGAGGATTTTCCCTCAGAAGCAGCCAAAGTGAGGTGTGTTACCAGGGCTCTGGAGGGAATAGCGGCAGAGTGGATGGTGACTTTGCATAATGATAATGCTCCTCAGTTGCTGAATTATAACCTATTTATGACTGCACTGCGGGCTAGGTTTGAGGACCCACTGGCGGAGCGGAAGGCCCGAATTAGGATGAAAACCATAAAACAGGGGCGGAGGTCTGTGGCTGATTACACTCAAGAATTTAGGCAGTTAGCAGGCCATTTCTGAGGCTGGCCCCAAGAAGCCCTGATAGAACTGTTTAAAGATGGTTTAAATGAAGATGTGTACCAGAGATGCACTGCTAGAAGAGACCCCAATAACTTGCAGATGTGGTACCTGTTGGCTGAAGAAGTGGAAATTGATTTAATCCGAAGTAAATGGCGGGGAGGTCATGGGTGGAGCAAGTTTTCCCCCTCGCGCTCTCAAGAGGCTCCTAAACCTCAGAAGGGAGGAGTGGCGGCAAGACCCAACCCCTCGGCCTGCTTTTGATGCGGAAAAGAAGGTCACCGGGCTGTGAACTGCAGAGTCAAGTTGGAGCCAAAGAGGGCGCCAAAGGAAGGAAAGAAACCTGAAAAATCCCTAGCGAAGCTTCGCGAAACAGCACTAAATTCGAAAGAGACAGCAGAGGTCACCCGTCCCACAGGAAAGGAATCAGAAGCCCCAGTGACCCCTGAGGAGGAGGATTCTGACTCGGAAGACGACTTCCTCGTAAGTCCAAGTGTGGGCCCTATGACCATTCCGGTGAAGTTGAGGGTACCCAATTCAGGGGTCGAAGGGGAAATGCTAGCCCTGTTAGATTCTGGGTGCACCCGGTGTATAATAAACACAGAAGTAGTGAAGAAAATGGGCCTAAAGTTAAAACCTTTGAAGATGCCCATTTCCTTTTGCCAACTAGATGGATCAGTGGCTGGAGGTTGCCCTGCACGTTATGTCACGGAACCTATAGAAATGGTCATGGGAGAGCATGATGAAACCCTGTGTTTTATTGTGGTCCCTGGGATGGAGCAACCATTAATACTGGGATTGTCCTGGCTTCGGAAATGGAACCCCCAGGTTAACTGGAGAAAGGGGTTGTTGCGCATATGCACAAAGCAGCGACTGGGAGGAGGGGCCAGATCTCAGCCGAAGCCTGGGGGCCTAATTGAAATAGCTTCCACAAGTACTGAGCCTGTAAAAGATGAGGAGAAAATCCCTAAAGAGTATTGGGATTTAAAAGAAGTGTTCAGTGAGAAGGCCTCGGATGAGCTTCCGCCTCACCGACCAACAGACTGTGCTATTGAGATTTTGCCTGGGGTGAAGCTCCCGAAACCAAAGTTGTACTCAATGACCCCACGGGAATTGGAAGAGCTAAGATTGTTTATTGATAAAAATTTGGAACGTGGTTTCATTCAACCTGCTAGACCCCGGGTAGCGGCCCCAGTGTTGTTCCGTGAAAAGAAAGACGGTTCCAAACGCTTGGTGGTGGATTACAGAAATTTGAACACTATTTCTGTGGAAAACGTGTACCCCCTTCCTTTGATGAAGGACATGTTGGCCCATTTAGCGAAGGGAAAGATCTTCACGAAGTTGGTTTTGAGAGAAGCATACTACCGGATTCGAATTAAGGAAGGGGATGAGTGGAAGACCGCTTTTAACTGCCCGATGGGATGTTTCCAATTCAACGTTCTTCCTTTTGGTTTACAAGGGGCCCCAGCTGTATTCATGCAAATGATCAATCAAGTGTTACATGAACATTTATACAGGGGGGTTTTGGTTTATCTTGATGATATCCTTATCTACACAGAGACCCTGGATGAACATGTGAAGTTAGTGCGGTCGGTTTTACAGAAACTGTGTGCCGCTAAGTTGTACGCCTAATTGTCAAAGTGTGAATTCCACCAAGACAAAATTGACTATTTGGGATATTGCATTTCATCCGAAGGCATAGAGATGGATCCAGAGAAGGTGTGTGCCGTTCTGGAGTGGGCTCCACCATGCACCAGAAAACAACTTCAAAGCTTTTTGGGATTTGCAAATTTTTATCGGCAATTCATCCCGACGTTTGCTAAGATAGCAATGCCCATCACAAATCTCTTGAAAACAAAAGGGGAGGTGAAGCCGAGGCCAGGAAAGCCGCTGGAGTGGTCCATGGAATGCAAGCCACTTTTGAAAAGCTAAAACGACTGTTTGCTGCAGAACCAGTGCTGAAACACCCGGATATGGACACTCCTTTCGTGATTCAAGCTGATGCAAGTGATGTAGCTATTGGAGCGGTATTACTTCAAATCAACGAGAAAGGGACCTTACAGCCTTGTGCGTATACCTCCCGTAAGCTGTCTGAAACAGAGAGAAGATGGGCCGTCTGGGAGAAAGAAGCTTTCGTAGTTCATTGGGCCTTGCTGACCTGGAGACATTTCCTGGAAGGAGCAAAACACCCGTTTGAGGTATGGACTGATCATAAATCTGGAAGCCTTAAAAACACCCCGGAAGCTGTCCTCTAAACAAGTTCGCTGGGCCCAGTACTTCAAGCGATTCAATTTCTCATTGAAGTACATTCCAGGCAGTAAGAACTTCATGGCGGATGCTCTCTCTAGACTACCTCAATATAATAGTATACGCCGGGAGGTGATAAGCCGAATTGTCTCAGCCAAACACCTAGCTGCCCCAGGGATCACCAGAGCCCAAAGGAAGAACCAAGAAGTGGTTTTATCGAATGACCTTACCAAACAATTAAAAGAAGCTTTAAAACTGGACGAATGGTTCCTGGCTCATTCAAGTGACTATACAATTAGAGATGGTTTGGCTTGGGTGGGGGCCAAGTTGTATGTGCCACAGGTACTGAGAAGCCAAATACTACAACAGGCTCATGATTCTAAAGCAGCTGGCCATTTCGGATTTGTGAAGACCTTACATCTGGTTAAGCGGCAATTCTGGTGGCCTACTTTAAAGAAGGACATTGAAGCTTATGTAGCTAGCTGTCCAATTTGTGCTTTGGCAAAGAGACCTCCTGGGTAAGCCAGTAGGATTGTTACAAAATGTAGCTAGACCAACGACTCCTTGGAAGGAAATCTCTATGGGCTTTATAGTAGAATTACCCGAAAGTGGTGGAAACACGGTCATCTAGGTAGTGACTGATTTGTTTTCCAAACAAGTACATTGCATACCTTGTTCCAAGATTCCCTCTGCTAAGACGCTGGCTAAACTATTTATATCACATATCTATAGGTTAAATGGCGTCCCGGAAGGCATAATCTCTGACAGAGGGGTCCAATTTACCTCAAATTTTTGGAAAGAGTTCCTGAAGTTAATAGGCTCCTCCCAGGGGCTAAGCTCTGCCCACCACCCCCAAACCAATGGGGCCTGTGAGAGGACTAACGCAGTGCTAGAACAATATCTCAGATGTTACATAAATTATCAACAAGATAACTGGTCCGAATTACTACCATTTGCCGAAGTGGCATACAACAACTCCGTACACAGCAGTACTGGATTTACTCCATTTAAAGTGGCTTCGGGACAAGATTTCATTCCCATACCTGAACTTCCTCGTGAAAAGCCTAACATCAATTCGTTGGATGAATGGATAACTCAACTCCAACTTAACTGGCCAGTAAAACGCAAAGCATTAGATGAGGCCCATCAAGCTCATAAGAAATTTGCAGACAAGAAAAGATCCCCACAGAAAGAATATAAAGTGGGCAACAAGGTTTTCCTGTCCACCAGATACCTGCAAACCACTCAAAAGTCAAAGAAGCTTGGTCCTAAATACGTTGGTCCATTCACAATTGAACGGATTATAAATCCTGTAACGGTCCAGCTGAACTTACCCAAAACTCTTCGACGAATTCATCCGGTTTTCCATGTTAGTTTGCTAAAACCTGAGCATACTTCTGACCTAAGGCCCATCCAGACTGACTCTCCCATACCAAGATTGATTGAAGGCGAACAACATTTTGAAGATAAAGAAATTCTGGATTCTCGCAAATGGAGGGGTTGACTCCAGTATCTTGTAGCCTGGAAACATTTCCCTTCTTCACAAGCCGAATGGGTTAATGAAACCGATGTTAAAGCCCCTAAGTTGATCAAAGCATTTCGTTCCAAGTACCCTGATAAGCCTTAGGAGTGCATTGTTTTGAAATTGTTTAATGATTAATAATTGTCTTTATATTCTCTCCTCTCTCTCTCTTCTAGGACTTCTAGGACTGATGATTTCCCTTTTTCTAGGAGGGCCGAATGTCAGTCTTCAAGATCTTCTGCTATTGCTTTGCATCTTTTCGACTGCCATAAGTAACGGGGGGTGAAAAAGGGAGGTAGGAATAGTTGGGGAAGTGAGCTGGAGGAGTTACATTCGTCTGATGTATAAATGGAAGGGGGGAGCATAAAATAGAGCTAGGTTTCTATTTCTCGCTTAGCTTTCTTCTCTCTGCGCAACTGCAACCCGTTATCAAACTATGCCAAGGTCAACAGACAGAGGCCTCATCATCACCTGAAGATGCCCACATGATCATATCCACAACTTCTAATTGGAAGTGTCATTTGAACTATTGGGGGTGGGAACATTTCTATCACTTTCTATATGTGAATTGCGTGCCTAAATTCTCAGATTCAGAATTCTTTGGTTGCTACCACTTCACTTTCAGTAAAAGATATCTTTTCTCTAAACTAAAGAGTCTAAGTATTTCTTTCCTGGATTTTGAATGGAGCTCCGCCTGACATTAGCGGATGGAAGCGGACGGGAGCAGATGGCACATCTGCAAGGGTTCCGGGGGAGCACAGCAAAGCGGACGCGGAACGGAAAGAGCGGATGCAGAGCGGAAGCCTAGCGGATGCCTAACGGAAGCCTAGCGTTCACTGCGCATGCGGGAAGGATGCTTTGCGTCAGACCCGCGGATATAAAGGGAAGCAGTTCCCAAGCAGGCCACCATTCAGAGGAAAGACCTGCTTCCAGACACAGCTTGCCAGCCAGCCAGCCAGCCACCCAACAACCATGGGGAAGAAACAGAAGCCTCTGCCATCTGCTGCCAGCCCTGGCAAGAAGGACAGGGCCACCCTCCCACCCCCTGGCCCTGACTCTGCTTCTGCTGGGGCTTCTGCTGCCTGGGCTCAATCTTCTGGTGCTGGGGCTTCTGCTGATGCTGCTTCTGGTGGTGGTGCATCTGCTGGTGCTTACTCTGCTGATGCTTACTCTGCTGATGCTGCTTCTGATGGTGGTGCTTCTGCTGATGCTGCTTCTGGTGGTGGTGCTTCTGCTGGTGCTTACTCTGCTGGCACTGCTCCTGGTGCTGGTGCTTCTGCTGGTGCTTACTCTGCTGGCACTGTTCCTGGTGCTGGTGCTTCTGCTGGTGCTTATTCTGCTGGCGCTGCTCCTAGTGCTGGTGCTTCTGCTGGTGCTTACTCTGCTGGCGCTGCTCCTGCTCCTGCTGGTCCTGCTGTTCCTTACTCTGCTGGTGCTGCTCCTGGTCCTGCTGGTCCTGCTGTTGCTCCAGGTCCTGCTCATGCTCCTGGTCCTGCTGGTGCTCCTAGTCCTGCTGGTGCTCCTGGTCCTGCTGGTGTTCCTGCTCCTGCTCCTGGTCCTGCTGGTTCTCCTGGTCCTGCTCATGCTCCTAGTCCTGCTGGTGCTCCTGGTCCTGCTGGTGCTCCTGCTCCTGGTCCTGTTGGTGTTTCTGGTCCTGCTGGTGCTGCTAGTCCTGCTGCTGCTACTGTTGTTGCTGCTGCTGCTGCTGGTGGTGGTGGTGTGGAGGAGCAGCTCCTACAACCTTGAAGCCCCTCTGATGAGGGCCCATATATCCCTGCCAAAGGGAGGAAGAGGCAGATGCGTGAACGGGAGAGGAGGCAATAAACCATAGAAAAGAAACATGAGGAGGAGGTGCTGGAGTGGCTGAGGGAAAATGAGTATCTATGGCGGAAGGGACACAGGCTCTATCGAGACACCAAGAGGAAGCAGGTTGCTTGGAGAGAGAAGGCGGAGAGCCTGGGCTACACTTTGGAGGTGCTCCTCGGATGTTGGAAGCACATGCACACCTGCTACGGGAAGCTACATCTCAAGAAATCTGGCCAGGCCGCGGTCAAGCTAACGGACAGAGAGACCTACATGATGGCCAAGTGCAGCTTCTTGGAGGGTGAGATCCGCCACCGAGGAGTAGCCCCTCTCACAACCCTCTCTCTCAGGCAGCCTGCTGAGAGCCAGTCCTCTTCTGGCAAAGAGTCAGCTCCTGTGTCCAGGCAGGTATCTGTGGAGCGTGCCACGATGGAGACCCCCCCGACAGCTGTACTACCCGTGGCGGAGCGCGTGAAGGACCCCCTGACACAGTGGGAGAAAGGAGACAGCACTTCCACCACAGCCCAACCCGCATCCACCCCCAGCTCCACCTCCACAGAAAGGCAGAGAGGCAGACTGGAGGGGCAGAGCCACACTGTCCTGCTGGAGATAAGAGACACCATCAGGAGCAGCGTAGACCTCCTCTATCAGCTGGTACACATCGACGCCCCATCCTCCAACCGCAAGCCCTTCCTCACCTATGTCAACCAGACCCTGATGAACATGTCGGAACCCCAGTACCAGGTGGTGAAGGACAGGATCACCAATCTTCTTCACAACCCTCCAGACCAAGATGAACCTGCTCCCACCCAGTCCAGGCCTGCTCCTCCACCCCAGGTGATGTCACTGCCCTTCCAAGGCTTTCCAAAGGCCCTCCCCTACCAAGGCTACGGCTACCAGGAGTTCCAGCAGCACAGGCAGCCCTTCCCAGTCCAGGCACAGGTACATCGGACGCCACCAGTGCCACTGATGCCACCGATGCCAGCCACGCCACCAACACCAGCCACGCCACTGACGCCAGTCCTCACCCAGCTGCAGACCAGACAGCCCCACTACACTGCTCCTTCCTCCACCCCACAGCCAAGCCCGGCCTCAGTACATCTGTCATCGGTATTGGGGCTGACACCCCATGTCATGGAGGAAGGGGCTCTCAACTTTACGGGGCTGGGCCAGCTGTTTGAGAGCTTCCTCCACACCGTCCCCTGTTGTCCTCTCAGGGCCAGGCACCCAAGTGCTGCTTCAGACCAGCACTCCAGGAGCAGCCACCTCCACAGCACCTGGACCCTTCACCCCTGAGACTCGGCATGCCTCCGAGTGACCAAGAAGAGTGTAAGAGACTGGGTGGCTACATGTTGACTTTATTTTTGCTTTGGACACTTGGCTTGAGTTATTTTTCTTTTACAGCTTGTTATTAATAAAGATTATCTTTGCTTCACACACTTGATTCATTTATTTTTGATAATAAAGTCTTGATGGAAACTTTTACAAATGGTTTAAGCCTTTGCATGCTTGTGAGATGGGTAAGGATAGTTGTGGGATACCTGTAGGATGGATAATAGCTGTGGGATGGGTGATAGCTGTGGGATGGGCAGGGATACCTGTGGGATGGGCAGGGATACCTTTGGAATGGGTAATAGCTGTGGGATAGATAAACCTCCAGTGCAAGCATAGTGGGACTGTATGGTCCACCCTCCCAGGTGCCACACCTATGGCCCTTTATCAATAATAATGTAATCAATCATCCACACATGTCAACATAAACACAACTCATTATTAAATGGCCTGTTCATTGTAGGCCCACAAGGCTGAAGGAAGCATCCATTAATGATCTATCATCCTGTCTTGCCACTCCACTACTCCAGCTGGGGAGTTGCACCAGTGTGTCAGGAGGTTGTGCTGCTTCTTCCCTTTGCGTGAAGCTCTGTTGGGGCCTTGCACATCCTTAGTGTCTATCAGGTTTTGCCCTTGCCTCCATTCCCCAGGCTCCATGTCCCCATTGGCTTGTTGGAGGTCCATGAGCCTGTTCTGCAACACTGGGTAGCGGGTGTGCATGAGATTGTGCAGGATGCAGCAAGCTTCCACAATCCTCCTCACGGTCTCTGGGCGATGCTGCACGGTGGCGAAAAGTACCTGGAACCTGTTGGCCAGGATGCCAAAGGCGTTCTCCACCACCCGCCTTGCCCTGGACAGCCTGTAGTTGAAGATCCTCTCTTCACGGGTGAGGAGTCTGGAAGTGTAGGGCTTCATGAGGTAGGTTCTGAGGGAGAAGGCGTCATCCCCCACGATGAAGTAGGGCACATCTTGCATGTCGTTGGGCAGGGGGTCTGGATCTGGGAAGCCCATGATGAGGTTGCGTTCCAGCCCCTCCTTGAGGTCACTGGCGTTGTATACCTGGGCATCTGAAGCTGACCCGTTGCCTGAAGCATCGATGTACATGAACTTGTAGTCAGCATCAAACATGGCAAAGAGGTTGATGCTGAAGAAGCCCTTGTAGTTGAAATAGGTGGACCCCGACTTGGCTGGAGCTTTGCAGGCCACGTGCTTGCCATCTATGGCTCCAACGGTGTGGGGGAAGTTCCACCTCTGATACCACTGCTCTGCAACTTTCTTCCAGCCTTCTTTAGTGGAGGAGCACTGGAGGAGCTCCTCCAGGTATTCTTCGATGATGGCCTGCACCACTTCTCTGACCACAATGCTGATGGTGTTGTGTGGCACCCTCCAGCCGTACTGCATGCTCCTGTAGGTGGTTCCTGAGGCCAGGTGGCGCAGAGTCAGTGCCACCTTGAGCCCAGGGTCCAGGCTGGGCTGGAAGTTGGTGCTCTGCTTGGTCAACTGGGGTCTCAGCCGCTCCACAACTTCGTCAAACATGGCTGGAGGCATCCTCATGAAGTGATGGAATGCACAAGGGTCTTCGTTCCTCAGCTCCACCATCAGCTTGTTGTACGGTCCGTACTCTGCTCTTCTCCCGATCCACTTTCGGACCCAGACGCTTCTTGGCCGCCTCCTTTTCTTCCTGTAGAACAGTTGAAAGGGCCTGTAGATGGCTTCGCACTGTTGCAGAACGATGGTGGCTACCAAAAGGACTGTGTTACGATCCATGGTGGACATCAATGGATGCTGTGGAAGAGCAAGAGCCAGATGAAGGCTGCAGAGGTCTGCATCGCAGGGCTGCTGGACTGAAAGTGAGATTCAGGTGAGTTCCTCCCCCTTTTTAGCGGCAATATAGGTTTTCCACTATGTGTCCTTTTGCATCCTCTAGGCATCCTCTAGACATCCTTAATATCCAAGATAGGTCCCCTCTGCGAATGTTTTTTCCATTTTAAATGCTTTCTTTGCGAGCTGCATCCGCTTTCATCCTTTCTCCGTCCGTGCTACTAACGCTGTGCGTCCGTTCTGCATCCCTTTCGCTTCCTCCCTGTGTCCGTTTTCCACTGGAGCGGATTTGAGTTGCGCGGATGCCTAGCGGATATAGTGGACGCGTAAAGGATGATGACGGATGTCGAACGGGTGTTCCCCATATGCGTTGCCGATGCAGAACGAACGCGTTGGATACATTTTCCGCTCAAAAAGTTTTGAGCAGCTCAAAACTTTTTGAGCGGATGGAACCTCAGTTGACGGATGCTGGATGGATAGAGAGGATGAAAAACGGAGGCAGTGAGTACAGAATGGATGAGTCACGTTAACCAACGGATGGCAAGTGTTTCTCTCCATTTTACATCCTCTTTCCATCCGTTGGTGCAGTGTGACATGGGCTTAAATATCACACTAACAGTTGGACAGGTAATATTCTAGGAGGTATTAAAACCAAAAGGTAACATTTAAGGAACTAAAGGCTATTTTGCATTGGCTGATGACAGAAAAACACTGAACAACAGTGATGAGCATGGCTGGGTTGCAAGGAGAAAGCCCACTTGGGAACGGGAATGTTTGGGAATGGCGAAGTTAAAGCCCATGTCACACTGAACCAACGGATGCAAAGAGGATGTCAACCATTGGAAAATGCAAAGAATCCGTTGTGTACTCACTGCGTATGTCTTTCATACGCTCTATCTGTCAAACATCTGTCTACTGCTATTTCATCTGCTCAAAAAGTTTTGAGCTGTACAAAACTTTTTGAACAGATGAACTTTCCACCACGTACGATCTACATCTGCGACATATACGGGCAAGAAACGTTCTACATCTGTTGTCATCCATTAAACGTCCGCTGTATATTCTCAGCATCCTCTGGGCATCCTGCTCCAGCAGAAAGAGGGAGGAAGCAAAAGGTACGCAGAACGTCCACATAGCGTTAGTAGCATGGACATAGAAAGGATGAAAGCGGATGCAGCTCGGATATAAAGCATTAAAATGGACAAAATGTTCATATATGGGACGTATCTTGGATATTTAGGATGTCTGGAGGATGTCTAGAGTATGTGGAAGGACACCTAGCGGAAAACCGACATTTCCAATAAAAAGGGGGAGGAAATCACCTGGATCTCACTATCAGTCCAGCAGCCCTGGTGTGCAGACCTCTTCAGCCTTGTCTTGCTCTTCCACATCATCCATTGATCTCCACCATGGATCATTGCAGACTCCTTTTGGTAGCCGCGATCCTTCAACACCAGAACCAAGCCCTCTTCAGACTGTTTCACCTTTTTTACGCAAGGAGAAGAAGGAGATGTCCAACAGCTGTCTGGGTCCAAAGATGGATTGGGAGAAGAGTGGAGTTTGGATTCTATGACAAGCTTATGGTGGAGCTGAGGAATGAAGATCCTCGTGCATTCCAGCACTTCATGAGGATTCCACCAGCCATGTTTGACGAAGTTGTGGAGCAGCTGAGACCCAGGTTGACCAAGGCAAACACCAACTTCCGTCCCAGCCTGGACCCTGGACTGAAGGTGGCACTGACTCTACACCACCTGGCCTCTGGGACCACGTACAGAAACATGCAGTATGCCTGGAGGGTGCCACATAACACCATCAGCATTGTGGTCAGAAAAATGGTGCAGGCCATCATCAAAGAATACGTGGAGGAGCTCCTTCAGTGTCCCACCACTGAAGAAGGCTGGAGGAAAGTTGCAGAGCGGTGGTATCAGAGGTGGAACTTTTCCCACACCATTGGAGCCATAGATGGGAAGCACGTGGCCTGCAAAGCTCCAGCCAACTCAGGGTCCCCTTATTACAACTACAAGGGCTTCTTCAGCATCATCCTCTTTGCCATGGTTGATGCTGACTACAAGTTCATGCACATCAATGCTTCAGGCAACGGATTAGCTTCAGATGCCCAGATATACAACACCAGTGACCTCAAGGATGGGCTGGAACACAACCTCATCATGGGTTTTCCAGATCTAGACCCCCTACCCAACGACACACAAGATGTGCCCTACTTCATGGTGGGTGATGACGCCTTCTCCCTCAGAACCTACTTCATAAAGCCCTACACTTCAAGATACCTCACCCGTGAAGAGAGGATCTTCAACTACAGGCTGTCCAGGGCAAGGCGGGTGGTGGAGAACACCTTTGGCATCCTGGCCAAGAGGTTCCAGGTACTTCTCACCACCATGCAGCATCGCCCACAGACTGTGAGGAGCATCGTGGAAGCTTGCTGCATCCTGTACAATCTCTTGCGCACCCGCTACCCACTGTTGCAGAACAGGCTTGTGGACCTCCAACAAGGCAATGGGGACATGGAGCCTGGGGAATGGAGGCAAGGACAAAACCTGATAGACACTGTGGATGTGCAAGGCCCCAACAGAGCTTCATGTGAAGGGAAGAAGCAGCGCAACCTCCTGAAACACTGGTGCAACTCCCCAGCTGGAGCAGTGGGTGGCAAGACAGGATGGTAGATGCTTAATGGATGCTTCTTTGAGCCTGTCTCATAACACTGATGAGATTGTGCCATGTATGTTGAGTGGCCCTACAATGAATAGGGCATTAATAAAGAGTTTTGTTATTGATAATAAAGGGCCATATGTGTGGCAGCTGGGAGGGTGGACCATACAGTCCCACGATGCTTGCACTGGAGGTTTATCTCTCCCACAACTATCTTTACCCATCCCACAACTATCCTTACCCATCCCACAGCTTTCCTTACCCATTCCACAACTATCCTTACCCATCCCACAACTATCCTTACCCATCCCACAAGCATGCAAAGGCTTAACCATTTTTTCAAAGTTTTCACCAACACTTTATTAAGTAAAAAAAAATGAACCAAGTGTGTGAAAAAAAGATAACCTTTATTAATAACAAACTGTATGACTTTATTAAAAAGCAAAATGATCCAAGTAAAGTGTCTTAAGCAAAGATAAAATGAACAGGTAACAACTCAGTCTCTGGCACCATTCTCAGTCACTCTGAGGCGTGTCCATGGTCTCAGATATAAAGGAGCCAGGGACTGTGGAGGTGGCTGTGGCTGGAGTGCTGGTCTGAGGTGCCATTGGGGTCCCTGGCCCCGAGAGTACAACAGGAGATGGTGTGTGCAGGAAGCTCTCAGAGAGCTGACTCAGTCCCGTGAGGTTGAGAGGCCCTTCATCAAGTACCTGGGATGTGAGGCCCAAGAATGATGACAGATGTTCTGATGATGGTCTTGGCTGTGGGGTGGAGGAAGGAGGAGTGTAGTGGGGCTGTCTGGTCTGCAGCTGGGTCAGCTAAGGCGTCTGTGGCATCTGTGGCATCCGATGAACCTGGGCCTGGACTGGGAAGGGCTGCCTCTGCTATGGGAAGTCCTGGTAGTGGTAGGCTTGGTAGGTGAGGGGCTGTTGAAATCCGTGGAAGGGCTGTGACATCGCCTGGGGTGGAGGAGCAGGCCTGGAGTGGGTAGGAGCAGGTTCAGCTGGGCCTGGAGGGTGGTGCAGAAGAGCTGTGATCCCTCCTTCATCGCCTGGTACTGGGCCTCGGGCATGTCCATGAGGGTCTGGCTCACGTACGTGATGAAGGGTTTGCGGTTCAAGGATGGTATGTTGAAGTGGACCAGCTGGGAGAGAAGATCTGTGCTGGCTTTGATTGTGTTCCTGATCTCCAAGAGGACAGTGTGGCTCTGTCCTTCCGGTCTGCCTTTCTGCCTGCTTTCTGTGGAGGTGGAGCTGGGGTTGGGTGTGGGTTGGTCTCTGGTGGCTGCTTCTTCTTGCTCCATCTGAGACAGGGGATCCTCCACGTGCTCCAGCATGGGGAGTGCAGCTGTCGGGGGTGTCTCTGTCGGGGGTGGTCTCTGTCGTGTGGCCCTCCAAAGACACCTACCTGGACATGGTAGCTGTCTTTTGGCTAGAAGAGGAGTGGCTCTCTGTGGGCTGTCTGAGGGAGAGGGTTGACAGAGGGGCTGCTCCTTGGTGGCGGACCTCACCCTTCAGGAAGCTGCACTTGGCCATGACATAGGTCTCCCGGTCAGTGAGCTTGACAGTGGCCTGCCCGGATTTCTTGAGGCGCAGCTTGCCATACCAGGTGTGCATGTGCTTCCACCACCCCAGGAGGACATCTGAAGTGTAGCCCAGGCTCTCCGCCTTCTGTCTCCAAGC
The DNA here is from genome assembly GCA_015471245.1 of Laticauda colubrina. Classification (NCBI taxonomy): domain Eukaryota; kingdom Metazoa; phylum Chordata; class Lepidosauria; order Squamata; family Elapidae; genus Laticauda; species Laticauda colubrina. The sequence goes on from BLBF01000005.1 coordinate 32,487,803, forward strand.
TGCCTGCTTTCTCTTGGTGTCACAATAGAGCCTGTGGCCCTTCCTCCACATATACTCGTTCTCCCTCAGCCATTCTAGCACCTCCTCCTCATGGTCCTCGGAAATGGAGTCCTGTTTCCTCTCTCCCTTCTCCTTCCCTTGCCTCTTCCTCCCTCTGGCAGGGCCTTCAGGGCCTTCAGCAGCAGGGCTTTGAGGGCCTTGGGGCTGGTCCACCACAGCAGCAGCAGCAGGAGAAGTACCAGCAGCAGCAGGAGAAGCACCAGCAGGAGAAGCACCAGTAGGAGCAACACCAGGAGCAACACCAGCAGCAGCAGAAGCATCAGAAGCTTCAGAGTCAGCGCCAGGGGGTGGGATGGTGGTTCTGTCCTTCTTGCCAGGGCTGGCAGGAGTAGGCACAGGCTTCCTCTTCTTCCCCATGGTGTTCTCTCAAGATGTCTCTGGCAGCAGGTCTTTCCTCTGAATGCTGACTGCTTGCGAGCTGCATCCTTTTATATCTGCAGAGCTGACGCAATTCATCCTCCCCGCATGCGCAGTGAACACTTTGCATCCGCTATGCATCCTATAGGCGTCCGTGATGCATCCGCGTCATCCGCTACGCGTCTGCTTCGCTATTCTCCCCCGGAACCCCTGCGGATGTGTCATGCGCTTCCATCTGCTTTCATCCACTAGGCTTCCTACGAACATCTGCTTTACATCCCTGCTACATCCTCGCCACGTCCGTTCCTTTCTGTTGTTTTCCATTCTGTTTTTGCAAATTTGGGGCAATTTTGAGAGCGGATAACAACAGGTGGAGCCACCCCCGAAATTTTGCTCTTCCTCCCTCTGGCAGGGCCTTCAGGAGAAATACATTCCCCAAAATGAGTGATGCCCTTTTTGTATCCCTCGACGAGTGTGACCTAGCCTTAAAGTTTTGAACTTAATCCTAGAGAAATGTTGCAGAAGGATCTGCAGCAGATAATTTCATGCAAGGAAGCCCGGTGACATATTTAATTTGAAGCTGCCATGTAAGAGGAATAGGCTAAAATTCCTCCAACCTGATGCTCAGGACTGATTAATAGTTACCATAAATGTTTAGTTGCAGTAACTGTTACCCAATATAGGGTGTGTGTGTATGTGTGTCTCCAGTTATTCAAAGCATAAGTTTACATACTTTTGCTACTTCAATGAGAAGGTAACAGTATACTATGGCCCTTACCATATCGTCATGCTGGCCACATGACCATGGAAATTTCTTCAGACAACAATGCTCACTCAGTTAAGAAATGGAGATGATCCCTGCCTGACCCCTAGAGTCAGATACAACTGGACACCTCCACCCCCTCCCTCATACATATTCACACACACACACACACACACACACACACGTGTGTGTGTGTCATGTGAGACAGTCTGAGAGGGCTGCGAAAATATGTGCAGACCCTCACATCCTAGACATAAATTATTTCAACTCCTCCCTTTGGGATGGTGCCAGGGACGTCAAACTCAAGGCCTAGGGGCTAGATCCGTCCCATCAGGTGCTTAGATCTGGCCTGTGGGGCCACCCTGAAAACATTGAAGGGCCAGCCTCTACTAGCAAAAATGGAGCTTGTGAGGGCTGCACATGGCCCTCATGAGCTCTGTTTTCACTGGTAGAGGGTTGCAGGAGGCCACTGCACTCGAAAATGAAACTAGGGTTCCTGTTTTCATTGGCAGAGAGCTCAGGCCACAGTAGGCATTCCCCAAAATGAGTGATTCATGCGAGCCATACCCACCCTGGTCATGCCCACTCTGGCCACCTGAGGTCAAATACAACCATGATGCAGCCCTCAATGAAATAGAGCTTGACACCCCTGCTGTAAGGATATTGCATGCCAAAACAACTAGACACATACATTTTTTTCCTTTGTGCTGTCACCTTGCTAAACACCTAATTCTCATATTGCTGTCCAATGTCTATGTCTGTTTATCCATGTAGTATGGCTGTAATATTATTTAGTAATATTATCTTCTTTACACCACTTTTTATTGGTATTATGATTATCATTATTCTGTTGCTTTGAATTTACACTGAAAACTTCTACACCAGAGACAAATTGCTTATATGTCTGAGCACACTTGGCCAAATAAAGTTATTCTGTTCTGTTCTGTTCTGTTCTGTTCTGTTCTGTTCTGTTCTATTCTACTCTATTCTATTCTATTCACAGAAATATTATAAATTTAGGAAGGGTTCTGTATGTAATATATGATAGCAATCAGATTTCACTCAGAATTGTTAAATTGTTCTATCAATAAAACTTCCTCTGTTAGTAGAATGGGTTGTGGCAGGTTCCCCTTCTGCAGAATCTCCTGAATACCTTTGAAATCTGTTGTGGAGGGTTTCTGAGCCCTCAGGAGCAGATGTGCAGGGGAGATGAGCAGGGTGTCAGGGAAAAAGAGAGAAGAAAATCTTGTTTCATGAATGACATCCCTCATAATAATCGAATAGACAAGTCACTAATAAAACACAATGAAAATGCAAACTTGTGATGAGCTGTCATCTAGACTTTGATGTACAATCCACAGAATATTTGCACATTTACTCCTGTTTGCCCGTTAGTTCACTGCTTTCCAAATAACAGAGCTACTAAACAGGTGTGGAAAAGTCAAACTCTGCCAAGCTTGGCTGCCCATGAAGCTATTGAAATCATGAAGTTCCAGTTCAAAGCAAGGTTTCTGTGACAGGAGGAGTATATATTGAATATTTATAGATACAGTCTTCTGAATGATAATTAGTATCTTGTCCGCTATTAACAATTAAATGTTATTAATAAAATACAGATCGCTATTGGAGTTTACATTAATATTCATATATCAAAACTCAATAAGTATAAAAATGAATAATCAACAAAAAAGATATTCTATTTTATTTAGAATACATTTTCAGACAAACATAGTTGCTGCAAAGCAGTCAGTAGATTCCATGCTATTCATCCTTGCAAGTATGGTATTATTAACAGAACATTAAATATAAATTGATGAGAAATCAGAAAGTATAAAAAAATCAAAACTATTTAGAACTTGTTAATGTTCTTAAGTTTTTTCAGACAAACTACAGCTTAATGCAATGAATGTTAATAAATTCAAAGCTGTAATAATTAGGATTCCATAGTTGGAGAAGCTAATGGAAAAAAAAGTTCCAGGTGAGTACAAATTCCCCAAAAAGGTTTATTAAAAGCACAAATGCATATAACTCAAATAAGGAAAAAAGGAATGTTGGAAAAGAAAAAGCATATGATTCCAAATTGGATTGAATTCAGTTGTTTAAACAACTCTTCCAGGTCCATAATTATACAATCTCATGATCACTTACTGGTGTGTACATTATATGATCTCTGAAACTCAGGAACTCTCTCTCTCTCTCTTCTGAAATTAGCAAGATGCCAGCTGTCACATCTTCTAGATGTCTATTAAAGATCTTTCTCTTCATCGAGGCCTACACTATCTGAATTTTTATCGTGAAACAATTAGTAGTGTAAGGAGACACAAGGTGATTTTTACAAGGCATGACTTTTGTTAGAAATTTGTTGACCTTTTTGGAAAGGGCCAAATCTAATTTCTTAGAACAGGGTTGTCAAACTCATGGCCAGCTGGCTGGATGCGTTACGCGCTGGCCATGGCCACAGCCAATTTAGTGAAGGGGAAAAACTCCCAATATGTCATGTGACACTGGTGTGACAACACAAGTATGACACTCCTGTCTTAAAAGGAAAACAATGACCTCCAACTCAGAAAAATAATTTAAGATTTCCAATAACTGGTGTTATATACTGTATTTTATCTTCTATTTAGTATGTAGCAAAAACTCTAATAATATATGAGGAATAGACTCAAGCACTCTACTGAAGCATATAGGTAGTCCTTGCTTAACAACCATTCAGAAATACAATGGTAATTAAGGATATCATTTTCCAGCCAATGAGCACACTTAAGGTCAAATTTCTGCACTTGACTTATAATTCACACTGGAGTGACAGTAACTTTAGCACTGATGCACGAGGGAACATTATCTAAATTAGACAGCAGCAAGGAGCAGTTTTTCAGTCTGTCTGTCACTGTCTGTCACATGGTTCGCTTAGTGACCAGGTCACTTTGAAAACCATTTCAACAGAAAAATCAAACTGTCCAAGGCGCTGCTGATACAGTTCTACTGAGGAATTACTGAGTCTTTCATCTGCACCGCTATAACTGTCTGGTTGGGTTCTGCAACCCAACAAGACAGAAACAGACTCCAGAGAATAATTAGGACTGCAGAAAAAACAATTACTACCAACCTGTCTTCAAGTGAGGATCTGTATACTGCACAAGTCAAAAAGAGGGCTGTGAAAATATTTACAGACCCCTCACATCCCGGACATAAACTGTTTCAAATCCTTCCCTCAAAACTATGCTTTCGAGCACTGCATACCACAACAACTGGACACAAAGACAGTTTTTCCCGAACACCATCACTCTGCTAAACAAATAATTCTCTCAACACTGTTCAACTATTTACAAAGTCTGCACTACTATTACTGTTAATCTTCTCATCACTCCGTATCGGCCATCCCCTTGTGGCTGTATGACTGTAACTTTGTCGTTTGTATACAATTGTATAAATTGTAAAATTTATATTGACTGTTTCCTAGTATGATTTGATTGCTTATTGTATCCTATAACTATTATTATGTATTGCATCTGATGATTCTTGAATCTTGACAAATGTATCTTTTCTTTTATGTACACTGAAAGCATTTGCACTAAGACAAATTCCTTCTGTGTCCAATCACACTTGGCCAATAAAGAATTAATTAATTATTTCTTTCTTTCTTTCATCTATCTCTCTATCTCTCTATCTCTCTATCTCTCTATCTATCAGAATCAACTGTGGTTGCTGGATGAGGATTATCTGTACATTAAAATGAATATGAAGTAGTAAACAAATTATGAGAAGTAGATGAGAAGAAGTAAAAGGCATTTATTTCTTTTGTACTGACCATTTATATCACTCAGCATCCACTCATTTTTTACCCATATCTCTTACGGTTTTACTGTAAACGCTTTTAAATATCCCATTTTCTGCAGTCATTGTTCATTTCCCTGGTCAGACATAATTACCTTAGTCTTTGAAACATTAATTTTCAGATTTATATTTCTTGTTGCATCAGAGAATGTATGTAATATTTGCTGTAAATCATTCAGTTTCTTGGCCAACAAGAAGATAGCACCTGCATGCATGTTCATTTCCTCAATCAGCACTCCACTAACATTACTGATAGCATTCCTTATTTTTTTATCCCTAAACTCATTATATAACTAAAGGACACCCTATAACTTCATCTTACTACCTGATCAATGTTGAATCATATGCTAAATCTTCTCAAGCTTGCTTTAGTTCCATCAAATATCATTTTTATCACATTCAATAATCAACTCCATTCTGCATTCCATAATTAAAGCCTCTTCATTTTTTTCTATATTTTTGCTAATTAACAATGTACTTTGGACTAACTTTCACACATTTGCAAGTTTCTCAATGAACTGCTAAATAGTGACAATTTACACAACTCCTTCCCAGTATAAAGGAGACTGTTGCTTTTTATATCCTTTCAATAAGAATTCTGCCCAATTCTGCTCGTATTAATTCCTCCAACTGTTATTATGCAAATATTTCCATTGTTGAACTATCCACACTTGCAACTTTAACATTTTTCAATGTTCTCCTATTAATGATCTCCTTTTCATTATTTTTTTTCTTAGAGAATAACATTTATTTTCATTTTTAAATGTAATTTTTAGAACTAGTATTTAGTTCTGTGAATATTTAAGATTCTATACAAAATGTTCCTTCCAACATTCTCCTCACTTCAGATTCATCCCAAATCATTCATAATTTCATTTTGTTAAAAATCCCCTCTCCTTATTTTCACCCACTTCTACAAAGTTTCCACTTTTGTCAGTTTGTAAAGTCTAGCAATTTGAAATGCTCATGTGCACAGTATTTGCCTCTTTTAATGTCAGGAGCTAGATGGAGTTAGTGCATGTGTTTCATATGACTGGCCTAACATCAGTGAGTGATATGATAGTAAGTGATAGTGATTTTTTCCCCAGGGGATCAACATTGATATAATGTTTTCCACAGAGAAAACATTGATATAATCATGGTGGAATCCTTCAGTTCATTCACTGGGATCCATTTTTAACAGACCATAATTCTGTGAGTAGAACCTCTGACACTAAGATTTTCTGAACACAGATATTTAAAGCCCAAAACAGCAAGTGATATTTATTCAAGGAAGTTACATGCTGAAATAGACAACCTGCATCTCCAAACTTTCTTGCTTCATGATGGGCAACAAAGGAAGGAAGAAAGTACTACTACCGTTATAGGAAGCAGCTTGAGATGAAAGCTAAGAACAGAAGGTTTTTAAACAGGAAAATAAACCATAATAATAATAAAAAAGAACAAAGAAGAGGGTCTTCTATTTCCTATCTCTATTCTTAACATGTTTGTTTGTCAAAAGATAAAACGTCTAACAAGCTGAGACTTCTAAAACTTCATCTCTAACCAGCAGATATTGCTTTTCTGTATGCCATAAGAAAATAGAAATGCAATTGCATTTATGTATGTTCTTTCTGCTATTTCTTCAAATAAAAAAACAGCTTTCAATAAGAACACAAGACACCTTACTATCAGTTAAGTAGACAAAGTTTAACAAAGAAATATGTATTCATTTTAAGATCTATTATACATTTTATTGCTTATTTAGTGTTTTCTATCTTTATATACTGGGAAAAATATTGCTGCATGTGAATTTCACATAAAATGAGACACCATTTAATATAATAGGGCTGTGGTGAGAAAGCTGTTTCTTGCAGTACAGTTTGAATAACATTCTTCATTATCAAAATAATACAATTTGCTTGTTTATACCTGGTAGCCTTGTGAATTTTAGGAATCCTCCTTTCTAATATTCTAAGCGCACTTTTGTATAAAGCTAACTAAACTGTTAGTATGTTAGTGAAAATGTTCTTGTGAAAATCTAGCACTTATCATGAACTAAAACATAGAAATGATCTCACTTTTTTACTTTTGAAAAAACTTCCAGAAGTTTCAGCTGGTGCAGAATGCATGGACTATATCCCTCTAGGATGGCCCATGTTACCTCTGTTCTGTGAGTTGTAGAAGTTGCCAGTTTGCTTCTAAGTATAATTCAAGGTTCTAATTTTAACCTTGAAAGACCTATGTAGCATGGGACAAGGTTACTTGAGAGACCATCTCTTCCTGGTTACATTACCCATCCCATCAAGTCTAGCAGAAAAAGGATAATCTGAGTCCCACCTGCAAAGGAGTTCCATCTGAAAAAAAACTAGGAGTTGTGCCCTTTTCTCCTGTAACCTCCACTCTCTAGAACAGGGGTGTCAAACAGATGGCTTGCGGACCAGATGTGTCACATGCAGGCCAGAACGGAAAAAAATATCACGAAACATCAGCAACGAAACGCCACGAGTTTGACACCTGTACTTTAGAATAGGGCTTCTGGAAAGCCTTGAAAAATGGTTGTTCCATTCTTTTCTGTTTTATTCCTTTATGTTTTTTATGAATGAAAGTGAATATTACATGTCCCAGGATAATGTTGCAATCTGGGTCAGTCACTGGGCGGAGCAGAGGTTTTGTCTTCCTATGTTTTTTATTTTTGTTATTTATGCCTGATTTATTTTAATTTTTAATTTTTATTGAGTTTTAATTGCTGTTTTGCTGATAAGCCACCCAGAGTCACTTTTTGTGACATGGGCAGCTATATAAATTTGCTAAACAAATAAATAATGCCATCATGTGCAAAGAAAGTGATTTTCTTTCACCATCAACTTCACTCAATCTGCCTCTGTTTAGAAAATAAACAAATAAAAGGAATTTCTATGTAGTCAAAATTATTTTCATCCAATTTTTACTTCAGCTCTTTTCCTTCCTATTTTCAATAAAAAGGCAAATTTCAGGGTCAGACACAAGAGAGCTTGTAGATTTAAAAAGCCAGTGGGATACATTTAATATAGCAGTGGAGACAGCACAGACTTGTTGTACAAAAGCATCTCAGCAATAGGGGTGGGGGAAAGAGAGGAGTGTGTGAATGGGAAAACTAGTATTGTGTCACAAATCCTAGCGCACTTGTATGTGCATTTTGACACCGCATACATATTCATAAGGAGTGGAGCTTGCATTGCAATGGCACAAGACTGCTTTTGTCCACTTCATGAAGGCCTCTTTTCCTGAGGATGCTGCTGCAGGACAGCTCTAAAAGGAAACAAAAATACTCTCGAGCTGGCTATCATGAGCACTCAAATGGTATATGGCATAGAACAGCCTTTCCCAGTGAAATATAAAGATGGTCTTCATTTATTTCATGACCTCTTTGGATGGGCATAGACTACAAAAAAGTATGGTCTTTGATGCTTGAATTAGGATTTTATGGTGCAGCCATGGTTGATTTAAACTGAAGCATAGGCTTTCTTTCTGGGTTGGTGGGAGAGAACGAGAGCAAGAAAACAGCAAACAAGGGGAAGAACTACTGCTATTTTGACCCAATGTCAGTGTAGTTAACTCTAAATTTATTCTTTTCAGTTGCCATATTCTGCTGCATTAAACACATAACTGTCAAAAAGTTTAATGGATCCCTGTAGAAGCTTAGCTCTGTATCAGTATTTTCATGCACAATGATAAACAAATGATACTCTTTGAGCAATGGCATCATTCCAAGGAACAATGTTAGCAAATCTACATTTTAAAATGCAGGAATGTTTTCTTAAGAGCATGAAAACAAAATAAAGATAATACAATGGCCCCATGAGCAGTCATAAGGAAGGGACAATTTTCTGTGAAACCAGAACACTGTGCAGCTGAGATATGGCAATGACACACTACCCTCTCACTGTTTTTCTGTTGTTACAAAATGACAATATTGTTTTTAGTCAATTTCTTTTTACCAGATTGACAGAATTACAGGTTGACATTACTGTGAAATTCCATGATGTATCATGTTAACTCTGCCAGTTTGATTAGTCTTGACTGACAGCCAGTACCTGCATAGCAAGATAAATATGCTCTGGAAAAACATATATGCCAGGGGGAGAAAGAGGGAGACAGAGAATGAATACAATAGAAACATAAGAGTAGTAGTTACAATTTAAGACTGTCACATTTGTTTAGACTTCACCATATAGTTTCACTACCCTAAAAAGCTGTTTATTAGTAAATGCTACTGAACTACTAATTTTATTTAGTTGACTCTAGAAAAACCACCTTCTGTTTACAATACCATTTCTAAAAAGAGAAACCAACAAAATCAACAATTTCAAATTCTTTGGGAGAAAGAGCTGTAATATTCAACTATTTGAACCCATAGTGATCTATGGGTCACTGTGTTGTATTATCAATTTGTTCAAAAGGCAGCAAGGGTTTAAAAAGGAAGATGAAATGATATGTTTTGAAATGAATACAAAAGAGACCTGTCATTCAGATAGTCTCACTGACCCTGGATGCCTGAACATTTACGATTCTATCTGATAAAAAGCAAATGTAAAGATTTGGGAGATTTTGTGCATTCTCGCCTGGGATCTATAGATACACAAGTCATTTGTGGAAAGAAGGACTTTTTTCTAATCAGTGCCACTTTTTCAAAATTAGTACTGTTTCCAATGCATTTTTATCTGTTTATTTCTGCTAATATCTTATGTTTGAAAAAAGCTACAAAAGATAGCTTTAAATATTTTCTAGATAGTATGCTACCTAGAAGGAATACTTTTCATTTTATTATTCTCATAACTACTCACTGTATAATATAAAATTGTTGGCAAAATCATGATGATGATTAGCAAAATCATCAAATCCTCATTCTTAGTTAAAATCTGCTAAAGGATTTCTAGATATCAATCTCTATTTGTCTAAAGTCTCCATTTTAGCAAAGGAGAACTCTTGATATCTAGCCTGAACTCCTTCTGTATATTTTTAATAGAATTAAACTTCACAGTTTTCACTAATTATTCACTAATGCTTAGAATATGAGAAATAAAACAAGATGAACTTAAATTCCTAGTATCATGAAGCAAATAGGATTTAATAGGTATACAAGAAACCTGAAAAAAAAGCTAGTTGAAATTCAGGAAATCCCCCCCCCCCCGCTTCTCTCTCAAAAGGGAGCAACAGAAAGAAAAAATAAATTGAGTCATACTCACTTCTGCTCACAAAGTTAAGTGAATGAACTTGAAAATGTTTTTTTTTTGGGGGGGGGTAAGTTTTATTGATTTTTAAAAACAAACAAAAAACAAACAAACATCCAACTTTCTTCCATAAATATACAAGCAGTGTGTCGGTTGGTTTATAAATTTTTTGTGCTTCGATTTCATAGTCTCAATTACAGTTACATTACATAATAACTCATATTATAAATCAAAAATTGAACATCCTAGTATTATTATTAATCAATCATTTGACTATAATTTTGTTCATTCATACTTTGCAAGATAGCTATACTTTAGTTTATTTTATAACAATTCATACAGTCCTCCCAAATCTATCCTAAAAACATTTTATATATATAATAATAATAAAAAAGAAAAGAAATACATCTTTATATATTCATTATTTTCTAAAATTCTATATATTCTATTATTATATTTTGTTATCTAGCCATTGATAGAAAAGGTACCAAATTTTGTAAAATTGTTTATCCTCTTGTTCTCTAATTTCAAATGTCAATCTACTCATTTCAGCACATTCCAGTATTTTCTTGATAGTTTCCTCCTGCGATAGTATTTTCTCATTTTTCCAATTTTTAGCAAATACAATCCTAGCTGCTGTTAATACATTTACAATCAAATATTTTAAATCTTTGTTGTATGTATCAGATAAAATTCCCAATAAAAATATCTCTGGTTTTAAATCTATATGCTTTTTAGTCATTTTTTCCAACCACGTGTGGATTTTAGTCCAATATTTTTTTACATCCGCACAAGTCCACCACATATGGTAATATGAGCCAGGTGTCTGATGACATTTCCAACATCTTTCAGATTTATTCTTAAACATTCTTGCTATTCTTGTCAGGGGAAAATGCCACCTGTAAAACATCTTACACACATTTTCTTTAAATGCTGTTGACATTGTCATTTTATAATTTTGAGACCACAATTTTTGCCATTTCTCTAGATCGATCCCATATCCAAAATTCTTCCCCCAAGCAATCATAGTTTCTTTAACTTATTCTTCTTCTAGTTTAATTTCTAATAAATATTCATACAGTTTTTTAATCACCTTTTCATCAGTACCTGTCAAAATCTTATCTAAATCAGTCAATTTATTATAGAAACCTTCTGTTTTAAAATCTTTTCCATACCTTGAATGTGTTTGCACATAAAAAAACCAATTAATCTTTATACCTTGTTCCTCTAGTTTTTGCATAGATTTAAGAATGAACTTGAAAATGTTGAACAGAATACCTGGATTAAATCAAATGGCATAATGAATAAATGCAATATGTTGTTGGCATCTGCTACTGTCCATTCCAATATGGAAAAGATGTAGATGTAGATATAAACTGCAGTTCTTCCAAGATGTAATGGAAGACTTTATTCTGACATTTCTTGAAAAGTAAACTCTTAGGAAAATACAGGAAAACTGCCAGGTGTCTGGAGAAGAGCAAATGTTGTTCCTATCCTGAGAAGGGGGGAAGGAAGATCTGGGAGATATCGCTGACATTGATAACTAGAAAGATTCTAGAATAAATCATAGAGATCAATCCATTCATATTTTGAAAACCAATGTGTTAACTATCAGAAGAAGCTAGATTATCTTCTCAAGGACAATAATAAGATGCATCTTATCTTATGTTTGTCTACTGAATAACTTATTTAAGAGATAGTAGGAATGTTGAAATATAGTACTGAAGTGTCTGACAAATTATTCTGCAACATACCGAAAACAAAGTAGTGAGAGCTGTTTAAAATGACAATTAAATGGTTATATAGCTGACTCAAAATTATACTCATCAATGGTTCCTGATCAAACAAGTGAGAAATATCAATGGATTTAACATAATAATAATGATGATAATATGTGCATTTACTAAGGTTTGCTGCAAATCAAAGAAACATAATCATTACCCAAATTCATGTAATAAAATTAATTCAGAACTTAACAAGCAACTCAGAATCACTTATAACTTTTAATCAGATTTTTACAGAAATTGTACATAATTAATACAAAATAAATAGTAACAAAGAGAATGGTGACTCTCCAGGGGTGGACTTCAAAAATTTTAGAAACTGGTTAGTTCTCTGTTCAATTGTTGGGTGGGTGTGGTAATGGTGGGTGTGGCCTAGTCTGCCTCCTGCACCATGGTGGGGTGGCCATTTCCTCAAGCCTAGGGGAGAGTATAAATGGCTTCCCCAGGTTCCAGAGGTGTTCTGGAGGCCGAAAACGAGCCTGTTTCTGGCCTTCCAGAACTTCTGGAAGGCCTGATTTTTGCTCTCCCTGAGCCTCCGCACAGGCCTACACCTGGCATCCAAAATGGACCATGTAGGGACTCCTGGGAGGGGCAGGTGGGTGGATGGGACCAGCCAGGGTGGGATTTACCGGTTCGCTGAACCGGCCATAAAATGGCCATAAAATTAGCTACCAGTTTGCCGAAACTGGGGAGAACCGGTAGCAGCCCACCCCTGTAACGCTCATGAAATCAGGGTAAAATAAACAGGCTCCACACAGCCCTTTTAAAATTTTGCTGAAGTAGAAGGGAAGGAGGTGGCCAATTCCGGAGTCACTGGGCCTGCTTCCTGAAAGCCTGGAACACAACCCTTGAATGAGAAACAGAGAGAACTCTTTAGTCAAAGGAATGTAAGGAATGAATAAGATTACAGGGAAATAAGAATAGAATTTGGAAGGTTTGTGGCTATTGGGCAGAGAGCAATGAATGATCCTGCAATGTAATTAGATATAATAATAATGTGGAAGGTCCAGAAAACCCAAAATCTGGACTAAGACCAAGGGATGGAGAAAGCAATCATAAATATTTGCCAGAAGACAATTACAGTAACAACAGAGGCACTAAAAGGCACCATCTCCTCCACCAGAAATGCTAAGATCCTACATATTCTCCTCAAATGAAAAAAAATAGCAATATTAAGTAATTGCTATAAGATTAATCAATATTCACTTGTCTATCATTCAAAACACAATTATTTCACCCTAATTCAAATTGAAGTAGAGATGCTGAAAGGATGTCCAAGGCAAAATACTAATAAAACATTCAATCAGAGTTGCCCAGGCATTCAAGGATCACAAAAGACTAAATAGACTTGAGAATCATCAGCATTAGCAATGATATTGAAACCCTGATTCTGAATTAGGGCACTGGAGGGAAATACACAGCTCAAAAAAATAAAGGGAACACAAAAATAAGACATCCTAGATCTGAATGAATGAAATATTCTTATTAAATACTTTGTTCATTACATAGTTGAATGTGCTGACAACAAACTCACACAAAAATTATCAATGGAAATCAAATTTCGCAAGCCATGGAGGTCTGGATTTGGAGTTACACTCAAAATTAAAGTGAAAAAAAAACATTAGAGGCTGATCCAACTTTGATGTAATGTCCTTAAAACAAGTCAAAATGAGGCTCAGTAGTGTGTGTGGCCTCCACATGCCTGTATGACCTCCCTACAACCCTGGGCATGCTCCTGATGAGGTGGCGAATGGTCTCCTGAGGGATCTCCTCCCACACCTGGACTAAAGCATCCCCCAACTCCTGGACAGTCTGTGGTGCAACTTGACGTTGGTGGATGGAGCGAGACATGAAGTCCCAGATGTACTCAATTGGATTCAGGTCTGGGGAACAGGTGGGCAGTCCATAGCATCAATGCCTTCGTCTTGCAGGAACTGCTGACACACTCCAGCCACATGAGGTCTATCATTGTCATGCATTAGGAGGAACCCAGGGCCAACCGCACCAGCATATGGTCTCACAAGGGGTCTGAGGATCTCATCTCGGTACCTAATGGCAGTCAGGCTACATCTGGTGAGCACATGGAGGGCTGTGCGGTCCCCTAAAGAAATGCCACCCCACACCATTACTGACCCACTGCAAAACCGGTCATGCTGGAGGATGTTGCAGGCAGCAGAACATTCTCCAATTGTGTCTCCAGACCCTGTCACGTCTATCACATGTGCTCAGTGTGAACTTGCTTTCATCTGTGAAGAGCACAGGGCACCAGTGGCAAATTTGCCAATCTTGGTGTTCTCTGGCAAATGCCAAATGTCCTGCATGGTGTTGGGCTGTAAGCACAACCCCAACCTGTGGACGTTGGGCCTTCATAACACCCTCATGGAATCTGTTTCTGACCATTTGAGCAGCCACATGCACATTTGTGGCCCGCTGGATGTCATTTTGCAGGACTCTGGCAGTGTTCCTCCTATCCCTCCTTGCACAAAGGTGGAAGTAGCGGTCCTGATGCTGGGTTGTTGCCCTTCTACAGCCTCCTCCACATCTTCTGATGTAGTGGCCTGTCTCCTGGTAGCGCCTCCCTGTTCTGGACACTACGCTGACAGACACAGCAAACCTTCTTGCCACAGCTCGCATTGATGTGCCATCCTGGATGAGCTGCCTGAGCCATTTGTGTGGGTTGTAGACTCTGTCTCATGCTACCACTAGAGTGAAAGCACTGCCAGCATTCAAAAGTGACCAAACCATCAACCAGAAAGCATAGGAACTGAGAAGTGGTCTGTGGTCACCACCTGCAGAACCACTTCTTTATTGGGGATGTCTTGCTAACTGTCTATGCTTTCCACCTGTTGTCTGTTCCATTTGCACAACAGCATGTGAAATTGATTATCAATCAGTGTTGCTACCTAAGTGGACAGTTTGATTTCACTTGGAGTTACATTGTGCTGTTTAAGTGTCCCCTGTGTTTTTTTGAGCAGTGTATATAAAAAGTAATCAAATAAATGCCAGAAGAGTCATCAAAGGAGAAATGCACTCAAATGTAATCTACCATGCAATATGGCCAAAGAACAAGAAAACAAAAAAGGGTCCACTCAATCATTCAGAAGAAAGGAAATAGCAGAGGAAATGATCAGACAATACTTGTTAATTCTCTCAATCTTTCAGTATTAGGGTGCCAAAAGCGAAGATCTACTGAAGAGAACTCCTGTCTGGAGACTGAATAACAGCCTGAAAAAAAAGTTGCTTTGAGTATACTATAATCTACCCAGAACTCTTTCCCTCCTCTGAATTGTAGCTATGCATGTTCAAGGAAGTTTGGCCCTCAGTTTATATTCATGATCATGGCCAACCCATTCCAAAACTTTGATCACATTAATGGAAAAATCAACTGATGAATAAGCAGCAGAAAGACCTTATAGGATAGGAAGATAAAGATGAGGATAAATTCAAGAAAGTGAGAAGATGTCTCTAGAAGGACAGCTGACAATTAATCCTATGAAACATATGAATAACCTTGTAACATGCAGCTCCTGTTAAAAGAATTATACTTCAAAGAAAGAGCCAATAGCTAGTAGGCAAAAGTAAGTCTAGGAAGGATGCAATTGAACACAGTAGTGTATCTAAAGACTCCTCTCCCATATGAGATGAAGGAATAGACAAATAGATAGATCATACACTGAAAGAAGAGGACAAAATCCCGTGTGATTTGTGAGGAATAAATATAAATATCAAAAATGCAGTATGGTAAAATAAATTGAAAACTGTTCTGTCATGCCCTTGGTAGAGTCGGACTCTGAGGGAGAGGGGGAACAATTGACAGGGAATGGAGGGATGACTCTGGAGGTAATGGAGGAGGCTCCATATGGGGAAGGGCAGAGGCCGGCAGTCAGAGGATGAACCAGGCCCATTCCCTCTGCATCCTTGGACATGCAGGGAGGAATGCAGAAGGCAACAACTTGGCTTAAGGGAGAAGAAGTGGCCATGATCCTCTTCATTGGTTGCAGCTGGGGAGACGTATATAAGAGACATGATTACAACACAGAATTGCCAGAAGCAAAGTGTGTGTTATTTTGGGCTGAAGTTATCTTGGTTGACATCCTTCCAACAGACTGTGCCTTGTAATCTCTATGCCTAGAATTTGGTAATTACTTATCCTGGTCCATTGTGGAAATTTCATCATTGTAGTTTGTTTGGTTTTTTATTTAACCTCTATCTGCTCATTAAGTTTGGACTGTACTGCTTTCTTTTGAAGACTATTTTAAGCACATTTTATCTCCAACTGAGAATTATTGAACAGTGGAGGCCAAGTTGGAGGCATTAAAGGAAATTTATTTATGTTTTGGATTTTATCACGTTTGTGTTACACTCCGGGTCATCACATGTTCCAAACATAATTCTGAAATAAATCTGAAGGATAACAAATAAAGCCACCAGTAAGCTGCTATTCACAGTAGTAATAGTCACTGAATCAGGCTAAATTTAACAAAAAGTTGCAACCAATATGCATGGATATTGGTATAATTTCTGGCTCCTGAGGCAACAAGAGTGACTGATTCATTTTTAAATGACCAACATCAGAAAGGTATCAAACGGTCTATTTTTAAAAAATCATTCCACAGAAAGCATGTTATCACTGGATGTATTTTTAGATGACAACCAGCATTTCCCTTACTGCTCCATTTATTCCCAGATGGTCGACATGCTATACTTACAGTCTCTGCTGTTTCTGAAACCCACAAAAGCTCTCAAAACTGTTATCTGTCTATTATGGTAAGCACTATTATTATAAGCTGGAACAATTCAATCTTCTCAATTAATGACTCAGATACCATGCCTGTTTAAGTAAACCTATGAATAGCAAGCTGTATTCTAAAAACGAAATAGCCAATTGTTGTCTTAAACTAATATCAAAGGCAGGATTGTCTTTATAAGAAGCATTCTCAGGTTTTAAGCATCTATTTTTTATTCTACTTTTCTTTTGAGATTTTTTGAAATCATTTCCTTATTCTTTCCCCTATAGAGGAAGCCCTCATTATAACTTTCAGTTTGCATAATTTAGATCAGTGATCTCTGGCCATGGTCCATTGGGAACCAGACAATTGAAGCAGTGGGCAAGCACGCAAAGCTTTATTTACACATGTGTGGGATTTAAGTTGCATGATGAAACCATTCCCCCCACTGCCGCTGAAGTTGCCACCAGTCTGCAGAATCAAAAGGTCGGGGACCCCTGATTTAGATGGCAGTGAAATTTCAAGGCCACAAGAGTAAGGCTATAAACACAGTTTAAGTTGTCAGAAGACATCAAGATTTAACTCTTTAAAATTAAAACAATCCAATTTTTCTTTTAAAAAAAGGAGAGACAGAAATATAATCATTAATAGTTACAGTAAAATGACACAGAATATGTGTATTCCAGACTACAATTATGGGAGATCTTAGATGAATAATGACAAGTGGAAAGGGAGAAGATGCTCATCAAGTTTACAAGTGACATAGTATTGGGTGGGACATTTAATATTCTAAAACAGCAAGAAAATTTGAAAAGTGTTCACAGTTTTAAGAAATGGGACAAAATAAAATCATGAAATTCATCATAGGAAAACTATTTATCTTGGAAGCAAAATCAAATTTGCAGAACATGTAGGGCACTTGGCTTAGTAGAAGTACTTATGAAAAAGTCTCTAGAATAGAAATTGAATGCAAACAATATAAATTAACAAGGAAAATTGAGCTCTAGTCTGTAACAATTAAACATAGTTTCCAAATCATGGGAAATAATTCCGATCAAATCCAACAATACACATTTCCTGTTGAGTAATTCTTAATAATTAGCAATTTAGAATGAGAGGAATACAAATAATTCTAAGTTTATAACAGTAATTGTGTATCAATAAATTTTCTCAATGAAGGAACACAATTTTCGTAGGATTTTAAAAAATGTTGTAAGAACCCACCATACCAACCAGAATGGCGCTATGTTGCTTTTCAAAGTTAAGAACGAGGTAGGGCAGAGTACCCCATGATTGTCCAAGAGAGATAAGCTATTTCCAATCCTTTTAATGTGGCTTACTGTCAGCCTTTGAGATAGACCAGATCAGGAAACAGACATCACAAGAATTATTGGAATTGTTATTATTGTTGTTATTATTATGGTTGTTGTTGTTGTTATACAGTAACAGGATATTATTGGGTATTCTTCCTCCTCTACTTCTTCAAAACCCATTTGTTGGAGATATTCACAAAACTACTTTGGAAATCTTAAAAGACAGGATAATTTTTGGGGGAAAAACAACCACCCATTCTTCTTTAAATTGTAAAAGAAAACAGAGTGAACATAGAGGGTTCAACAGCTTTGGGTTAACTGCGATCAGTGACCAACAACATGATTCTAATTAAGCACTAATCAACAAGTAATGTGAATTTCATTTGCCACTAGACAGTTTTAATTGATTGACACATGTAATTTAAGCCATTGTCTAAAGCAGTGATTTTCAACTATGGTGACTTTAACTTTCAGATTTCCCCAGCCAACATTCTATTTGGAGAATCCTAGGAGTTATCCACACATCTTAAGTCACCAAAGTTGAAAAGACTAGTCTAAAGCACTGAAGTGTCCAAGAATGTACCAAGTTCTATATTTTCAGATTCATAATATTTGTTTCAAAATTGATGATGATGATGATGATGATATCCAGTAAACCAACGTAGTTTTCTAATTCACTCCAGAAAAGAATTTCTCCTTTTAATCCAAAAAAAGCACAAGCCGTCTCATCCAACAATCATCTAATTCCCTTTCCCCAGAAATCTATGGCAAACTGGAGAAAGGAAGGGATGGAGATGGTCAAATGTCTTCTGAGAGGTCCATTTTCCAGAATTACCACAATGTCACTGTTCATTCTTTCTGCCTGCCATAGTATCATTTGGTACAATAACTCCTTCACTATGATTCTAATGATCAGTTGCAAAATTATTTCAAGAGTAAACTGAATGATATTTTCCAAGATATTTAGTGAAATGTTCTGTATTGGTCCTTCCTATAATGCTTCACTATCTGGAATTCACTTACCTTCTAAATGCAGTTGTGTTATTTTGAAACATATCAAAATAGTATCACACTTCTGCCTCTGTTAAAAAGCAGTCATAAACAGAATTTCTCATTTTTTTTCAAAAGAGATATAATGACAAGGCAACAGATTGGGTAAATCTTCTGGTTTAATATTTTGATTATAAAATCATTTTAAGTATTCTCTTTCTATATAATTGGCTTGATGATGTAAAATACTTTGCTCTCTAAAGTACAATAGAAATCAGTTCCTCATAATGACTAATGCTGAAAGACTTGCTATTTGGAACTACACAATTAAAAGTTATGACTAGATAATCACTGTCTACATCCTGAGGATTTTCCAAATTCCTGTCATTTCCAGATCATGGATATGAAAAAATAAATCCCTTCTTAATCATTATATTCATCTGATATTTTTGGAAGTCATATTTTTGATTTTTGCCAAAATGAAAGGATCATATCCAAACCAAGTAATTTTCTTGCCTCGAATTTATTCCGTGACACTAAACATTACAAGCAAACCTGCCTAGAAATTGTCATTTTGTTGAAGAAAAGTCATAATTATGAAATGTAGTGATAATGTTTTTCAAACAATGCTGTTGGAATTTAAATGCTACCAAATTTTGTATAGAATAGGTAGATTCCAATTTTTTATATTTCCCATGAAATCATATTACCTTAAATCCAACCTGCTAATTTAGTTAAATATTTGTCAGAATGTAATGGATTTATAAGGATCAATCCAAATTCAATGAACGCTTCATATTACATGACAACAGCTAACTCCTTGGACAATGTCAATTGATTTGCTGATAATGAATGGGAAATGTGTATTTCCTAAAGATCATTTTTCAGCTCTTCCAATAAAATTAATTTAGCTTCAAACATCTGAAAGTGGAGCTAAGCATTTTCTACATGATGTTTGCTTAAGTACTTCCTATATATGCTGAAGAAAAGTTATGTCTCTCAATGAACTTGCAGTTGGAAGTGGGAAACCCTCTTATCAGGTATATTTGATTTTTACAACAAATAATAATTTGATGCAAAGTATTGTTCTAAGGCAAGAAGTGAGAAGAGTGTGCATCAGAATCTGAAGTAACATGAGAACTGTGCAAAGGCTTGAGTTTGGACTTTGATTTTATTCTTATCCAAATACAGTATCTTTAGTTCTTCTATAACTGACCTCACTCCACAAACTGTATGTAGATGTTCATACATAATATTAAGCGTTGTCATGAACTGACCATGCCAGTAATCATATTTTACTTGAAATCAATAAGAATGGGAAATCATCCAATGCAAGGAGGGCAACCAGAGACTGAACATAGCTATCTTTCTGAGGCTTCTAGTTGGTGCAGACATTTAATTTCATTGCTCTGGCTACAGCCTAATGTGGATGCAGTACAAACAGGGGTGGAGCTTGTATTGCAATGCTTCTTCTTCAATCGTGCCCCCCCCTCCCCTCCCTCCCCTCTCTCTCACAAACACCAATACCAATGTCACTGCCAATGCCCAAAACTGCACAGATATTGGTCAATGAAACATTTATTGCTTATGGAAAGTTGCCCATTCATTGTCTAAATCACAAATTACAAATCTTTTTGTGCTAATGAGGATATTGTGTTTGCAAAATGACTGCTTGAATAAGGAACTTGACGAAGGCTGTTATAGAGATTTAATGAAACACAAAACATAGATATATACCTAAAGGCCAAATATAGGGAGATTACTGCTTTAAAGAGATTTCTTTTCTTCCCTTGCATCAAACCTTTTTTTTTTTAGCAGTGAAGCACAGCTCCACTGTTTTTTTACCTTATTTTAGCAGTGAAGCACAGCTCCAAAGCACTGTTTTCTATTTTTTATTTTCTAAGGATATGCATGAAGTTGATATAAGAAGACAATGTAGGGCCATCCTGAATTAAGGGTCCTAGACTTTTTAATTCCCATGGTTCTACATTGAAGCAACTTGTCTACATCCATAAAACAGCTTTCCAATAAGCAGATTGAGAACATCTGGCTATATAAAGAAATATGTATTAAATATGTGTGCTTGGATTTTTACCTAACATCTATTCATCAAGGATCACATATACCCTGTTTCTCCAATAATACGGCCTCCCCCAATAGGAAGTCCCAGCATGTTTTTGTGTTACTCTGATACCTTTACAGGAACATTAACAAAGAGGACTTCCTATTTTTTCTGGAATACCAAAAGCATGCTGAACTCTAACTTCTTCCCAGCTACAGGCTAATACACCAACAGACTTGTTAAAATACAATTAGTCCAATTTCACATTTCCAAGCAGCCGAAAAATTTCATGTTATTTCAGTCACAGTGGATGGATGCCAAGTTCACTGGAAACAACCCTGCTGATTTATCTCGTCCATTTTAATACTTTAGAAATACTGTTAAAACATGGATCCTCTAATTACACAGGGATCAGTGCACAGCATCCCTCTCACCCTGGATTGTCCCAGAAGGACTGCAATCACCTGCCTTTCTCCTAATTTCACCATGCAATTCCAACTAATTTCATCCCTAGTACAGTGCTGTCAGACAACTCCCATGTCTCTGCGGTTTTAATCGATTAGCTCAATGTCTCTATAATGCATCACCAGCTGCCAGGCACAGAACTGGACGCTTTGCAAGCATTTCAGCTAAAAGACAGTTTAATTACTATACCAGTATCTCAAAGGTATAACACAAAGAGTTGGAAGGGAATTATTTTTAAAAAAAAAATGTTGTCAACAAACCATTTAATAAGTGAGTAAACAATTACATGCAAAAAGCTGGAAATGATGGGAAAGTTAAGACTTTTTTTTATAGTGTATTTTAATAGATGAAGAAAACAAATAATAGATGAATGTATCCATGAAAAAAAAAATGAAATGGGTATTACAGTTTCAATAGTGGATTTGTGGTTTACTATATTTTCATTGAAAAAAAATCCAGGTGATACCATACTAATATCAAATATTAAAATGAGAAAAAACTTATCATACATATTTAAAAAGGAATTGAAATAAATCATGTATCTTTGTATTGTGGAATAAGAGATTGGTTTACAAATACCCATACACACACTTCACAGAAATGATGCAAACTCAAGACATTCATTGAAATTTCTTACCATACATATGAAAATCACCTGAAAGACATGTGAGCAAGAAGCAGAAAGAAAGCAATTTCAAGGAACAGGAGAAACATAAACATAACTACAAATACTGATTCCTTTAGTTTTAAAAGGCATCAAGACTTCAAAAAAGGCTATTACGCATCAGCCTCCTTAAATTTATCTCAACTATTGTAGCTAGCTATTTTACACAAATGGAGAAAAAGCAT
The DNA here is from genome assembly GCA_015471245.1 of Laticauda colubrina. Taxonomy (NCBI): domain Eukaryota; kingdom Metazoa; phylum Chordata; class Lepidosauria; order Squamata; family Elapidae; genus Laticauda; species Laticauda colubrina. The sequence continues at coordinate 32,510,202 of BLBF01000005.1, forward strand.
TATTACTCCTACCATCTTGAATTTTTGGACATAGGTAGCCCTCAACTTATGACTGTTCACTTAGTTATTGTTTGAAGTTATGAGCTATCTGGGAAAGAGGAGTTCCAATAGTCACATACCCCTAGCAATCACATGACTGCACTTCAGGCATCCAGCAACATGGCCACACGTGCAATGGTTTCGCCATTATTTCTAGTTTTGGGCAAAACTGCACTATAGTGAACAATGAGTTCGCTTAATGACTGCAGCATTTACTTGACAACTGTGGCATTTGTTTAGTGACCACTCCTAAAAAGATTGTAAAATTGGGTCAGTCATGACAATCACCACATTGGGCAAGCTCCAACAGCTTTTTATTCCACTTTTTATTCCACTCTGTAATAATCTTATGTTGAGCATTACCTGTATACCCCTCCAGGGATTCTCTAGGAACTAGCCACTTTATAAACATTTCACTCCTAAAAAATATTCGCAACACCTCTATTTATTACTTCCAATCACTAAATTTTTCAACTATTAGGAAATTCTTTTTTAAAGAATACATTAATCATTCATATAAAATAAATTTGGAAGCCAAATTACATAACAGCCTTTACCCACAAATTAATGGAGATAGCTCAAGATGGATGGGAAGAGTTGCTATTGGACAATATTTTATTTACAGGCAAGCAAAGTTAACACCTTATCATTTTGGATAAGAAAGATAACTCAGCATTTGTTAAACATTCCTTTAATAATCCCTTATGCATACAAGACTTGCATTGCAACTCCGAAGTACAATGGAGTGCCTAGATTTTGTAATATACCTGGAAAATTAGAATCTGTGTCTATACTGTCTAACAGTATCTCCTAAATACTAATCCTCTGAAAGGACCTACTGTGCTGCTAATAAGGCTGTCCTGGCTTAATCCGTGGTCATTTGAATAACGAATGCCTTCCGATTATTTCTTTTATGCACACTTAATACACTTTAAGGAAGCCATTCATTATTGTTTTTTCTTTCATGGAGACAGTATACAGAAAGATGTTGGAGGTTTTTATTTGTTTTTATAAAGGCAATGCCACTCACTATCAGATATCCTTGCGATTATTTTTCCACTTCATAATGAATAGAGAACCACTTATATATAATATCTGCAAACAAATTTAGTCATTTTTCTCTAGGGGATATCCACTGACTTTTCTGAAGCCTGATTAACAAGTGTCTTGAGACTGTTGATCCCAGGGCTATCAGTCTCGGGTTATTCCTTTCTTTAATTGCTATTCAAGGCTAATTTAATGACACTAGTAGATCTCCCTGCTCTTTCCACCTTCCCACAAGTTCAGCATGCAATAAGAACAGTCATTCTTCCATGAAATTTCATTGGGATTTCAATGTTATATAACATCATTTTATATTGTAAGCTACCCAGCATTGCTTTATCAATGATATGGGCAGTAAAGAAATAAATAAATAAATTTTTTACTTAGGGGGAAAAAACTGTTAAAAACTATGGAGAATAGGAAGGTAGATTCTTAGGCATTTTTCATGCCAATGCTATGCCAATAAATTATTTAATATGATTATTGATATATTAGTTAGTTTTGAGGAGAATACTCAAAAAGGCAAAAATGTTAATTCATCATCATGAGCCTCTGTCTAGGATGCATAGATTTGAAAATCTGTTAATGATTTAAATTATATATTCTCCTTTCTGCAGATAATCAATTCAGTGGTTATTTGAAACTGTAGAGAATATCATCAAAATACTTGCTACATTTCATTATGTATCTAAATAACTATGTATTTTCCCAGCATGTTATTGTATATTTTGAATATGAATATAATAAATATATATGAATGCTCTTTTAAGAATCTAGCTTTTTATTTCAGATCATTTTTCCACATACTGTACCTTAGCAATGTAAGAAATAATACTAAAGTATCTATCATGTAATAAAACACTACCATTTACCCTCATGGCACATTAGAACTGTTTTCGCCTAGTCATAAAATGACTCAAGATATAAGCTTAAAGATACATCATTCTCACACAACGATTGCCTTGCGAACTAATACTTCTGGGCACACAGTGTAATTGATGTTTTGGCTATGTTCATAGGTATTTGTGCTGCAAGCAACTTGAATCAAATGCCAAGAAGATTGTCGGCTTCTCTTGCCTGAAGCACAATGGGATTCCTGTGATGGACTAGCATATAAAAACTTGGTGACCTGATTAAAAGACTCTCTCACATGCATACCTTTCAATCATATGACCTTTCTGATTCTGGGTTCAAATCAAATAATTTAGCAAGAAAATTTCCAAGAGGATTATTCTTATTTGATTGTGCTGTCTTGTTTTGCCTTGGCTATAAATCAGGGGGGGGGGGGGCATTTTATGTTAACCAAGAACTAGTTACATTCCTTCACAGTTTCCATTAGAAGACTACATAAAGTTTCAGGTGTTACACAAACATTAAAAAAGGAAAAGGCCTCTTAAACAATCCCCCCAAAATGCTTGAAATCATGCTGCCAAAATAAAGCAGCAAAATGTTTGAGTTGAAGGCACAATTTTGGATTATTTGGGGATATGAACTATAGAAATTGGAGCTACCTGTTTCCCCAAGGCCTCCTAATTTCATATCATTGATTTTTTTTTGAAGAAAAACACAAAGTAATCAGTCATTTTATCTTTTCATTTCAATAATGTGATCTTGGGTGCTGAAGGAAGACCTGATTTAGTAGAAATAGAACAAGCTCAAATAATCCTTGACTTTCTACAGCAGGGGTCTCCAACCTTGGCAACTTTAAGACGTGTGGACTTCAACTCCCAGAGTTCCTCAGCCAGCTTTGTGAGTTGAAGTCCACAAGTCTTAAAGTTGCCAAGGTTGGAGACCCCTGTTCTACAATATTCTTCCCTTCTTTTCCAGTATAGCTAGCAAAAAGGGCTATATTTCAATCTTAGGTTGTAATTATTAGCAAAGCAAGTACCCTGTGGTTTATAATAGACTCTAATTATTTAAAAGAAAATTGTTTCAAAGACCATGCTTTGAAATAACCCATTCATAAAAAAATTGATTGTAATTTATGATTCCAAAATGTATACATCCTGCTAGGAAAGGTTAAATAAGGCACATACTACTAATGCCCTTCTTCTGGACTTGTGGAAGGTTCCTTCCAGCTCATTCATTCTATTCTATTTTAATTTTGCAGTAGAAGAGAAGAGGAAGGAAAATCTAAACATAATTTACCTTTACCTGTTTGACAATTTACTTTCTTACTTTATTTTTTAAAAATGCAAAAGAAAAAATACAGGATGTTACAACTTTTTATGTTGCTTTGTAGCTCTATTGTCTACCTTCCAGAGATGTAACAGAGTCAGTCAGCTTATAAATCCGAAACAAGTAATCTTCAATATACAACCATTTCTTCAGTGATCATTAGAAATTACTATGGCATAGAAAGAAATCTGATCGATCCATATGTTTACAAATATCACGGCATCCTCACGGTAACATGATCAACATTTGTGCTCTTGGCAATAATGTGTGCATTTATGACAGTTGCAGTCTTCCAGGCTCATCCAATTGTGTCCTTCTCAGGCTCATCCAATTGTGTCCTTCTCATCCTCTGTGTCCTTCTCAGCTGGCTTCTGATGAGCAAAATCAATGGGGAAGCCAGATTTACTAGTCCCGTGTGATTCGCTCAACAGCCATACAAGATAGTGGTAAAACTAGGCATTATTCAATTATCAACCATCTTGCTTAGCAATGGAAATTCTGGTCCATGTCGTCCCCCTTATTTTCCCCCCCCCCAGGCACAGAAGCACATCCATCCATCCAATTGTTTGACCTGAATCATGCAAGATAGAAGTGTTATTGGATGAATTTGGGAAGAATAACTATTTCATCACATTCCACAAATAAAAAGTGGACCCTGTTTAAGAAATCAAATATAGGTAGTCCTCGATTTTTGACAGCTCATTATAGTGACCGTTCAAAGTTACAATGGCACTGAAAAATTTGATTTATGATCATTTTTCATAGTTACGACCTTTGCAACATCTGCATGTTCATGTAATCAAAATTCAAATGCTTGGCAATTGGTACATATTTATGAACATTGTGATGATATGTACAGAATAACCCTTGAGTAACAAGGATATGCACATGGAAATGTTTATGAGAATAGTTATGAATAATTATCCAGCCACACACAAATACACTAAATTAAGTTAAAGTTTACTTTAAGAAATAGCACAGTCTAATAAATGGTCCAGGTCATATGCATTTAACAGTCCAAAGAATATCCAATTACAAAGTCTTCTTACCTTTCTTACGGTTGCCTTTGCCATTTACAGTAAACAAAGATATCAAGGTATAAGCACAACTTAGATAGCAACAGAATGTCAGAGAGACAGAATATCAGAGAGAGAAAGCCATGATCTGTAGTTCCCTCTTATGACAATTCACAAAACAATCAACCAATCGGAACATAGTACAAATCAAAACAGCAACTTTGTTTTAAAGCTACAAACATACATTGTTGGTTTATATATTGCCAACCCAACTAATTGGTGGACAGATTCCTAACAAACATTGCTGTGTTCCAAGGTCAAGTGATGGATCACCTTTTGCAACCTTCTGACAAGCAAGTTCAGTGGAGAAGCCATGTTTATTTAACGACTGAGTTACTAATTATCCACTGCAATAATTCATTTAAACACTGTGCAAGAAAAATTGTAAAATGGGACAAAACTCACTGAACAAATGTTTCACTTAACAACAGAAAGTTGGGGTTCAATTCTGGTTATAAGTCAAGGACTACCTGCAGCCATATTTACTTTCTTTTTAAAAATGAAACATTTTAGATACGAGGACGTTGGTCATGGGAGTTATGTCTTAATTTTTTTCATGAAGCTTGCGGGGTTTAAATAATAAAAAATTAAAAAGTGAAACTCATGGCTAAAAATATTTTTACAATGAATTGAACTATACAGATAATTAGATGTTGATCATTAGATGTTTAACAAAAAGTTAAAATGATTAGGGAAAAGTTTTTTTGTGTGTTAGCCTTCACCTAAGGGGTATCAATGCATGAATTACCAAACAAAGAGATAAGGAAAGCCAACACTGTAAATTCTAACAAAATAATTATTTATTTGTAAAGATTTTTTGGTTACTGTAATTCCATAAATAATCCAGATTCAATATCACCAGAGGATATTTATATGTTTCAAATATAAAGTTCATTAAAAGGGGGGAGGGAATTTTTTCTTTATAATTTTACACTTGATGAGAGGAGTAGTTGTTGTTCAACCTAGCATAAAATCATGAACCTGTCATGAGGTGCTCCATTCAAAATCCAAGAAAGAAAGACTTAGACTCTTTAAGTTAGAGAAAAGTTATCTTTTACTGAAAATGAAGTGGTAGCAACCAAAGAATTCTGAATCTGAGAAATTAGGCGCGCAAATCACATATACAAAGTGATGGAAATGTTCCCACCCCCAATAGTTCAGATGAAACTTCCAATTAGAAATAGTGAATATGATCATGTGTGCATTTTCAGGTGATGATGAGGCCTCCGTCCGTTGACCTTGATATATTTCGATAACGGGTTGCAGTTGCGCAGAGAAAAGAAAGCTAAGCGAGAAATAGAAACCTAACTCTGATGAATGCTCCCCCCTCCTCATTTACACAACAGAAAAATGTAACACCTCCAGCACAATTTCCAGACTTATCCCCTCCTCCCCCCCCCATTTCTTATGACAGCCGAAAGATGCAAAGCGATAGTAGAAGAACTTGAAGGCTGACAGAAACTCTCTGAACCAACCACTTAACTTCATTTCAAAAACTGCCAGCTTAGTGTACCATGTTTCAAATTATCCAGGAGGTCATCTCTTGATCTACATGAAGCCATCAACCCCAAAGTCTTTCATATCATAGCTCAAAGGTAAAACGCACTTTGTGCATGCAAGTGTTAAGTGTGATTAGGGAATATAGGATGGTCCCAAAAAGCTGGTCTATCATGTAGTAGCACAAATAGTTATGGGCAAATCTCACTTTTTTGTGGATACTGCTGGCTGTCAGCCAACAAGACAGTAAGCTGGATACCTGCCACAGACTAGAGATAGGCAAATTCAGGCCAAAAGTCCTTTTCACCTGTAGTTAGAGGCAATAACTGTTAACATAAACAAGATTTGGCTTGGGTCAAGACTATGAATCAAATAAACAAACAACGAATCTGAAGGGAAAGATGAGAGACACATGGAGTCCAAAGCTCAAAGCATGGCACAACAAGGTAAACATTATAGAGATGAGACTTAAAAAATCATTTTTCTGTTTTCTCACAAGGAGTGACACCAATAAATCAGCCATGCCAAGCCTCCACCCAGATATACTGTCTACTTTCTGGTTACTCCCTGAGTGGGTGAACATCAGAGTCTGAGAGGCTGTCAGTGGGTGCAGGCACTGAATATTGGTGAACTGGTGGATCTGCTTCAGGCTGAGTGGATTTATTGACTTAAACACTGCTCTAAGATGATTATCCCGCAAAGCTCAACTTCCTCCTCTTCAAAAAATGATAAATTCAGCAGGACCAAGACACCGCTGTCCAAGTTGCACTGCTTCAGTCAGCTCTCAAGTACAATCCAAGGTTCTAGTGATTACCTCGAAAGCCCTATATGGCACAGTACCTTTTCTGTGAAGGATTGTGTATCCCACACAACTACTGCCCTACACAACCGCCATCTTGTGCATTCTGACAGGGCTTCAAGTCCCATCAATTAAGCAATGTCATCCAGTGGGACCCTGGAGATAGCTTTCCTCATATACTGCCCTTTGGAACAACTTGTCCTCTGAGATCTGTGCAGCTCCCACGTTGCTCATTTTCAGGTACTAGTTGAAATTTGGCTTTTCCCACAGGCCTTGAGCTGGATGGATAAATGAGCTCTGGGACTTCTGAGAAATGTGGATGGGTTTTTGTTTCTGGTTTGTTTTTACTACTAGTGTAATTCTGTATTTATTTGCTGTTTTAATCTTGTAAAGCTGCACAGAGTTGTCCAGAATGGGGCAATACGCAAACTGAATATATAAACTTTTTTAATGACTTCTAAGTGCATACTTAAATCCTAAAACCTAAACCCAGTTCTTATAGTTTGCACAACATAAAAACCGCAGAAGAGTATTTTACAAAGATTGGTAAACTTCAATCCCACAACTTCACACACACACAAACACACACACACACACACACACACACACACACGTATGTCAAGTTGTCTTTAGTTTACATATCAGTATGCACAGATTACTTTTCTAGTCATTCAAATTATTATGCAAATAGTGATTCATTGTACTGAGAAAGCTAGGGGCTGTTTCTAACATATATGAATTAACACTAATGATCTTTCCATTAATTTCTCTAATTTTATTATTATGGAACTCATACAGACCAGCTAGATATACCAATTGTATAATAATGACTTCTCGAGTCAGAGACAAATTCAGAGAGAAAAAAACAGATATTTCATATCCAACTTCCAAAGTTGGCAGTTTTTTGAAAATAGATAACCCATATTAACATATTACGCTATTTTCTACTCTGTACCTTTTTAAAATGAGGGATCCTAAATGGACAGTAAATCTCTTATAAAAGTAAAAAGAATATAAAATAAGAACAGATAATTACTTTTAAGTACGAAGAAAATGCTAGGATTTATTTCCTTTTATATTAAAAAAAAGCCCCTCAAAACTATACTTCTGGCTTCCCTAAAGTCCACCCTGAAATATATTTCATGGTCTTAGTCCTCTAGGGCAAATCAAGTCACATTTCAAAACCACAGCAAATAACATTTCAGTTTAACATGACTGGCAGGCCATTTTAAAACTGATTGTACTGCATTTCACAACTATATTACTTTTGATGTAAAGAGCAAAGTATGCTTGGGTTGAACTTCAAACCCCTGAAATAGCTAGCCTATTATATTAATTTCACTCTATTCAGCAGATGAAAAAACAAAAACAAGTTCAAATCTAGAGTTAAAAATCATCATCATAAACAATAAAACAATAACAACTATTAGGCTTAAAGCAACTCATATTCTGTGTTATTCTTAGTTAAAACAGAAATACGTACACTTATTAAAAAGCTATGGTACAACCAGATATTTATTTCCATAAGGAAAATTGATTTTTTTGGATCTTGATGGAGCAGAATTCCCATGCAACAGACCAATTTCCAATGTGATACATTATATTTTCATAATTACATGATTTTTCAGAAGTTCAAATACAGCTCATCACTTTCAAAGGCTGGACCCAAGATCATCTTTACATGTCTACTTTCTCAGATTGCTTGCTTAGAAAGAAAATATATTCCAGATGACAACCAAGCAGATATCTTCTCAGATATGCATATGTATGTGACTTCCACCTCACCCTATCCAAGGATATCCTCAGAACATGGTAAAAAATACATTACGGCAGCTGCAATGCTGATCCAAATTCTGCCTGTATTTTATATGTGTCACCATAATCATATGATACATTTATCCTATTTCTGAAAACTTGGAGTTTTCCTCAAGCATTACTAAACTCTTGCTTCTCATGACCTGATTTACCTGTTAAAACTCAGCATCTTCAAAATTAAGAAATTTCCAATAATTCCCTGATGTTTACAAACGATGTGTAGAGAGCCAGTTTAATCTAGTGGTTAAGGCACTGGATTAGAAAGCAACACACCATTAGTTTAAGTCCCACTTTGGCCATGACCTTTGGCTGGGTGACCTTTAGCCAGTCACTCTTTCTTAAAGGCTAGGTCACACTGGCCGACGGATGCAAAACGTATGCAAAAAGGACACAGCGGACGAGCAAATTTTCGGGGGTGGCTCCATCCGTTGTCATCCGCTCCAAAAAGTGGCAAAAAATTGCATAAACAGAATGGAAAAGAAAGGAAAAGAACAGATGTGGGTAGTATGTAGCAGGGATGTTAAAGGGATGTTCATAGGAAGCCTAGAGGATGTATATAGGATGCAAACCATTCACTGCCAACCCTATTTCCATGCTACTAACGCTGTGTAGATTTTGTTTCTGTGTGCCTTTTGTTTTCTCCCTCTTTCTGTTTTCAGCTGCAGTGGATGTGAGTTGCGAGGATGCCCAGAGGATGCAGAGAGGATACAGCGGATGTTTAAGGCCCTGTCACACTGCCCAACGGATGCAAAACAGACACAACGGACGAGCAAAATGTTCCATACATTGGTATCCGCTCTCAAAAGGGGAAAAAATTTGCATAACCGGAGCGGATAACACGGATGGGGGGAGGACGCAGAGCGGATGGAAAGCGGATGCGGAACGGAAGCCCAGCGGATGGAAGTGGATGAGAGCGGATGGCACATCCGCTGGGCTTCCAGGGGGTCTCAGCAAAGCGGACGCGGAACAGAAAGAGCAGATGCAGAGCGGACGCCGAGCAGATGAAGCGGATGCACAGCAGATGCAGAGCGGAAGCCTAGCGGATGCACAGCGGAAGCCTAACGGATGCCTGGCGTTAATTGCGCATGCAGGGGGGATGCATTGCATAAGCCACGCAGATATAAAGGGAAGCACCTCGCACGTGGCCAGCATTCGGAGGAAAGACCTGCTGCAGGATACATCGAGTCCTTGCCTGCCCTGCCTGCATGCCTGCCTGCAAGCCTTGCTGCCAGCCTGCTTCCAAGCCTCCTGGCCAGCCTCCCTGCCAGCCTTGCTCTCTGCCTGCCTGCCAATCTTGCTGCCAGCCTACCTTCCAGCCTCCCTGCCAGCCAGCCTTGGTGGATGCCTGCCTGCCAGCCTTGGTGCCTGCCTGCCAGCCTTCCTGCCAGGCTTCCTGCCAGCCTTGGCGCCAGCCTCCCTGCCAGCCAGCAACCCCACATAGCCAGCCTCCCTGCCAGCCAGCAACCCCACATCCCTGCCAGCAACCATGGGGAAGAAGCAAAAGTCTCAGCAACCTGCCGCCATCCCTGGCAAGAGGGACAAGGCCACCCTCCTGCCCCCTGTCCCTGACTCTGCTTCTGTTGGGACTTCTGCTGCTCGGGCTCGCTCTTCTGGTGCTGGAGCTTTTGCTGAAGCTGCTCCTGGCGGTGGTGCTTCTGCTGCTGCGTACTCTGCTGAAGCTGCTCCTGGTGGTGGTGCTTCTGCTGCTGCGTACTCTGCTGAAGCTGCTCCTGGTCCTGCTGGTCCTGCTCGTGCTCCTGGACTTGCTCGTCCTGCTCGTCCTGCTCGTGCTCCTTGTCCTGCTGGTGCTGCTGAGGCTCCTGGTGCTTACTCTGCTGCTGCTGATCCTGGTCCTGCTGCTCCTGCTGCTCCTACTGCTGCTGCTGATGATGATGTTTATGATCCTGCTGGTGATGATGATGATGATCCTACTGGTGCTGCTGCTGCTGGTGGTGTGGAGGAGAAGCCCCTACCACTTGGGAGCCCCTCTGATGAGGGCCCATCTGGTCCTGCCAAAGGGAGGAAGAGGCATATGCGGGGACAGGAGAGGAGGCAATACTTCATTGAGGAGGAACACGAGGATGAGGTGCTGGAGTGGCTGAGAGAGAATGACTATCTGTGGCGGAAGGGACATCGGCTGTACAGGGACACCAAAAGGAAGCAGGCTGCTTGGAGACAGAGGGCAGAGAGTATGGGTTACACTTCGGAGGTGCTCCTCGGCTGGTGGAAGCACATGCACACCTGCTACGGGAAGCTGCACCTGAAGAAATCTGGCCAGGCCACGGTTAAGCTGACGGACAGAGATACCTACGTCATGGCCAGGTGCAGCTTCCTGGAGGGTGAGATCCAGCACCGAGGAGCACCAGGAGCCCCTCTCACAACCCTCTCTCTCCGGCAGCCTGCTGAGATCCAGTCCTCTTCCGGCCGAGAGTCAGTCCCTGTCTCCAGGCAGGTTTCTGTGGAGCGTGCCACGGCGGAGAACCCGCGGACAGTTGTTGTAACCGTGGTGGAGCGCGTGGAGGACTCCCTGGTGCGGTGGGAGAAAGGAGACATCGAGTTCACCATAGTCCTAGCCGCATCCACACACCCCCAGCTCCACCTCCACAGAAAGGCAGAGAGCCAGACAGCAGGAGGGACAGAGCCACACTGTCCTGCTGGAGATCAGGGACACCATCCACACCAGCATAGATCTCCTCTCTCAGCTGGTCAGCACCGACTCCTCATCCTCCAACTGCAAGCCCTTCCTCACCTATGTCAACCAGACCCTCAGGAACATGGAGGAAGCCCAGTACCAGGTGGTGAAGGACCGGATCACCAAGCTGCTTCACAACCCTCCAGATCCAGAGGAACCTGCTCCCACCCAGGTCTGCTCCTCCACCTCCACCCCAGGTGATGTCCCTCCCATTCCAAGGCTTCCCACAGCCCCTCACCTACCAGGGCTACGGCTACCAGGAGGTCCAGCAGCACAGGCAGCAGCCCTTCCCAGTCCAGGCATAGTGTCATCGGGCGACACCATTGCCACCGGTTCCACTGATGCCACCGATGCCACCCACGACAATGATGCCACCAACGACAGCGATGCCACCCACGCCAGTCCTCACCCAGCTGCAGACCAGACAGCCCCACTACACTACTACTTCCTCCACCCCACAGCTAAGCCCGGCCTCAGTACATCTGTCATCAGTACTGGGGCTGACACCCCATGGCATGGGGGAAGGACCGCTCAGCATCGCGGGTCTGAGCCAGCTGTCTGAGAGCTTCCTCAACACACCGTCCCCTGTTGTCCTCTCGGGGCCAGGCACCCCAATGACGATACAGACCAGCACTCCAGCACCACCCACCTCCACAGCACCTGGACCCTTCACCCCTGAGACTGGGCACACCTCCGAGTGACCAATAAGAGTGCCAGAGACTGTGTAGCTGGCTACCTGTGGACTTCATTTGGACACTTGACTTGGGTCATTTTTCTTTTACAGCTTGTTGTTCAATAAAGTTTATCTTTGCTTCACACACTTGCTTCATTCCTTTTTTTTAATAAAGTCTTGGTGGAAACTTTTAGAATTGGTTTAAGCCTTAGCATGCTTGTGGGATGGGTTAAGATAGCAGTGGGATGGGCAGGGATACCCGTGGCATGGCTAATAGCTGTGGGATGGGTAAGGATAGCAGTGGGATAGATAAGCCTCCACTGCAAGCCCTTTATTATCAACAATAATGTAATAATCATCCACACATGTCAACACAAACACAACTCTTTATTAAACGCCCTCTTCATTGTAGGCCCACCCAACATACATGGCCCAATCTCATCCATATGATGAGACAGGCTGAAGGAAGCACCCATTAATCATCTATCATCCTGTCTTGCCACTCCACTGTTCCAGCTGGGGAGTTGCACCAGTGTCTCAGGAGGTTGCGCTGCTTCTTCCCTTCACGTGAGGCTCTGTTGGGGCCTTGCACATCCTGAGTGTCTATCAGGTTTCGCCATTGCTCCATTCCCCAGGCTCCATGTCCCCATTCCCTTGTTGACAGTCCACAAGCCTGTTCTGCAACAGTGGGTAGCGGGTGCGCATGAGATTGTGCAGGATGCAGCAAGCTTCCACAATCCTCCTCACGGTCTCTGGGCGATGCTGCATGGTGGTGAGAAGTACCTGGAACCTGTTGGCCAGGATGCCAAAGGCGTTCTCCACCACCCGCCTTGCCCTGGACAGCCTGTAGTTGAAGATCCTCTCATCACGGGTGAGGCATCTGGAAGTGTATGGCTTCATGAGGTAGGTTCTGAGGGAGAAGGCGTCATCCCCCACGATGAAGTAGGGCACATCTTGCGTGTCGTTGGGCAGGAGGTCTGGATCTGGAAAGCCCATGATGAGGTTGCCTTCCAGCCCCTCCTTGAGGTCACTGGCGTTGTATACCTGGGCATCTGAATATGAGCCACTGTCTGAAGCATCGATGTACATGAACTTGTAGTCAGCATTGACCATGGCAAAGAGGACCATGCTGAAGAAGCCTTTGTAGTTGAAATAAGTGGTGCTTTGTAGTTGACTTGGGTGGTGCTTTGCAGGCCATGTGCTTGCCATCAATGGCTCCAACGGTGTGTGGGAAGTTCCACTTCTGATACCACTGCTCTGCAACTTTCTTCCATCCTTCATCAGTGGAGGGGCACTGGAGGAGCTCCTCCTTGTATTCTTCGATGATGGCCTGCACCACTTCTCTGACCACAATGCTGATGGTGTTGTGTGGCACCCTCCAGCCATACTGCATGCTCCTGTAGGTGGTCCCTGAGGCCATGTGGCACAGAGTGAGTGTCACCTTGAGCCCAGGTTCCAGGCTGTGCCGGAAGTTGGTGTTTGCCTTGGTCAACCTGGGTGTCAGCCGCTGCACAACTTCATCAAACATGGCTGGAGGCATCCTCATGAAGTTCTGGAATGCCCGAGTGTCTTTGTTCCTGAGCTCCACCATCAGCTTGTTGTACAGTCGTACTCTGCTCTTCTCCGGATCCATCTTCAGACCCAGACACTTCTTGGCCGCCTCCTTTTCTTCCCGTAGTAGAGTTCACAGAGCCTGTAGATGGCTTCGCACTGTTGCAGAAGGATGGTGGCTGCCAAAAGGACTGTGTTATGATGCACGGTTGACATGACTGGATGCTGTGGAAGAGCAAGAGTCAGATGAAGGCTGCAGAGGTCTTCACAGCTGGGCTGCTGTGCTGAAAGTGAGATGCAGATGAGTTTCTCCCCCTTTTTATATGCAGTATAGGTGTCCCTTTGCATCATCTAGGCATCCTCTAGGCATCCTCTAGACATCCTTAATATCCGAGATAGGTCCCCTCTGCGAATGTTTTTTCCATTTTAAATGCTTTGTTTCCGTGCTCCGTTCTGCATCCGTTCCGCGTCCGTTCCGCTTCCTCCCTGCCCGAGCGGATACGAGTTGCGCAGATGCGAAATGGATGCCTAGCGTAACGGATGCAGAACGGATGCGTAGTGGATCCATAACAGATGCAGAACGGACAAATTGGATACATTTTCTGGGCAAAAGTTTTGAGCAGCTCAAAACTTCCTGAGCAGATGAAATGTCAATAAACAGATGCTGGACGGATAGAGAGGAAGCAAAACGGAGGCAGTGAGTACATCGCGTTAACCAATGGATGGCAAGCTTTTTTGTCCGTTTTACATCCTTTTTGCATCCATAGGTGTAGTGTGACAGGGGCTTTAATGGATGATAAATGGACATGGAATGTTTGTTGCTCGTATGTCACGGATTTACATCGTACACAGCGGAAAGTTCATCCACTCAAAAAGTTTTGTGCAGCTCAAAACTTCTTGAGCGGGTAAAATCTCAGTGGACGGATGCTCAAAGGATAGAGCATATGAAACACGTATGCAGTGAGTACACAACGGATGCATAGCATTTTCCAATGGATGGCAAGCTTTTTTTAATGTTTTACATCCTCTTTGCATCCGTTGGTGCAGTGTGACATGGGCTTAACCTATTAATCTCACAGGATTGTTGTTGTAGGGAAAATAGGAGGAAAAAAAATGTGTTCGGTATGTTTACCATCTTGGTTTATTTAAAAAAATAATAAAGGATGATATACATGCATATGTATATGTACATATATGTATGAATGTGTGTGTGTGTAATTCTATTAAGATGCTATACCATGTGATATTAGGATACCTCTTTGTTGATGTGAGCATTAAAAATCATCACTGTGTTCTGCCAGTATAACAGTAACAGTTCTCTAGAGTAACATTTTCTTCTGGTGTTTGGGGAACTGCATATCCTAGATCCTTTGGAAAAAATATTGGAATGTTCCAACAAATGATTTTCAGAGAAAAGTTGCTGGTTCTCCACAACAACTATGGAACAAAGAGAAAAGGATAAGCCCTGGATGGAAACCAATTAGGAAACCCAATTTTAACTATGTCTGAATCAAACCTGTAATTTCCAAGTTTCAAATTCACATCTTCTGTATTCATATCACACACACAAAGCAGAATGAATTATACAGCTTTAATTATTCCACTGTTTTCCAATAGAAGATGCATCTCATTTTTTTTCTTTCTCAGCCCCAATCAATTTACATTCACAATTTCTTTGAAATTTTAACAAAAAAAAATATTGTCTACTTTATGACCGGTTGCCATACCATCCATGCTCCATTTAACTATCCAAGAATGGGCCCTCACAGTGAGGAGGGAATTAAACTATTTTTCAAAGCACCTTCATGTACAACAAGAAGTAACAGATGGAAAACAGGAGAGCCAACCTAAAACTAAAGAGAAATTTTGACAGTAAAGGACAATTAATCAATGGAACAGCTTGCCTCTAGAAATTGTGGATGCTCAGTCGCTGAAGGTTTTCAAGAAGAGATTGGAGAACCAATTCTCTGGAATGGTATAAGGTCTTCTCAAGCATGGGAATTGTCTAGAACATCTCCAACATCTCTTCCAACCTTGTTATTCTATGTTTTAAGATATTCTCCCTATCCTTTATCAATTCATGATGAATATATATTGTGCCACAGAAGTAAACCATTGTTAAGTTGAAGGTAATTGCAATCAAAATTTACATTTGCTAAAATATTGCATATAGTTTTTCATTAATTAATTTTGCTATCCTTTCATTTAACTTAAATACTGATATCAAAATGACAGTATCCCAAATATAAAAATGAAACATTAACAAATGTGAGATTCTGAAAACAAGAGCCCTTAAAATAATGTGCTTCTTTCTATTAAAAGTAGGCGAAGTGCATGTTTGTTGCTGCCAAGTTGATCTCATTGAATTTCAGAAGCAAGTTCTCCTCATAATGCTTTATGATGTAAATATGACACTCAGGAGTCCAGTCCTCACATCACACTGAAAACATATCCATCACTGTGATTCAGTGTACAGTATAAAGGCTGATATATGCTTTTTATTACTAAATGACTATGCTGAAAGGACCTGATGCATCTGTATTTTTAGCACAGAAATTATTCTTCCCTTTCTCTCTTCCATCTTTGACCCTTAGGCCATCAAAAGATGAAGGGAAGATATGCTACTATCTCGCAATCTCCTACATCTCAGAAAAAGAAATAATAGCCGCAAAGTTATTTTATTTTATGTAAGATTCCTTGGCAATTATTATGGATTTAAAGTTGGAGATACAAATCAAGTCAGGAAATAATCTGTGGTTAGATTGTGTCCACTGTTATTGACTGGTGACAGCCTTTTCTGTCAGCTAAAGCCACAGAATTGCTGTTATAAAACAGACAGCATCCATTGTTTGTGGTTCTTGATGCCTACTTAGTGCAAGCATTTGCTGGGCGACACAATCTCAGTTAGTAAGATACTTTGTTTTATATTGTCAATGAATTAAACATAATGGGGCACAAAATAGATATGTGAGGCAAACTAATTAGTAGAGAAACAGTTTTGATAAGAGCTGCAGGATCCTGAATAGTTCTAAGCAGTCAATACATTTGAACAAGTTTTAATCTTCTGGGGCAAGATGATGATAATTTTTTTGTTTTATGTTCCATGATTAGCCTGATGCTGTCCAATTTCTGAAATCATATGTTCTCAATGTTCTGTGATGACTTAAGGTAGACTAAACAACTTCCTTCCCACAAAGGTGCTGTTGACTTATTTTCAAAATCCTTTACAAAAATCCCAATATTCCAAATCTGTCCTTTAATTGTTTCTAACATTTTTGAATTAAAGTCTTATATAAGTTTTTATCATTTATTTCCAACTCTTAAACTTATAGTTAATTTTTCTTTTATTCTGGAATGAAGGTAAATTTACCAAGTGGCTTTGCCAACTTGTTATTTTTAACATCTCCATGAGGCTTAAGATAGTTAAAAAGTTAATTTCCGAAATTGATCAGTGTCCTGAAAAAAGTTTCATCATGGTGGAGAATTTGACAACTTCCCTTCACCTGGTGATCAGACTTATGAGAAGCCACTATGTTGCAGTCTCCTCATAAGAATCTGGACCTCAAGCAGGCCATTTCTCATTATCAAGAGAGATTCTGTGAGATTAGTCCATTTGCCGGTCCTTCAATCATGGCTGGGAAGTAATCTCTGTTCATTCAGAGACATGTTAGGTTGGCATTCCTCACCTAGAAGTTCCAGCATGTATTTTCAATTACAAAACAAACGGAAGAGATGAAGAAACACTGAAGGTGTTCTAAACATAACGGGAAGAACTTAGAAAATTCATGATAATTAACATATACAACCAAGTGGAACAAATTTCAAGATATTCATGTTGCTTCCCCTGCATTTACTTTCTTAAATATAAGCCAGCTGAACTAAAACGCTATATGATAGAGTTCAGTCATAAATAAATGACACAACAGGTGGTAGCTAAGCAACTAAGCAACTTTCCTGATCCCAAAGAAATGAGGTTAAACCTTTTAGGTCTTGAAGGAGAGTTCACTAAGGAATCCTAGAACTGCAGGGTAGACTAGAAAGGCAAAGGCAAAGGAACTACATACTGTTATCAAGAAAACATAGAAAATTTCACATTGTCATCAGGACTCAAGTTCAACTCAGGGTATTTCTACATAATTCAGTAAGAAATGCACATTTATTTCTAAATTCTATATCTCGTATTTCTGTCCTGTTTCCAGAAAAGGAGATGCGTTCTGGAAGATATGCACAGACCCAGAAGTCTGCAGAGTGACAGTTAAGAGGAGGTGAGATTGATGAAATATGTGTCATCACTCCAGTGCAAACCACACGTTTTATGTACCTACATCTAACATTGGGATACAAGCACAGAAGGCTGGGGGTTGTATTATTATGTTATGATGCATGTGTCATTGTTGTAGCTGACAATGTGCAGAGGGCTAAGGTAGGATGGATTTCTCATTTAAAAAAGAGATAGATGGCTTTAACTTCAGACATAAATTAATTCATTAGCTGGGCATGCAAACAAGGCTAGAGAAAATTGGGCAATTCAGCAATGTCTTATCATGTAACCTGCACATGTTACATGAACATTAAACAGTAAAAAATTTTATTTGTTTGGGCATCTCATGCTATATGATCATAGAAAGTAGCATTTTGTTAAATGAGGATTAAGGTGTTGGCTGTACACAACAAAGCTATTAGTAGAGCTGCAGGTTTGACTTTTATGGTGTGATGAGAAACTAGTTACTGAAAAAAATTCCCAATTTTCATATACAAAGCTAAATTAATTGGCAGACCCTATTATTTATTTCATGGATCTTATTTTCTCATCCTACAGAATACTACAGAAACCCACTTATTAGACTGCTCTTTATCCAATTGGTTAAAACAAGGGTCTGGTTGAACTACAGCAAGTACTCAACTTAGAACCAGTCACTTAGTGACTGTTTAAAATTGCAACAGAACCAATTCCCATAACTACTTACAATTTGGTTCCAGAATTCTGACATCTGCCATCTGCCATATGTGCCACATATATTCATCATGTGGTCCATAACTGCATTGGGTGCTTGTCAATCATCTCAACTATTTAGTCAGTTACAGGTTTCTATAGTCACATGACTATGATTTATAACTTTTCTTGCAGCTTTTTGCCCTTTTTGGCTAGTTTCAGCAAATGCACTGATAGGAATACATTGATTTATGTAACAACAGCAGTGCCCACTTAACAACTGCTATAACATGGTGTCTGGTCATGTGGCCAGTTTTAACTTATGAATTTCATGACTTAGAAATAGAAATTCCAAGCTCCATCAGAGTTATAAATCAAGCCCTAGCTGTATAATTTATCTAGTGACTATTATTTGCTTAATGGCTGTTCAAAGTTACATCACTGAAAACAAGGGACTTATTACCATTTTTCACACTTGCAACCATTACAGCATTCCCCATGGTCATGTGATCAAAATTCAGATGCTTGGCAACTGGCACGTATTATTGACACTTCACAACTGTGTTATTAACAACTGCAGTGATTCATTTAACAACTTTTGTAAAATGGGGCAAAACTCACTTAACAACTGTCTTACTTAGCAATGGAAATTTTGGGCTCAATTGTGGTTGTAAACGGAGTTCTAACATTATTATATGTACCTCTAAAACAATTTAATTATTTTATTTTATTATTTTATCTCTATAACTTGTTAATTTAATTTCCTTTAATTATAGCCAGAGGCAAAATTCAAATTCTCTGACAACAAGAAAAGGAGAAAAAGATTTGAAAGTATTACATTATTCATAATATAATATAATATTCATGTATAATATTAAAAGAAATTAATCAAGCCATAAGAGCAACTATGAAAAAAAATAAGATATCCTATAACAAATCTATTGTTTGATCAAATTATCAAGGATGAACCCAATACTCCTTAGCGTTACTGTGATTAACTAGAATTTGGCAATTCTTTTTGAAATTCCAAGTAAGTGATGCACTAGTAGAAACACTGTATTATTCTTATCTGACCCACCTAGATGATTAACTAACATAGTGATAAATTGTATTATCTAATGGAATACAGAAGCTTCATTAAAAACCCACTCTAAAAAAGCATATAAATGATCCTTTAAGCAAGAGAAGATTACAAGGAAACTTTATATGAAACAGATATTTCTAAACAAAGATTTAGACATATTATTTACAATAATTGTTCAATTGTACTGGAATTTGGCATTCTTTTTTTAAAAAAACTATAGTTTAATTAGAATCATTGATGAACAGCTTCTTCCTGCTACCGTAAATAACAAGAACTTGAAGGCACTGTCGTGTAGAAAGGATGTTGGCATCATCAATGGACTGGAGAACAGAAACAAGGTTATTTGCCAATATTGGAGAGTAGCAGGATTCTAGAAAAATATGGACTTGCAGCACTCTTACACAAGTTGAAAAAAAAAAGCTATACAGGTAGTCCTCAATTTATGACCATAACAGAGTTCAAAATTTCTGTTGCTAAGTGAGACATTAGTTAATTTTGTCCCATTGTATGACATTCCTTGCCACAGTTGTTAAGGGGAATCACTGAAATTGTTAGGCTAGATAATGCTGTCATTAAATGACTCTGGCTTCCCCATTGACTTTGCTTGCCAGAATGCTGCAAAAGGATCACATGACCCCGGGAGACAGCGACCCGTCATAAAAATGAACCACTTGCCAAGCATCTGAATTTTGATCACATGCCCATGGGGATGCTGCAAAGGTTGTAACTGTGAAAAACTATTATAAGTCATGTTATTCAGTGTTGCTGTAACTTTGAATGGCCACTAAAAGAACTGTTGTAAGTCAAGAACTACCTGTATAAAATGCATTGTTTTTTAACTGTCAATCAGAGTCATAAGATTTCTGATACCGATGTATTTAACTATCATGAAACATTTTTATGTACTTGTAGGTTTTCTTGTTTTCACACTAGGGATAGAATCAAATAATACATTTAAATAAATAAAAATGGCATATAGGATACTTTGGTTGGCAATGGGAGAACTTCTTTTTCCATTTTAGGCAACACAGAGCAAGACTATTTGACTCACATTAAACCATACTTGCTCCTCTGCTCCCAATAATACCCACATTAGCATTCTTACATAATTTAGAATGGTTTTCATTTATGTTTCTTCTTTCATTTCATCCATTTATCTTAATAAATTATAAACAAATGCAGTGAGCAACCTGGGTTGCCCTTGCTGAATTAAAATGTTACTGCACAGTATTTTCCTGTCTCATGAGGTTCACAGGAACAATTGTTTTGTTCTTGTTGTTGAAGATATGTCCAGAATATAAAAACAAAATGGCTGTTACATAGGTAATGAGTCATAAACATCCCATTTATTGTTCAGTGGAAACATAGACACAGACAAAAAGACCATTCCCTACTTCCCTCTCAATGTTTCAGGGGCATCAGCAAAGAGGGGAGTTTAAAAAATTAAGGAAAGACTATAATCATATAATCAGAGCTGCCATCTTCCTTTGTTTGACCCTCTCCATAGGCTGCCAACACTTTCCCCTCCTCATTGTATTAAACTGTTCCACATACATTTTTCCTATTATTTATACCTGCAACCTTCCTTCTCTCCATATCTGAAAGAACAGTATTTTCTTATTTTAAAAATATGTGAGTTGCTGGCAAAGTAGAAGCACTTACAACAGTGACTTTTAACCAAAAGTTGTCTTTATTTTGTGGTATTATATTTGAGTTCTATGATGCCAGAGATATTTGTACGAAAATTACAGGGGATTAATTCTTCACTTTGAAACTGTTTTGGCCATTAAAACACACATTTATTTAAAACATGTATATTTCATCTATCCTTATATCTTTCTTGAAAACTCCTACTCAGTCATTCTAACCTGTCACACATCAGTGAGACAGATGACCATCACACTAAAACATTGTAACTAATCTTCTGGAGCCAATTAAACTGCAGTTTAAAACATTATACATCCAAATAATTGCATTATGGAAGCAAATGAGAAATAAGGCACTGAGAGTAACTAAGCACTAATGCACATTGTTTCTATATTTTCATTCTCCCACCCATATACACTGCAATATATACTTGATAGATTTAACTAAAATTAGGCAAGGGGGATTCATAAATACTTGCTTCTTCACTATAGCTTATCATACACTGCTGTTGATATTGACAGGACTACAATTGTATGTTTATACAGAAAACATTTCATTCAAAAGCAGAACAGGTCTATTTCGTTCACGATAAAGGCATGATGAGTGTGCAGCTTTATGATGAAAACAAAGTGCTCAAGTAGCCAGATACATAGTCATACTATAGCAATATATTTTGTCTCTGCTAGTATTATTTGCTTTTAGTTTGCTTCTGAGCACACCTAAGATTTCACTGTGTCATGTCAGTGTAGCAGCACGAGTACAATAAGGCCATAACTGACCTTTCAGCTAAAACAATCCTGCGATTAAGAGCAATACACTGTTGGGTGTCATTCATTCAGCTCTAAATGTTCGGCCTGGTATTTTATACAAAATTCCATCTTTAATAAATCCTCATTTACTACCAATCACATTTTGCTAATTATTTTAAAATACTGTAATCTTACATGATTTATATGTTAATTTTTTTATCTTACAGGAACAAGGCAGCATATCATTGTAGTATTTTCAACAAATATTGAAAGAATATTTATTTGGTAGATGAAGGTACCATAACTATAGACCACAACACTCATTTAAGATTAGGATGCCACAAAGCAAAGAAGATACTATTCATCCCAGTTTATACTTGGTCTGGAAAACAAAAGCTTAAAAAGTAAGAACCATGTGTGAATCCAAACACAAACATGAATTAATTATGTTTTTCAGATGCAAAAATCATCAGATAAACATAACTGATAGCCTTTTCCTCACAAGTTGCATGTCAAAGTAAACAGACAGTCCACTTTAGAAAGTGTCTAGTGAATTGATTTAACAAGTTTAATGTGAGCATCAGTGTGTGGGGCTATTACTGATCGTAAGCTTTACTGATGTTATTTGTTCGCTTGGAAAAATACCGCTCTTTGGAATGAGCACATTAAGGCTAAAATTGCAGAGAAAACCCTATTACAACTTTATTGCTGGCAAATTGGAACCAAACCTTGTCTGTATATCAATTACTTAGAGTTACCACAGAGATAAATCCTTTTTTTTTTGTGCAGACTCAATCTTGAAGACAGTGATGAGAAGCTCCTTATTATACCCTACCAACATCACTAGGTTTTCTTAGCAATTTCAAAAAATTGTCAATTAAGTTCTTTTTATTAGGTTCCAAAAGCTGTTAAGTCAAACAGATCTATCATAAGACTTTCAACAGCGTGTTATTTAGGCAAATTTCTGTTTCACTTTTTCATTAGCTACCTTCCCACACCCTAATCAAAAGTTACTATTAAGTGAAAGCATTTACAGACTGAAGTTCACGGTTTCATATATATATGATGAGATTCTGCCGAAACGTTGCTACAACTTTAAAAGCACAACTATAATGACATGGGAAAATACCCGAACAAAGCTGAATACCATACATGTTGTCCCAGGATGGTTTTTTTCTTCATCCTGACTGATTGGGAGTCTTGGTCTGTGTTTATTGGTCTTGGAGTTTGTTTGATTGGTGTTTCTGGTTTCTTCTATCTGTTTTGTGGCTTTGATTGGCTGGCAACACTGTGTTCCTGTATTGGAGGCTTTCAGTGCAGCTTGGCTTCGCGTAAAAGAATGGCTATCATCTATTAGGAAGCTAGGTTTTATCTGGGTGCCTGGTTGGGGTGTGTTTGAGCTGGAGGTATCAGAGGGAGTCTGTGCCCAGGTGTTTGCCTGGCTTGTGGTGTGGAGATTTTTTTGTTTGTGAGTGCAGGCTTCCAAATGATGACAGTCTGGTGGAATCATCTCTTCTATTCATGCTTTCAGGTCTTTTTTCAATCTCTTTGGCTTCTCTGATGATTCTGTGGCTGGGGTTTTCCATAGTGGCTAGGGTTTTGGTGCCATTGAAGTTGATGTTATGACCTGTGGCTTTCATGTGTTGGACTAGTGAGGAGGTGTGTTCCAGCTTTTTTACTGCATTTTTGTGTTCATCCAGGCGGGTACTTATTCTTCTATTGGTCTGTCCAATGTATGTGGCCGGGCATGATGCACAGGGAACTTCATATATGCCTTGGTTTTCCAGGTCAATTTTGTCTTTGGGGTTTCTAAGGATGGCTGCTATTTTTTTGTCTGTTTTGAAGGCAATCTTGATGTGATGCCTGTGTAGTATCTTACTGATTTTGTCTGTAGTACCTCTTATGTAGGGCAGGACAGCTGTTCCATAGGTCTGTTGATCTTCTAGGTCTCTATTATGTCTTAGTGTGTTTTTGTGGATCAAGCTGGTGATTTTGTTTTTGTGGAAGCCTTTGGCTGTCAGTACTTTAGTCAGGGTGCATAGTTCAGTCTTTACATGTGTCTTGTCTGCCAGGCGTTTGGTTCTGGTGATTAGTGTTTTAGCCATGGATTTTATCTGTGCTGAAGGGACCTTGTAGGTCTTCTAGTCCAACCATCCACCCAAACAGGAGACCCTACAACATATCTGGCAAATGGCAGCCCAATCTCTTCTTGAAAACTTTCAGTGATGAAGCTCCCACAACTTCCAAAGGCAAACTGTTCCATTGGTTGTTCGTTCTCACTCTCAGAAAATTTCTCCTTATTTCTAGGTTGGATCTCTCCTTGATCAGTTTCCATCCATTATTCCTTGCCTGGCCTACAGGTGCTTTAGAAAATAGCTTGACCCCTTCCTCTCTGCGAAAGCCCCTCAAATATTGGAACACTGCTATCATGTCCATGATTGACCATATCCACCACACTTGCCAATGTTTTCGTCTCCTGAAACAGGTAGGTTGCTTTATACCTTCCAATACAAAGAGAACTTCCTCAACTATTTATTGACAGTAGATATACAACAAGACACATCAGCCCAATGAGGGAGACTAGATCAAGAGACTCCATAGAAGACTAAAAACTACTCTTATTTTCATTGGCTATAGAGTTAGTCCTCAACTTACGACCACAATTGAGCCCAAAATTTATGATGTTGAGCGAGACAGTTGTTAAGTGAATTGTGATGAGTTCTCAGAACCACTGCACCATATCTTTCAAAAATCCGGGAGCACCAGGGAACTTCCAGAGGACTGGAAAAGAGCTGATGTGGTTCCCATCTTCAAAAAAAGAAAAAAAAACAGACCCGAGAAACCATAGACCAATCAGCCTAACATCAATACCCGGGAAGATACTGGAAAAGATAATAAAAATTCAGATCTGTCAACATCTAGAAACAAGTAAAGTAATAACTAGCAGTCAGCACAGGTTTGTTAAAAACAGATCATGCCAAAGCAATCTTATTTCATTCTCCTACACAGTGACTAAATTAGTCGACCAGCAAAATACTGTTGACATAATATATTTAGATTTCAGCAAGGCATTTGACAAAGGACACCACAACCTACTTCTTAGTAAGCTAGAAAAAAGTGGAATAGATAGCAAGGACTAGATGGACTAGATAGACTCGCAACTGGCTGGCAAACCATACTCAATGAGTAGTCCTTTATGGGTCTAAATCTGCATGGAGGGAAATAAGCAGTGGGGTGCCACAAGGTTCCGTCTTAGGCCCAATACTCTTCAATATCTTAACGACTTAGATGAGGGAATACAAGGGGAACTTACCAAATTTGCAGATGATACTAAGCTGGCAGGAATAGCTAAAACCCAAGAAAATAGACTAGGACACTGGGTTGTATCTAACAAAATGAAATTCAATGTAGAGAAAAGTAAAGTCCTACACTTAGGTAAGAAAAACCAAAAGTACACATACAGACTGAGTGAAACCAGGCTCAATAGCAATAACTGCGAGAGGGATCTTGGAGTCTTAATGGACAACCAGCTAAATATGAGCCAGCAGTGTGCAGCAGCAGCCAAAAAAAGCTAATGCAATCCTAAATTGTATAAACAGAGGGGTACAATCAAGATCAAGTGAGGTACTAATACCACTGTATAAAGCCTTAGTAAGACCACACCTAGAGTACTGCATCCAGTTTTGGTCACCACATTATAAAAAAGATATTGAGACTCTAGAAAAAATACAGAAAAGAGCAACCAGGATGATTCAGAGACTGGAAGCTAAAACATACAACGAATAGTTGCAGGAACTGGGCTTGGTCTATAAAGAGAAAGACCAGGGGAGACATGATAGCAGTCTTCCAATATTTGAGGGGCTGCCACAGGGAGGAAGGGGTCAAGCTATTTTCTAAAGCTCCTGTAGGCCAGACAAGGAATAATGGATGGAAACTGAACAAGGAGAGATTTAACCTGGAAATAAGGAGAAACTTTCTGACAGTGAGAACAATCAACCAATGGAACGCCTTGCCCTCGGAAGTTGTGGGAGTGCCATCACTTGAGACTTTCAAGAAGAGACTGGACTACCAGTCCAGTTGTGAAGTTCCTGAATGTTGATCATGTGGCCACAAGGATGCTGCAAGAATCAGTTGCAATTACTTTTTTGCCATGTAATAACTTCACTCAGTAACTAAACAGGGTAATCAATAAGTAAGGTATTCTTGTACATGGAGTTGGCTGTATTCTGACCCAAGATTTATTTTTATAATTTGTTTGTTATGAAAAAGCACCTTTGGCAGGCTATACAAGAGGCAACTGGATTTTCTGGCAACACAACAACCATTATCTGAATGACTAAGAATCTCCATCGACAGGTATGGCCTACCTTTATGTGTAACAATTCAGGATGGCATTACCCTAGTCCAATTTATTTTGGATGACAGTGGGATTAACATGTTGTGCTAAAATGTGATATTCTTTTAATTGGTTTTCTAAGACTAACTCTTTTATTTATTGTATCTCAAATTTATATTTTATGAATAGTTTAGAGTGTCATCTTTAATTTCTTGTTTTATTGTACTTTCATAGGATTCGTGACTAGGATATTTTCATTTATACTTAATGTATTTATTGGAGGTTTTTTCCTTCAAACTGTGTTGCACTGTGATTTTGTAAACACAGATGCTAATCCTTGCTAAATATACAGGCTTCTACGTTTTTGCTGGCATTCCATCTATTGTACTTGGGCACAGGCTCTCAACATATAAAGAAAAGAAAGGTCAACTCTATCATTATAGAGGTGAAAACTAATCATGGTGACAAAATAAGGTTTTATTTATTACCCTTAATACAAGAAATCTTTACTGCAGAATATGACTGTACTGTCACTACACACCAGAGATTTTTAATCCCCAATCATTTTGACTTATTTTACAGTTCATTACCTTTTCAGTTAGATATTGCAACAAAGACTCTCCTGAGCTTAAACAAGAGCTTTTCAAGCTGCTATTTTTGTATAAAATACAAAAATACAAAATTGTAAAAAATACAAAAGTTGGATACACACACACAAAGAGTATATACAATACATATACTGTACTGATATGTAGAGAGATAAACAAATAGACACATGCACACACCATACATATACCTATACATATACATATATGTTTTCTTAAGTTTTCGCGGGTATGTATGCTGTTCAGCTTTGTTCGGGTATTTTCCCATGTCATTATAGTTGTGCTTTTAAAGTTGTGGAAACGTTTCGGCAGAATCTCATCTGCCATTATCAGATTTCTGTATTGTGTTCGTCTGTGAGTCAGACTTTCATAGTCTGACTCACAAAACTGAGTTTCAGTTTTCACAAAACTGAAACGGCTGTGAAAGTCTATATATAGACAGATACACACACACACACACACACACACATATACACACATATTTATATGTGAATGTAGTTCAGCTTCCTTCGGGTATTATCCCACGTCATTGTAGTT
>BLBF01000005.1:32537856-32564148 GCA_015471245.1 Laticauda colubrina
ATATATATATATATATATATATATATATATATATATATATGTAAGATTGAGAGCATCTTGGCAACGTTTCAATGAGGTCCCACTCACCATCTTCAGGCTGGTGCTTTCGACTCCGTGCTTGTGCGAGCAAAGAGTAATCGGAGCTGCCGTCTCCCTATACAATACTGGTGGGGAGGTTGGCTGTGTTGTCATTTCTTGATTGGTTGATGGAGTTGATGTTTGCAGATTGGCTTGCTTTTTCATAAGAACATGTGTGGCTGAGGTATTGGCTATGTGTCTATCAGCCTCCTGTGTTGTAACGACCTGGATAATGTATTGGCTGGGTAAAGCCATTGGCATCACACAATGGCTGTGTGATGACCTTCTGAGTTCTATTGTTTTAACATCCTGGGTCTTGTGCTGTATTCCTCCACAAACACAATATCAGGACAGCCCTCAGCACTAACCAAAAAATAGCCAACATCCTAAGAAACCCCAAAGACAAGATCCAGGTAGAAAATCAAGGAGTTTATGAAATACCATGCAACAATTACCCAGCCACATACATTGGACAAACCAACAGGAGAATGCACACATCACAGAACATAAGAATGCAGTCAGAAAAAAAAAAATACTTCCTCCCTTTTCCAGCACCTTAAAGCCACAGGAAATGAAATTAATTTTGAGGAAACCAAATTAATCTCCAATATTGAACACTTCAACAAGAGAATAATCAGGGAAGCCATCAAAATAGAGAAACACCCCCATAATATGAATAAACAGGATGATGCCTCCCACCTACCAGACATCTGGAAACTAGCCCTCATCAACAAACGAGTCCCAGCCATGAAAACCAACACCGGACCCAAAACAACAAATGACACCACCAACATTCTCCCTCACCAGACTCAAACCCAAACCCAAACCCATCCCATAGACGACAGACAACCACAGTCCAGAAACCAGACCACGGCTGCATCACCAGCTGCCACACACCCTGACTCCCAAACCAAGCAAACGGACACATGCCATGAACACATACCCAAGCTTCAAACTTGGAGCCAAACTAAAACCCAGAATATCATATCTTAGCCACCCGCTCAGGATATCAAATCACAGAACTCAGGAGGTTACACCACAAAACCTAAGGATGTTGCAACACCGCCAACGACCCAGGAGCACAAGACCCAGGATGTCACAACAATAGAACTCAGAAAACTTAAGAAAACAAATATCAGACCTCTACGGGGAGGAAATAAACAGCCAGACCAAAACCTACAAGAAGGTGGAAGTTAAAAGAGCAGGAATACTATGTGACCTCAAATTCCTACGCAGCTGCAGAGACAACAATGCAACACCAACCTGCTTCAAATTAACATTTCATCACAGCACAGCAGCTACTAAATGTATCCTGAAAAGAACTGAAATGGCTCTACTCAGAAACGAGCTCCACAGAAAGAGATTCCAACTCGATCAGTTAAACAAAGATCTCTTAACCCTACACCTGGAATTGAGCAAAAAAATCCATCCTCTACTTTGGGACAAGATAAAACAACTTACAACTTGGAGAGCTGAAACTGAAACCACTTACAAAAATGACAAATTCCTGAAGAAACTAAATTAGAACATGACAAGAAAGTCCCCAACAACTCACAACAACACCTGAAACAGTTTGTATACAACATTTCCAACAGAGAACTCACCAAAACAGAAACAGATGTCCCAACCAAAGGATTCAATTATGCTATCGCACCCAAAAAAATCCCCACAGAATCCATCATAGGTGGAGTGGAATCCAGCCTAACTAAATTAAATACAGATGAAGCTGATAGAATAAGACACCAAGTCACTAACATCCTATGCACAAGCAAACCACCCAAAAGCAAATTTCACAAAGAGGAACTAAAAGCCCTGCACGACAGCAGCATAACCATACTTCCAGCAGATAAAGTTAATGCCACAGTAGTAATGGATAGAAAAGACTATGAACAAAATTGACAGACGTTCTCCAAGACTCCATATACAAACCCATAAACACAGACCCAACCACATATCTGGAAAAAATAACCAAGAAGAAAATAAAAACCAGCCACATGAGCAAAAAGATCCAACAGATGATCATCCCAAGAGAAAAATCTTCCAGATGCCCCAAACTATACGGCCTCCCAAAAATACACAAAGAAGGCATACCTCACAGACCCATAGTCAGACCCACAGAAGCACCACTACAAAACCTAGCTAAACAATTAGCAAAGCAGCTACAGCCCCATGCTGAATCAGCAGCCTCACATGTACAAAACCACCTAATGGAAATGATCAAAGATCTACATGCGGAACAAAAATATCTGCTTGTAAGTATCGAAGTGGCTTCACTATTCACTCAAGTCCCGATAAAAGAAACTCTTGAAATCATCAAAAATAAATACCAACCAGCTAAACACCTCATGAAACTAACAGAACACTGTTTAACCAACACATATTTCATATATAAAGGACAAATATATCCTTCAACCAACCAAATTGAATGAGCCCGTATGGGATCACCACTGTCACCTGTCATTGAAAACTGTTCATGGAAGAATTTGAATCCAGAGCCCTGGCTAATGCCACCACAAACCCAAACTATGGTTAAGATACATCGATGACACATTTGTGGTTTGGCTCCATAGAAAAGAAAACCTAAACAATTTCCTAACACACCTAAACAGCACACACCCCAAAATCAAGTTCACTATGGAAATGGAAATAAACAAACAACTACCATTCCTAGATGTACTAATCTACAAAAAAACAGATGGTACACTTGGACACACCGTATACCAGAAGAAAACGCACACCAACCGCTTCCTCAACACCCAATCCAACTACCACCCAGCACAGATAAACTCCGTGGCTAAAACACTAATCACCAGAACCAAACGCCTGGCAGACAAGACACACATAAAAACTGAGCTATGCACCCTGACTAAAGTACCAACAGCCAACGGCTTCCACAAAAAGCAAAATCACTGGCCTGATCCACAAAAACACACTGAGACATAACAGAGACCCAGATGATCAACAGACCTATGGAACAGCTGCCCTGCCCTACATAAGAGGTACTACAGACAAAATCAGTAAGATATACATAGGCATCACATCAAGATTGCCTTCAAAACAGACAGTAAAATAGCAGCCCTCCTAAGAAACCCCAAAGATAAAATTGACCTGGAAAACCAAGGCATATATGAAGTCCCCTGTGGATCAAGCCTGGCCACATACATTGGACAGACCAATCATGGAATAAGTACCTGCCTGGATGAAGACAAAAATGCAGTAAAAAAGCTGGAACACACTTCCTCACTAGTCCAACACATGAAAGCCACAGGTCATAGCATTGACTTCAGTGACACCAAAACCCTCGCCACTATAGAAAACCCCAGCCACAGAAATATTAGAGAAGCCATAGAGATTGAAAAAAGACCCAAAAGCATGAATAGAAGAGATGATTCCACCAGAATGTCAATCATTTGGAAGCCTGCACTCACAAACAAAAAAATCTCCACACCACAAGCCAGGCAAACACCTGGGCACAAACTGATCCCCCTTGATACCTCCAGCTCAAACACACCCCAACCAAGCACCTAGATGAAACCTAGCTTCCTAACAAATGATAGCCATCCTTTTACTCGGAGCCAAGATGCACTGAAAGTCTCCAATACAGGAACACAATATTGCCAGCCAATCAAGACACAAAAAAAGCCACAAAACAGACAGAAGATACTAGAAACAAAAAACCAAGCAGAACACAGCAAACTCAAAGACCAATAAACATCGACTAAGACTCCCAACCAATCAGGGTGAAGAAAAAAAAACCATTCTGGCACAGCATAGGCTAGCCTCAAATTTAAAACTGAAACGGTTGTGACAGCCTGACTCACAGACGAACTCAATACAGAAGCCTGATGATGGCAGATGAGATTCTGCCAAAACGTTGCTACAACTTTGAAAGCACAACTGCAATGACGTGGGAAAATACCTGATTGAAGCTGAACAGCATACACACACACACACACACACACACATATGTATATCCTTTAGAAAAATTAGAAATTTAATAATTTGATAAAACCCTTTTTTACAAGTTCTAATAATATACATCAACCAGTGCCATTTTTATTTGTGTTCAAAGGTTCAAATGCAATAGTATTAAGACTCTGTTAAGAAGAAATAGAGAGAGGAACAAATTCAAAACAAAACAGCTTTCAAACAAATACAAAACCATGTGTGACATACACACCCTCAGAAAATATGACTTGTTATGAATCTCATAAGTTTTAATAAGTGTCATTGTGAAAAGTTAAGCAATTGTATCATTGTGAATTTTGCCCTGTTGAAAAATCCATCATTTATGGACATATTTCATGCATTAGTGCTCCAGGGTCTTCTCTGAACTGACAGAATACAGAGTTCATAAGCAACATAAAAACGATACTCTCACTGCTGACTGAATCAATGATCAGGATATAGAAATATAATGGTTATACATTCACTCTTGCTTTAAGGTACCTTTTTTTAAAACATGAAAAGTTACATGATGAAATGATAACAAAACAAATAATAACTAAATAAATTTAAGCTCCACTGAAGTTTTATCACTTTGGGACGAACATAAGTTGAATCCGAGCTTACCTCTTATGCCTAATGCAATCACTGAAGTAAAGGAGACCTGTGGTAGTCCTGACTTCATTAAATATGGATCCAGACACATTATGTTGAAACCTTCCTTCCAAATAATAAATAACGAACTCTCTTATTATGAATCAATCAATAAAAGTATAAATATATGAAACAGCCCTAAAGGACTAATATTTTCTCAAAACTGATAAACATGGTTCCACAAATGCATACAAAATTTTACAAAAAAGTGTACATTAAAAAAGAAAGGTATGTTGAAATGTAAATAAATATTTTTAATTCTTCTTCTACACCATTAATTAATACAATCAATTAGAATTTGTGATCAGTAAGAGAAGACAAATATGAAAAGAATGAATCTTGAAAGAATCTTCTATTTTGTCCAGGGTGATAATTGTTGTTCAGTTGCTAAGTCACGTCCAACTCCTCAGGATCCCATGACCAGAGCATACCATCTTCCACTGTCTCCCAGAATTTGCCCAATTTCATGATCATTGGGTCGATGACATTATTTAAATATCTCATCATCTGCTGTCTCCTTCTCTTTTGCTTCAATCTTTCCCAACATCAAGATCTTTTCCAATGAATCTTCTAATTAGTGGCCAAAATATTTGAGTTTCACTTTCAGTATCTGTCTTTCCATTAAACAGTCAGGGTTCATTTCCTTTAAGATTGACTGATTTGATTTCCTTGCAGTCCAAGGGACTCTCAAGAGTCTTCTGCAGCATGCAATTTGAAAGCATCAATTCTTCATGTTCAGCCTTCCTAATGGTTCAACTTTCATAGTCATACATTACCATGGGAAAAACATAGCTTTTGACTGTACAGACCTTTGTGAGTAAGGTGATGTTTCTATTTTAAAATGCTGTCTAGGTTTGCCAGTTTTTCTCACAAGGCGCAAGGGTCTTTTAATTTCATGTTTGCAGTCATTGTCTTCAGTTATCTTGGAGCCTGCTTCCATTCCTTCCCCTTTTATATAGGAAATGATGATAGCACCAGTGCCATAATCTTAATTTTTTTCAATGTTCGGAGTTTCAAGTCAACTTCTGCAGTCTCCTCTTTCAACCTCATTAAAAAACTGTTTAGTTCCTCTTCACTTTCTGCCATTAGAGTGGAATTGTCTTCATATCTGAAATTGTTGATATGGAAGTGATAATAATATTATCTAACCCAATTAGATAATATGCTAATTATATATTACCTAACACAAATTAGATAATACACAGAGCAATTTTTTTTTACTGGTTAAGCCATAAAAGCTAGGTGGGTGAATTTGAGCCAGTCTCTCAGTCCAACTCATCTCACAGGGTTGTTGTTGTGGAGAAAATAAGAGAAAGAAGGTGTGTTGGATATGTCTGCCACCTTAAGTTGTTTGTAAAAATAAAAAAGTCAGGGTAGAAACAAACAAACTAATAAAACTATATTTTCTTGATAAGATCTACATCACAGGATAGAACATCCTTGAACACTATAAACTTTTTAGAAACAGAAAATAAAATAACTGAAAACCACTAATAGACAAAATGAACTTATTATTTAGGAAAAGAAAACAGAAATGTATTGATATTCCATTTAATATGTCTTAAAAGTCTTAAAATTCTGCTTCAAATCATAGCTTGAAAGAAGATGAAGCAATTAAGAATTATATATTTCAAGGCAATGTTTAACATAAATATTTATAGATTTATTTTAGTTAGAAATAATGGAATATTTCCATCAATACACTGGTTTATGAATATTCCTTACATTAAAAGCAATAGTCTTTAAAAAATCCATAAATTCAATTGAATAGAAATTAGAAAAAAAATTCGCCAATCCAATTTAAAGAACAGAAAAATTAAAAACTGCAAATGTTGAGGTGAATAGCCCTTTGCAAAATCTACCAGGACCACAAAAAACTGAAAAAAAGCAAGCCCAACATGTTAATAACAAAGGCTGTAATGTGGATGAGTTCAACTCAAGTTGTGAATTATAAAGCTTAATACTTCCCAAAGTTTATTGAGAAACAGATATCAAATATCCAAATATCACGTTAGGAGTAGGACAAGCCAAGAAGGTCCTTTGCTATTATTTCCAGTAATAATGGGTAACTTTAAATAGAAATTAAGCAAAATGAAAACATATAAATCAATGAATAATGTTAGCTTTAATGCTGATATCTCCCAAGCTGGATCAAAAACATTTCTACTTTCTCATATTTCATTTAAAAGCTTCTTGCCATAGAAAGATAAATTCAAATTCAAAGCAATTCAATGCTTTATAGGTAATTTTTAATTACCTATAGAGCATTTTATGACTTGGAGTATAATTTTGGATTTTTGGATGTTACTTTTGGTACTATTCCAGATGGAATTTGTCTACCAAATCACAGACAACATCTTTACTTGCTGAAGTTGATACTATGGTGGAAAAAAAAAAGGGGGGGGGGACTTGAAATAGGTAACACATGTGCAATAGTTCTGAAGGCAGATATTTTACATATGCCCTCTAGGGACAAAGGAATCAACTATTCTCCCCCCCCCCCTTGTGTTTCATGTTGTGGAGGCCCACAAGAATCTCCCATAGCTACACAAGAAAGGGCAGCTGAGAGGAAGCAATACCCAGTTCTGATATAAAGGCAGGAATATATCATCTTATTTATTATCTGCCATTATTATTTTTATAAATAACTCAAGGCAGCAAACATACCCAATGCTCTTTCATTTCCCGTTTGCCAACTACAACAACCCTGTGACATGAACTGGATTGAGAGTGATTTGCCAGAAGTCATACAGATGGCTTTCATGGCGAAGGTCGCACTTGAACTCAGTCTTCCAGTTTCTAGCCTAGTACCTTAACCACTAGACCAAACTGGCTCAATACACAGAAACCTATTACAGTCATCAAAAAGCAAATTACGACAAACAACACACAGTTATGATATCCCTTCATTCCCTGAACTATTTTGCCTTTATGCCTAATTATGTTGGCTCACAAGTCCCTCACTGTCTGTTATTTCCTCCTGCAGAATCAGACAGTGAGAACTAACAAAAGATGTCCCTGGTTTGCTCCTGATAAGTCCTGGATTAATTCCTGCTGTGTCCTCAAAGTCTTCCTGATATTGAAAGCCCAAAAAAATATATTAAAACAAGTTCAAGATCAAGCAGAAAAAGGGGCAAAGGCAAAGGCTGCAAACCTGCCAAAGGGCCAGGGGCTTACCAAATGGAGCACACTGCCCTTCTTCTTTCCCTTCCGATCCTGTCAGCTAGGCCAGATTGATGTGGGAAGAATAGGAAGGGGTCAATCTATTTTCTAAAGAACCTGTAGGCCAGACAAGGAATAACGGATGGAAACTGAATAAGGAGATATTTAACCTGGAAATAAGAAGAAACTTTCTGACAGTGAGAACAATCAACCAATGGAACAGCTTGCCCTCGGAAGTTGTGGGAGCACCATCACTTGAGACTTTCAGGAAGAGATTGGACTGCCATTTGTCAGAAATGGTGTAGGGTCTCCTGCTTGGGCGGTATAGCATCATCAGGCAGTTACAGTTTGTCTCAAATGTCTAATATACACTTCAAAATCATGCATTCTATATGGAGATAGAAAATTATTTGTCCTCCACAATGGAAAATTAAAGTATTATTTGATAAGGTTTTGAAAATTATTTATCATGTCTGCACCTACCCCTAAAACACCAAGAAATAACATTGTTACTTCTTTGTTTCTGAAGATCAACTTCAAAGCCAGGAACTCTGTCATCCCACAGACTTTTAACAATTTGGAGTAGTCTGGATTATAGACTGTTTTCTTTTAGCATGTTATACCTATGCAAGAACTGCTCTATTTCCTTTATTTTGAGCCTGAGCACAATATGTAATTAGCACAAAATAGATTTCCATGAACTGAAATGGTGTATGCCCCTGAAGATTTTGTGCCAAAAACATTTGTCCAAAATTTCAGTTTTCTGGTGAATATTTTGAGAGAAGATAAACCAAGAGAAAATAGCTGCCCATTTTAACAAATAACTCTGGACAGCTCACAATCCAAAACAGTAAAAAGCAGCACAATTACAACAAAATATAATGCAGGTAGTCCTCGACTTATAACAGTACATTTAGTGACTGTTTGAAGTTACAATGGAACTGAACAAGATGACTCATGACCGGGGTGGGATCCGACTGGTGTAACTACAGTTCAGTGATTTTATGTTTGTGTCGCACAAAGCAGCTGCGTTTGAAAAAGCAGGAAATAAAGGTCAGGTAAGAGCCCGGGTGGGCATGTGGGCCAAAACAGCAGCAAACATAGAACCGGTTCTATGTATGTTTTCTGTCTGCTGCTCTTCAGAGCTACCAGTTCTACAGAGGTAGACAGAACTGGTAGAATCCCACCCCTGCTCATGACTGTTTTTTCATTTACAACCATTATAGCATCCCGATGGTCACATGATCAAAATTCATGTGCTTGGGAACTGACTCATATTTATAACAGTTCCAGTGTCCTAGAATCATGTAATAAGCTTTTGCGATCTTCTAACAAGCAAAGTCAATGAGCAAACCAGACTCACTTAACAACCATGTTACTGACTTAACAACTGCAGTGATTCACCTAACAACTGTGGCAAAACTCACTCAACAACTGTCTTGATTAGCAATGGAAAATTTAGTCATGTGATAATATGTCAAGGACTATCTGTAAACAAAAAGGGCAAAATACAAAAGCCCAGATATCTCACACATAAATCTCAATATTTACCAAGGTTGGGCTCTACTAACAATCCAGCCTTAATGATTGTGGGAAAAGCCAGGTTTTTCAGTTTTCCGGTAGACCAACAGGGTAAGGACTGTCCAGATGTGCAAAGGGAAACAGTTCTATAGAGTACATTCTGAAATAAAGAAGTAACTTCTCCTGGGTCCTGAAAAATGGCTGTTTCACTAAGGGGACCCACCCTTTATATAATTCTAGAAGATAGGCAAGGCTAGGTCACATCGCCCTACGGATGCAAAACGTATGTAAAAGGAGACAGCGGATGGCCAAAAATCTGGGGGTGGCTCCATCCGTTCTTATCCGCTCTCAAAAGGGGCAAAAATTTGCACAAACAGAATGGAAAAGAATGGGCAGGGGGAGGACGTATCGTGGATGTAAAATGGATGCTCAATGGAAGCCTAGTAGATGAAAGCAGATGGAAGTGGATGGCACGTCCGCAGGGCTTCCGGGGGAGCAAAGCAAAGCGGACGCATAGCGGACGGAACGGATGCATAGCGGATGAAGCGGATGACGCGGATGCGTAGCGGATGCAGAATGGATGCAGAACGGATGCTGAGCGTCAACTGCGCATGCGGGGAGGATGCATTGCGTCAGCCCCACAGATATAAAAGGAGGCATCTCGCACGAGGTCAGCATTCAAAGGAAAGACCTGCTGCCAGACATATCTTCATCAGAGACCATGGGGAAGAAGAGGAAGCCTGTGCCATCTTCTGCCAGCCCTGGTAAGAGGGATAGATCCACCATCCCACCCCCTGGCGCTGACTCTGCTGCTGCTGCTTCTTCTTCTACTGTTGGTGCTGCTCCTGCTGCTGCTGGTGGTGGTGCTTCTCCTGCTGCTGGGGCTGGTGCTGCTACTCCTGCTGCTTCTCCTGCTGCTGCTGTGGTGGACCAGCCCCAAAGCCCTGATGATGAAGGCACTGCCAGAGGGAGGAAGAGACAAGGGAAGGAGAAGGGACAGAGGAAGCAGTACTCCATCGCAGAGGAGCATGAGGAGAAGGTGCTGGAGTAGCTGAGGGAGAATGAGGATATGTGGAGGAAGGGCCACAGGCTCTATCGAGACAACAAGCAGAAGCAGGCTGCTTGGAGACAGAAGGCACAGAGCCTGGGCTACACTGCTGATGTCCTCCTCGGGTGGTGGAAGCATATGCACACCTGGCACGGGAAGCTGCACCTGAAGAAGTCTGGCCAGGCCGCGGTCAAGCTCACCGACCGGGAGAGCTACGTCATGGCTAAGTGCAGCTTCCTGGAGGGTGAGGTCCGCCACCGAGGAGCAGCCCCTCTGTCTACCCTCACTCTCAGGCAGCCCACAGACAGCCAGTCCTCTTCTGGCCAGGAGACAGCGACCATGTCCAGGCAGGTGTCCAGAGTGCCCCGCGACAGAGACGCCCCCGACAGCTGCACACCCTATGCCAGAGGACGTGGAGGATTCTCTCACACACATGGAGCAAGAAGAAGCAGCGACCACCAGAGACCAACCCACACCCACACCCAGCTCCACCTCCACAGAAAGCAGGCAGAGAGGCAGACCGGAGGGACAGAGCCACACTGTCCTGCTGGAGATCAGGGACACCATCAAGACCAGCACAGATCTCCTCTCTCAGCTGGTACACTTCGAGATTCCATCCTCAAACCACAAGCCCTTCCTCACCTATGTGACCCAGACCCTCATGGACATGCCCAAGCACCAGTACCAAGTGATGAAGGAGAGGATCACGGCACTGCTGCACCACCCTCCAGGCCCAGCGGAACCTGCTCCCACCCACTCCAAGTCTGCTCCTCCACCCCAGCCGATGTCACAACCCTTCCAAGGCTTTCAACAGCCCCTCGCCTACCAAGGCTACAGCTACCAGGAGTTCCAGCAGCACAGGCAGCCCTTTCCAGTCCAGGCACAGGTACATCGCATGCCACAGGTGCCAC
Organism: Laticauda colubrina; assembly: GCA_015471245.1. NCBI lineage: Eukaryota > Metazoa > Chordata > Lepidosauria > Squamata > Elapidae > Laticauda > Laticauda colubrina. The sequence continues at coordinate 32,549,176 of BLBF01000005.1, forward strand.
TGATGCCACCGATACCACCGATGCCACAGATGCCACCGATGCCACCAATGCCACAGATGCCACCGATGCCGATGCCACAGATGCTACAGATGCCGATGCCAGATGCCACAGATACCACCGACACCACAGATGTTTCCTCGCATGCCACAGACACCTCATCTCATCCAGCTGCACACCAGACATCCCCACTACACTCCTTCCTCCACCCCACAGCCAAGCCCGGCCTCAGAACATCTGTCATCGGTCCTGTGCCTGACATCCCAGGTCCTGGATAAAGGGCCTCTCAACCTCACTGGGCTGAGCCAGTTTTCTGAGAGCTTCCTGAACACACCATCTCCTGTTGTCCTCTTGGGGCCAGGCACCCCAATGGCGCCTCAGACCTGCACTCCAGCCACTGCCACCTCCACAGTCCCTGTCTCCTTTACACCTGAGACCATGGACATGCCTCAGAGTGACTGAGAATATTGACAGAGACTGAGTTGTTCCCTGTTGACTTTATCATTGCTTGGGACACTTTTCTTGGTTCCTTTTGCTTTTTAAATAAAGTCCTACACTTTGCTTAACTGTTATTAATAAAGGTTATCTTTGCTTCACACACTTGCCTCATTTATATTACTTAATAAAGTGTTGGTGAAACTTTTAGAAAATGGTTAAGCCTTTGCATGCTTCTGGGATGGGCAGGGATACTTCTGGGATGGGTAATAGCTGTGGGATGGGCAGGGATACCTGTGGGATGGGTAATAGCCGTGGGATGGGTAATAGCTGTGGGATGGATAATAGCTGTGGGATAAATAAGCCTCCAGTGCAAGCATAGTGGGACTGTATGGTCCACCCTCCCAGGTACCACACCTATGGCCCTTTATTATCAAGAACAATTTATTCATTGATCAACACATTTCAACATCAACAAAACTCTTTATTAATGACCTATTCATTGTAGGGCCACTCAACATACATGGCACAATCTCATCAGTGTGATGAGACAGGCTGAAAGAAGCATCCATTAAGCATCTACCATCCTGTCTTGCCACTCCACTGCTCCAGCTAGGGAGTTTCACCAGTGTTTCAGGAGGTTGCGCTGCTTCTTCCCTTCACGTGAAGCTCTGTTGGGGCCTTGCACATCCATAGTGTTGATCAGGTTTCACCCTTGCCTCCATTCACTAGGCTCCATGTCCCCATTCCCTTGTTGACAGTCCACAAGCCTGTTCTGCAAGACTGGGTAGCGGGTGCGCATGAGATTGTGCAGGATGCAGCAAGCTTCCACGATGCTCCTCACAGTCCCTGGGTGATGCTGCATGGTGGTGAGAAGTACCTGGAACCTGTTGGCCAGGATGCCAAAGGCATTCTCCACCACCCGCCTTGCCCTGGACAGCCTGTAGTTGAAGATCCTCTGTTCACGGGTGAGGTATCTGGAAGTGTAGGGCTTCATGAGGTAGGTTCTGAGGGAGAAGGCGTCATCCCCCACGATGAAGTACAGCACATCTTGTGTATCATTGGGTAGGGGGTCTGGATCTGGAAAACCCATGATGAGGTTGCGTTCCAGCCCATCCTTTAGGTCACTGGTGTTGTATATCTGGGCATCTGAAGCTGACCCGTTGCCTGAAGCATCGATGTACATGAACTTGTAGTCAGCATCAACCATGGCAAAGAGAATGATGCTGAAGAAGCCCTTGTAGTTGTGATAATTGGACCCTGAGTTAGATGGAGCTTTGCAGGCCACTTGCTTCCCATCTATGGCTCCAACGGTGTGGGGGAAGTTCCAGTTCTGATACCACTGTTCTGCAACTTTCTTCCAGCCTTCTTCAGTGGTGGGACAATGGAGGAGCTCCTCCAGGTATTCTTCGATGATGGCCTGCACCACTTCTCTGACCACAATGCTGATGGTGTTGTGTGGCACTCTCCAGGCGTACTGCATGTTTCTCGATGTGGTTCCGGAGGCCAGGTGGAGCAGAATCAGTGCCACCTTGAGCCCAGGGTCCAGGCTGGGACAGAAGTTGGTGCTCTGCTTGGTCAACCTGGGTCTCAGACGCTCCACAACTTCATCAAACATGGCTGGCGGCATCCTCATGAAGTTCTGGAACACACGAGTGTCTTCGTTCCTCAGCTCCACCATCAGCTTGTCATAGAGTCCAAACTCCGCTCTTCTCCCAATCCATCATCGGACCCAGACACTTCTTGGCCGCCTCCTTTTCTTCCCATAGAAAAGGTGAAAGAGCCTGAAGAGGGCTTGGTTCTGGTGTTGAATGATGGCGGCTACCAAAAGGAGCATGCAATGATCCATGGTGGAGCAGAATGGATGCTGTTGAAGAGCAATAGTAAGGCTGAAGAGGTCTGCACATCAGGGCTGCTGTACTGAAAGTGAGATCCAGGTGATTTCCTCCCCCTTTTTATTGGAAATATTGGTTTTCTGCTAGGTGTCCTTCCACATACTCCTGACATCCTCCAAACATCCTAAATATCCGAGATACGTCCCCTATACGAACGTTTTTTCTGTTTTAATGCTTTATATCCGAGCTGCATCCACTTTCATCCTTTCTACGGCCATGCTACTAACGCTGTGTGTCCGTTCCGCATCCGTTTCGCTTCCTCCCTGTGTCTGTTTTCCGCTGGAGCGGATTTGAGTTGCGCGGATGCGCAGCGGATGTCTAGCGGATACAGCGGACGTGTAACGGATGACAACGGATGTATAACAGATGTTCCCCGTTTGCGTAGCGGATGTAGAACAGATGCGTTGGATATTTCATCCGCTCAAAACGTTTTGTGCAGCTCAAAACTTTTTGAGCGGATGAAATCACAGTAGACGGATGCTGGACGGATAGAGAGTATGAAAAACGTAAGCAGTGAGTACACAATGGATGCATAGCGTTTTCCAACGGATGGCAAGCTTTTTTTAACGTTTTACATCCTCTTTGCATCCGTTGGTGCAGTGTGACATGGGCTTAAGATATACAGAAGGATCTTGACAGACTTGAATATTGGACGCTAGCTAACATGGTGAAAACAGTAAAGTTCTCCATTTAGGCATAAAAAACAAAATGCACAGGTACACTATATGTGGACCTTGCTCAATAGCAGTAACTGTGAGAGGGATCTTGGAGTCCTAGTGGACAACCATTTCAATATAAGCCAGCAGTGTGCAGCAGCTGCCAAAAAACCAACACAATTCTAGGCTGCACAAACAGAGGGATAGAATCAAGATCACGTGAAATGTTAATACTTTATAATGCCTTGGTGAGGCCACACTTGGAATCCTGCATCCAGTTTTGGTCGCCGCAATGTAAAAAAAGATTCTGACACTTTAGAAAGAGTGCAGAGAGAAGAGCAACAAAGATGATTAGGGGACTGGAGGCTAAATGAAGAACAGTTGTAGGAGTTATTGTTTGATGAAATGAAGGACTAGGGGTGACATGATAGCAGTGTTCCAATATCTCAGGAGCTGCCACAAAGAAAAGGGAGTCAAGCTATTCTCTAAAACACCTGAGGGTAGGACAAGAAGCAATGGGTGGAAACTAATCAAGTAGAGAAGCAACTTAGAACTAAGAAGAAATTTCCTGACAGTTAGAACAATTAATCAGTGGAACAACTTGCCTCTAGAAGTTGTGAATGCTCCAACACTGGCAGTTTTAAAGAACAAAATGGATAACCATTTGTCTGAAGTGGTGTAGGGTTTCCTGCCTAGGCAGGTGGTTGGATTAGAAGATCTCCAAGGTCCCTTCCAATTCTGTTTTCTATTCTATTCTGTTCTGTTCTGTTCTGTTCTGTTCTGTTCTGTTCTGTTCTGCTCTGCTCTGCTCTGCTCTGCTCTGCTCTACTCTACTCTACTCTACTCTACACAACTCTGTTCATTTCTATGAATTTCCTGAGATCCTTTACTTAGTGTTCATCTTTTAAAAACACCAAATAGATCTTGTATCACAACTAATGAACAATATACAGGTAGTCCTCAATGTATGACTACAATTGGAACTCACATTTCTGTTGCTAAGTGAGACATTTGTTAAGTGAATTTTGCTCAATTTTATTATCTGTATTGCCAGAGTTGTTAAATGAATCACTACAGTCGTTAAGTCAGTAACACTGTTGTTAAGTGAATCTGGCTTCCGCACTGACTTTGTCAGAAGATTGCAAAAAGTGATCACATGATCCTGGGACACTGCATCCTTTATAAATATGAATAGTTGCCAAACATCTGAATTTGATCACATGACCAGGGGGATGCTGCAATGGTCATAAGTGTGAAAAACAGTCATAAGTCATTTTTAACTGTCATTGTAACTTCAAATGGCCATTAATTGAAGTGTTGTAAGTCAAGGACTATCTGTATAAAAAACAAAAATATGTCTAATTATAATCGTATAAACTCAGTTCAAAAATTCCTTTTAAGAAATAAGAGGTAAGAGTATAATGAAACTCTGGAATGTGTCTGACTTGTGGAGAAACACTGAACTGAGATATTGAAGAAAATGAAAAAAATATTTTCACTTTATACCAATATTCATGTCAAGATTCTTGCTTAAGAAAACTGTTTACCATACAAAGTTTTTAAATGCACAGTATCAAAGAATAATTTTTGACATTTGATTCATACATGCTTATAAGGCTCCAAGACAACATGGTTTAATTATGAAACATATTTCTACTGCCTTAGTCATGCCAATTAAATTTGATTGGATACTTTCCTTATTCAACAAGCCCCTTTCATGTCATTTTAATTTACTGTCAAAGCAGCCTGAATATTGGAAACTAAATTATTTACTACAGTCCATAAGCCAATAATGTTCCATTTGTCTCATACAGAGGGAGCCTAGACTAACAAGATTATTAAGGACATTACTTGTAATAGTGAATGTCCTTCACTTTATTTGAGTTTCATGCTGTGCTTTCAGAGATCATACTTCAAAAGAGCTCCATTTCATTCTGTTGCGGAACCTCTAAAACAAATTATTCTTTGCTAGCTTTGTAATGTACTGATCACAAAGAAAACAAACTTGATATTGTTGGGCAAAAGCAGAGTCTCTTTTCTTCTCAGATGACTACATTAGTTTACTGGTGCTGAACACCTTTGATGCACTCTCATACTGCAAAAAAATACAAAACAGGGGAAAAAACACTGACTTATAAGACAAAAATCCTCACAATCTTAAATCACAAGGACTTTGGCTCTGGTTTAGCTTTATACGGATTCTCCATGCAGTTCTGAATTCTAACTTCTAATACCAGATATTAACTCAATCCTATGAACTCAGTCATTAAAAGATAAATTAATATACATCACCTAAAGGAAGGATTATCCCAAAACACATTCTCTAATTCAGTCTGGTTGATATCTGTCAGCACTAAAATTATGTTAAGCAACAGTTTTCATTTAGAACGTCACAATTAAATTCTCCTATGAGCTGTTCAGAGCATTCAGTAGTGGGAGGTGCTTAGTCTCCGCATTCATAGGCTGAACTTGATTTGTGGAACGCTCCTCCTCCACCACGTGACTCCTCCTCAGCATTCCTCAGTTTTTGCTCAGCCTCTTGCGAGACAGGCAGTGTTTTGGATACTTCCTTGACTGAAACAGAATATTAATTAGCAGGTTTGATTGCAATTCGGTTTTCCTTTGGTTTTTTCCTTTGTCTTTAGCCTTCAATCCTTATCAGTCTGAGAGTCCGGTTTAAGGGAAGCTCTGTTCGCCCCCCCAAAAAAAAAGGTGGTGGGAGGCTTTTAGAACTTCTCTGCTCCACCTCCCCACAGATAAAATTTTCTTACCTATGCCTGTTTTGATTGCCACTGTGTCTTTATTCCGTTTGCTTGCTAGCTGCTTGATATTTTATTTTAAAAGTCGTATCGCCTTTATCCCCCCTCCGAACGCCGTTTTCTTCAGTGGAGAAGTTAATTAGGATTAATTCCCCTTTCTTCTCCGCCGTTCTGTTGTTTGAGAGCTCAGGCTTTGTTTGAGCTCTGGCTTAGTTTGCAAGGTGGGAAGCTGCTGCTGAGAAGTGCGCGAAAAGACTTTAACTGCTGGAGGCCATCTTGAGTGCCACCTCGTGGCTGCGCGCCTTGTCTGTCTTCCCTGAGCTGTGTGAGGTATTTTCTGCTCGAAGCAACAGAATTCCTTCAGGATTCTGAGAGTTGTTTTACCCTCATTTTGGCTACCTGCACTCGAGGATAATTAATTCACTTTTAAAATTGTTGGCTTAACCCTCACAGCCTTATTCTCAGTGGCACAGCAGCAAGCACCTAGGCCAGTGTCCGCCTGTGCAGGGAAACTGCTGAAGGCCCTTTCAATCATCAATCTGGGCCTTAGGCGTTCGCTATTTGGCTAATTGGATTACTCATTAATATTGGTTGTTTTATTATTAATATTGGAATAAACATATATCACTACTCATAGGAGCAATTACAAAGCAATTATAGCAATAAAATTATAATAATTATTACAATCATAATAATCACTCATGGTAACAAACTACTTAACAGTATAATATTTTAATTTTCAATAAAATATTATTACTGAGATTCGACTTATTATATATATATAGACACCAGTAAAATAAAAAGAATAAATAAAATAAAAGGGGGCAATAAGTACTTTATCAGGGCAACCGTTTTTGACTCAGATCGGACCCTGGGCGTGCCAACCGCCTTGTACACAGATTATATTCAATTACTGTTATTCTAATTTTAATCAAAATGGCACATGGTAGCACCTCTCAGTCACCTTGCTTGAAGGCAAAAGCCAAATCAAAACACAGTGGAAATTCTAAAGTCTCAGAAAGGGACGCCTTAAGGCGCCATGAGGACTTACAAAAGCAAATAGACAGGCATTCTCGAGAGGTCCACGCTGTATCTCAGGATGCCCCCTCTTCCAGTCTGTCAGTTTTTTCACATCCTCCTCCTCCTCTAGATCTCTCCCTTTCATCCAGGCGCAGCTTAACTCCACAAGGACAACAGGCTCAAGTGTCTGGAAGACCAACCAGATGGGCCCCTGAAGCCACATTCACTCCGACAGCCGCTGGTCTTCACCAGGGTGACAGCTTCATTGAGGAGGTTCCAGAAAGAATGAAAGCCTGTATGGAGGTGGCTATTAGCCAAGGGATTGCAGCAGGGTTTCAACACGCGGTAATGTTCAGACCTTACCCTTTAGATACTGACCAAGAGCCTCAACCTCTGAGGTCACTAACCAGGTCAGAACAACACCAGGCTCAGATACATTTACAGGGGGAGACCCCTCTCCAAGGGCTGGAGGAGGAGGAAGTAGATCAAATCTTTCAAATGGCCAAGTCTGAAGTGGGATCAATTCACGATAGCGAGCCCCTGTCAGAGGCAGACCCCTTAGAAGGGGAAATGTCTGAGGATGAAGGTCTTATTCCTGACCAGCCTGCTTTTACAGGCTTATTTCGGCCACAGCTTTTCAAATCTCTCTTGTTTAAGGCAAAGAATATTGCAGGCCTAAACAAGCCAAAACCTTCTGACACACCTGACCCTTCAGGGGAAGGACCAGAGGACATGACTTCAACCAACCAGAAATTGAAGCAGAGGTAATTCCAGGCCCACCCATATTTCGGACCTGGTGCAGAAGCAGTGGGCTTCTGCAGCGGTATACACCTCCCCAACTGGACACGATAAGAAATACTTCAACTTGGACCCTGAATTTGCAAAGTTTCTGGGGACTCCCGAGGTAGACGAGCCTATAGTGGATTTAGTGTCCCCCTCTATTCCCAGTGAGGCACTGGAGGCCTTAAAGCCGGAGGAAAAATGGGTCGAGCTAGCCCTACGCAGAGCTCATCAGTCTGATGAGTGGGCTATCAGATCCGCCTCCTTCTTCATGTGGTCATCTCTTAGATGCCTTTGTCTTTTGAAACAATATGTTCCTTCTTCTAACATCAGGGCGCACCAAGACATCGCCAAACTTACGGCAGCTGCTGAATTTTCTGCCAATGCTACCTATCACGCAGTCAAGTTTTCAGCAAGGGCCATTACCTCGCATGTCACAGTGCGTCGCTTGCTATGGTTAATACACTGGCAAGCCAACTTCAAACACAAATCCAAGCTGGCATCATCCCTCATTGCGGTAGATAGATTGCTTGGCCCTTCCCTGGATCCGCTACTAATTGAAACATGCAACAAGAAGAAAATTCTCCCTTCCCTTTTTTCGGAAGACAGATTCTAGAAGCCCCCAGTCCTTTCAGAGGGGATCTTTTTTGATCTTTCTATCCGGGATCCTTCTCTTCCAGATACCAGAGACCCCCAGCAGTGAGACCAGGACAACAACCAGATAGATCCATCTCAATGGACAGAGGTAGAAGGGATGGTCAATCCAAAAGATCCTATCGGGGAGCAGGGAGCAGGCCCTTCCAGAGACCAAGATAACTCACGGGACCCAATTCCCATTGGCGGACATCTTAAGTTATTCGCTGACCAATGGAACTCCTCTACCTCTGACACCTGGGTCAGGGATACAGTTAGATTTGGCCATGCGCTGGAAGTTAGATCCAATTCTCTAGATCCCTTCATGTCATACTCTCCTTCCAAAGACCCGGTCAAGCATAATCTCATAGATTCCGCTATCCAACATATACTGGATATACGAGCCATCCAACCAGTAGAGACCAATCAACGAGGACAAAGTTTTTATTCACATCTTTTCGTTGTGCCAAAAAATATATATATTCAGGGGGGTGGGGTGGAGAGCGATATTAGATTTGAAACGTCTCCACTGCTTCTTAGTATATCGCAAATTTAAAATGCATACCCTCTAATTAATATTACTGGGTATCAGGAAAGGGGACGTGCTCACGCCCATAAATTGACGGAGGCGTACTTGCACATTGATATTCAGCCCTTCCATTATAAATTTCTGAGATTCTGCTACAATAACAACCATTTTGAATTTGTGGCCCTTCCATTCGGATTAGCCTCCTCCCCCAGGACTCTCACCAAGGTCCTCGCGGTGATAGCGGCCCACCTCAGGAACATCCTGGTACGCCTCCAGAGTTATCTTGACGATACTTTGATTTTATCTCCTTCCGCTCATCAGGCAGTCATAGACACTCAGAACACATTACTATCCCTACTAGAGCATGGCTTCTTAATAAATTGGAAGAAGAGTCAATTAACTCCATCGAATCGGATAATCCATTTAGGGGCGATCATCGTGAAAGGCAAGGTTTATCTGTCACCAGATAGACTAAATAGCATTCAAAAATTGGTTAAGGAGATCAGGTTGCTTAAGAAGTTGTCCTTAATGGACCTATCAAAATTATTGGGCAAAATGATCTCATGTATTTCTATTTTCCTTGGGGCTGCTTTCACACTAGATCCCTCCAGTGGTTCCTGCCACCGTACCAGCGATCCGGCCGAAGCAACTCCAAACACAAAGTCAGAGTTCCACCCAAGGTTCTCATATCTCTCCTCTGGTGGTCCAAACCTATTATCAACAGAGGCTGTCTCTTCAAGGAGCCACAAAGGCTCACCATCACCACAGATGCCAGTCTGTTTGGATGGGGAGCTCACGTTCAGTCGCTCTCAACCCAAGGCAGATGGTCTGACACAGTACAGTCGTGCAGCATAAACTGGCTGGAATTTTGCACAATACACCTGGCCCTTCACAACTTCTTCCCCCAGGTAACGCGGTCAGCACATACTGATACTGACAGACAATGTAACAGTCAAAGCTCACATAAACAAGCAGGGGAGCACACAATCGAAGCAGCTAATGCGGGAAGCGGAGCACCTGTGTTGCTGGGCAGAGAACAACATACTTTCCATCAAGGCAGAACACATTTAGGGTCTGTCAAATGCACAGGCAGATTGGCTAAGCAGGGCCACCATAGATCAATCGGAGTGGCGCTTCCACCCATCTCTGTTTCAAGAAGCGGCACGGACATTTGGTCAGCCGATGGTGGACCTATTTGCTTCCCCTCTCAACTCTCAGCTCCCGAGACTTTTTCCAGGTACCCATCCCAAGGGGAGAATTTCAACTCACTCCGCTGTAGTTGGCCCCGGGTCTCCTGTATGTATTCCCTCCACTTCTGCTGGTTCATCCAGAAGTTACTAGACAAGAGAGCAGAATTACTTCTAGTAGCAACTTAGTGGCCAGATGGCCATGGTTCGCAGACTTCTGTAGTCTCTTGGTAGCTCCCCCCTGGAGAATTCAGTCAGAATCTATTAACTCAAAGGCGCCTTCAACATCCGGACTCTCAATGGTTACAATTGACCATCTGGAGGTTAAGCAGAGTGGTTTGAAGGGCAGAAAGCTCTCCAATAGGGTTATCGACACTATCCTAGCTGCCAGACACCCCTCAACAATTCGCATTTACAACGCGACATGGTCTACCTTCTGCAAAAAGGTGTAGTAAGTTTCAAATTGATCCTGCCTCTCCCTCTGTCACTCAGACTCTAGAGTTTTTACAGGAGGGACTTGATAAGGGGTTGTCACTCAAAGCAGGTGGCGGCCTTGGCATCAGTTCTCACTTGCAAGGGCCTCAGTTCTCTTTCATATCATCCATACATAAGGTTTTCCCTCGAGGAGCCTCCAATTTTACACCCTCTAGCAGTGCACCGTTATCCCATTTGGGACCTTATCAAGGTCCTTGGTGGCTCTGACTAAGGGACCTTTTGAACCTTTGAGATCATCAAGTCTCCACTTCTAACATACAAAGTAGTTTCCCTTGTAGAGATTACTTTCGCTCATCGTGTTTTGAAAATTGCAGCCCTGTCCATCAGACAAGATCTCTGCATTTTCATGCTGATTGAGTGGTTCTTCACCCCAATCTCACATTTATGCCCAAGGTCAATTTGGCCTTTCATAGAGCACAAGAGCTTATTCTTCCAAATTTTTGCCCCAGTCCATCACAGGGGATGTAAAGACAATGGCAAAAGTTTGATGTGAGGCGTGTACTGCGAATCTATATCAAGTGTACAGCGGTTTTTAGGAAATTGGAGGCTTTGTGTTCTTTCAGCCTAATACTCAAGGTTGCATAGGTGTCACCATCTACAACAGGCTGTTGGATGAGGGCTGCAATAGCAAAAACATACCAGACCCAATCTCTGCAGGTGCCTAAGGGCATAACAGCTCATTCAACAAGGAGTGCAGCAACTTCGGTAGCATGGGTCACACAAGCATCAATAACTGAAATCTGTCGGGCCGTGGCTTGGGCTTCACCATCGCCCTTCATTAGACATTACAAAATTGATGTGTTTGCTTCTGCTGAGGCTTCCTTCAGCAGAAGAGTTCTGCAAAGGGTCCTCAGAGAGCAGGAGATTCCAGACCAGACGGAGTCTCTCCCATAGGACAGGCCAAGCTTTGGTATGTCCCACTACTGGATGCTCTGAACAGCTCATAGGAGAAAGGGCGTTGGTACTTACCTGATACGCCCGTTCTCTTTGAGCAGTGAAGAGCATCCAGCCCCACCCTTTTTTTCCGTCTGGTGGGGTCCTGCTTCGGCCAATGAGCTTTTTTGTATGTGAGGATGAGAGAGCTGTTTTCTCTCATCTTCGCCAAAACTGGGGAACACTGAGGAGTCACGTGGTGGAGTAGGAGCGTTCCACAAATCAAGTTCAGCCTGTGAATGCGGAGACTAAGCACCTCCCACTACTGGATGCTCTTCACAGCTCAAAGAGAATGGGCGTATCAGGTAAGTACCAACGCCCTTTCACTTCCCAAGATACAAAATATCTTTAGCCATGGCAGAATGGTTGTTTGAAACTTTTTACCATATTGCTTCCTTCATAAGCTATTTAATGAAACGAACCAGGCAGTCAAATGCAAAACGACAAAATGATTCTTTTAATGTTACTTGATAAGTTTTGCTGCTTTATATTAAAATTATTGATTCATCTGACAATTTGAAATACAGAACCATACTTGGATTGCCCACCTTTATTTGCAATTGGGCACACTGACCTCCCACCCAAGAAGCTTAATGTAAGGGTATAGAAATAACAGATTATATTAACTCTTAAGAGTCTGTATATTAGATACATATTTGGCTGTTGTATGTATTGATTGAGAAATCAATAATAGAAATAGAGAGCAATGATAAAAGCAGAAATAATGGTGATTATACACATACACGCAAACCTTTACAATAGTGTGAATGCATGCAGTAAGAATTAATTAAAACTAGAATTCTCCAAAAAGAAGCAATCTTTTAACTCCAACAAACAATTCCTAGTAAAATATTTTTCTCCCCATAATTGCCAGACCAAAATGACAGCGACAAATTAAGTCACTTTCCAGAAATTGTTTCCATCTTCATGTTAATGCATATTAACATTAACAGATTAATGCACATGTATTTAAAGAGCAGCACTGAAGAATTTTTAAATATTTTTAAATATTTATTCACAATAAAATTTTGTGATTTCAAATAAAGCATGACATTAAACTGCTGCAAGATTAGCATTACTCTAAAATCTACTATATAAAACATAAATCTGAGCATGCTAAGTGTTTATTAAACATCATTGGAGTACCAATTGCTTTAATGTTTCACTTAACATTTTCTAGTATGTCAGGAACAGATCATTCACAGCTCTGCCCCTTGAGATCACCATCTATTCCTTAAGATATTAAGCCTTGTATCTAGAATATCTGCATGGAAATTCTCACCTTTCTGTTGCCTCTTTTTGAGTTACAGAACTTATATATGAATACATTAAGTATTGCTGAAATCATTTGATCAGAGATTTTATATGAGTGCCTGTGTCATGGAATATGCTACAACTGCATAATTTCCATATACCCAACTAAAACAATTGTGCTTTAAACAATATAGCATTTGGCACTGCAGGTTCAAATTGTAATCTCATCACTTTTTTCTATCTAAAGCACATGGTTGTTTACAAAAACGGAGGAAATAAATGATTCTTTTTGACATTTCAGTATAAAAATTATGAGTGCATGAAATAATGTTTTTTCCCTGATTGAAGTTTATACATGATGCCCCATTTTGACTAAAAAAAGAGAAATAACAAGCACGTTCCCTTCTCTGAAGCCGAAAGCAATTTCCTTTTCTAATTTTAGTTATGCAAAGCCTATGGGCATCATCAGCATTTAGTAATTAGTTTTATAATTACTGCTGTTTTGCTCACTGTCATTCAATTTTTCTTACAACATGGTCTGGGATTGAAACATCCCATATCCACAGCTGTGTAAATTACCACCCATTTATAAGACAAAAAAAGCAATATTCCATATTTATCATTATTTGGATACAGTAAAATTTCATACTTTGGTAATACTTTTAGTGTATCAACTGCCTTTTAAAAAATAAGAGGATTTCTTAAATTCTGGCAAATTTTGCTGACTTATTTTATATTAAGACGATTAATAAAACAATATTTTCTTAAATTATACTAAATACATTGAAGATACCAATAATATTAATTTTTGCCTACGTGAATTTTTTAAGAACATATTCAGTACATCATGCTGTTCACTTTTGGGTAAGCAATGGTTTACAAAGCACGGGAAAAAAGTAAGAAATAGTCTTTAATGCATGAACTAAGAAAAAAAAAATCTGAAATCGAATTTGCAGCAATTCAGTCATATAACCTCTTCTTGCTTTTACCCTGTCCATACATGGCCTTTTATTTATGACATCTTAGATTTCTGTTTTCAGGATCTCATCAATTCTATACAAACTTTGTCTTCCTGTCAACCATTCACTCTTCCTTCAAATATCTGTTTTGCGGTGCTCATTCATTCTGCCTCTATGTCCAACCATTGATTCTACATTTTTGAGTTCTATTTTTTTAACATTCAGTCCATATTATTCAGTTCTTATTCCTTATTCATCTGATTTTTTCACACATACTTCTCAAGTTGCTTATTCCCAGTAAATTCAATTTTCCTTCTTTGGGCATTCACAAGCCTGGCTTCCAAATAACAAAGTGCATATTCTTATTTCACCTCCTTCAAATACATTCTTACAACAGATACAGTCTTGTTCTCAGCAGTTGCATTCCGTTTTCTCTGTGAAACAAAATCTTGACTTGATACATTAATTTTCAGATTCATAGTCCTTGTTGTGTCATTCAATCTATCTAACATTGGCTTGGCTCAAAAATTATTCAGATGGCCTCAAATAGTACCATCTGCATAAAAATGTCATCCATATTCACATTCCCAACAAATAAACACTTAATGCCACCACATGCATTCCTTATACATTTATTTATAAACAAGTCAAACAACTAAACAGACACAACGTATCCTTGGATAAATGTGTCATTTTTCTTCACATGCATGATTTACTTTCATCACATACAATGTAAGTGCATTTAGCAATCAGTCTTCAACCCCATAATTGTACAAAAATATGTAAGTCAAGCCTTTTCATATTTGCATTTATTTTCTGTAAATGAACAAATGTAGCTTCTTTCTTTCATTTGATATACTTCTTAATGAGCCTCATAGCAAAATTTTAATATTAAGAATTCCTGTCCAACTTAAAGCCAAAACAAATTTTCAACATTTTGTTTCTTATCTGAGTGTTTCAATCAAGAGTTTTTGCAAATAGTTTCCAAAGCATATTTATCCTAAAAACATATACTCCTGTAGGTTTTGCATTCAGTTTAACTCCCCTTTCTCTTCTATAGGAAACAGTAAAGGGCATTGCTCCAATTTTCAGCATAGATTCAATCTTTATATATACATTAAAATATAAAAAATATTCATCAACAATATTATTATACCATCTACATCAGCAGCTTCACAATTTTAAAATATTCTCACAGCATTGTTGACTTCATTTTTTAATATTTTATTTTGAATTATACTGAGCATATAAAACTAACAAAGAAACCTAATACATATATATGTGTATATGTATATGTTTTCTTAAGTTTTCTTAAGTTAAGACCAAAAAAGCTACAAAACAGACAGAAGATATGAAGATATGAGAAATACCAATCAAGCAGCAAACTCCAAGACCAATAAACACAGACCAAGACTCCCAACCAATCAGGATGAAGAAAAAA
>BLBF01000005.1:32569148-32596515 GCA_015471245.1 Laticauda colubrina
GACCCACATCCATACAGAAGCCTGATGATAGCAGATGAGATTCTGCTGAAATGTTGCTACAACTTTGAAAGCACTACAATGACGTGGGATAATACCCGAAGGAAGCTGAACAGCACACACATATATATATATATGTGTGTGTGTGTGTGTGTGTGTGTGTGTGTGTGTACACGTAACACACACACAAGAATTAGGTTTCTTTGTTAGTATGTGTGTATGTATGTTGGTATGTATATGTATAAATGTATATGCATATGAAAAAATACTTCCCCCAAAATATGAAACTTTTTTCATTCCCAGCAAGCATATTCAGCATTAACACTTTATTGCTGCCTCTTAAATCACAACCAGAAACATCTTTATTGCATACCACACCCCATTTTCTATAAACTCATATCTGAATCTTCAGTTCCCCTTATTGATCAACAGAGGCTCAGCAAAAATTAACAAATAAACAATACATAACACTTCCTTTTCATTTCCAAATCACCTCATTGTTTTGCATTTAAAAGTAAAAAAATTCCCACACAACAGTATCTAATTAGTTTCAAAGACTTTATTTAAATCACTTTCACAAAGCCTTAGCATTTAAACTTTTAAAATCAAGTCTAAAGTCACTCCTTTGCTGTATTTTGCAAAATGATACCCAAAATATTTTACAAAACTGAAAATAGATAGTTTTCTTTCTTTTTGAATGGATGGAAGGGAAACTTCACACAGTGACTTGAAGTCTTGCAGTTCCAAAGATTTTTCAATTTTAAAGAGGCAATGCAAACATTAAACTGCAAAGTAATTAAAAAGATAAGGGTTGGTCAAGCCTTGAGTCCATGAAAGACTGCATTTACATCTTTGAGCATGATGGAACCCATGACTCCAAGCTGATCTCAAGCAAAAATCAGTTGTTGAGGAGTACATATGGGCAATCTCCAGATCTCTTTTTATTTCAAAGAGAAGTTCAGCAGGCTGGATCTCAAATCCAACTGCCTTTCTGGTCATAAACCCCTTTTAATCTCCGTGGATCGAAAAACAATTAAGGCATTATCTTGCCTCAATGGAAGTACATTAATAGTATTTATTCAATCCCCTTATTGAAATACCAATATACTTCACTAAAATATTCCATCTCACATTATTTTTTCAAGTTAATTTAGTTGCTTTCATCTAACTTCTCTTAATCTTTCCTTGCTCTTTTTACTACATTCTTTGCAGTGACTTTTTCCCCATATATATTATATTATCTTTCTCTTATCTTGTTTTGCAGTAATCATTTTGTTACACATGGTCTTTTTCCTCATCCATTCTTTTCTCTCATCGTTTAGCCAAACATCTTTTTCACGATCAATGAACACCATACAGTTCTGTCGCATTCTATAACACAATTCTTTTCATTCTATTTCAAGAAGCTTCTGTGTGTCTCCTTTCCTTATCTTTACTTTTCATTAATTCTGCTCTAAGATTAATCTGTTTCCCAATAGTTTTTTATTTAGCATTTTGCACATTCTCCTCCTGAACTACTTTCATTAGAGTATCTTTTTCCATATCCTTTTTTTCCCCAAGATCCCCTCTTGATACCAAGTAATGTCTGCTTCTATTGAAAATTTGACATCCTTCATGAAGAAAGCTCATAGGATGGGGTCTTTTTGCTCCCAGGAGGCTTCCCTGAGGCCCAGGAAAGGAAAAAACACAGCATGGGGGGCACGCAGCATCCCAACCCACATTCCCCTTTTTGCCTCCTGGGCCTCAGGGAAGCCTCTTGGGCAAAGCACTAAGACAGCAAGAGGGATCCCGGCACAGCTGATCATTGGGAAGGGGAAAAAAAGAAATACCGGTTCAGCCAAACCAGTAGCTGTTTTTTTACGACCAGTTTGACCAAACAGTAGCATTTTTTATTCCTGGTTTGCCTGAACCGTGCCAAACCAATAGATTCCCACCACTGGGTCTTTCCCAGTTTTGGAGGAAAGTTACTTCAAAAGGTAAGGGCAGGGGTGGGATTCTACCGGTTCGGTCTGGTTCTATAGAACCGGTAGCTCCAAAGAGCAGCTGATACCAAACTGGTTCACTCCGAAGATCATCTTTTCTTCAGTTGGGCCTGCCCGCCCACCCAAGCTCTAGGCTATCCTTTATTCCCTGCTAAAGCAAACTTAGTTGCTTTGTGCGGCACAGCTGAGTGCTGTGTGTCAGCAGGAGATGGTTATTCGTTGCAGCAGAAGTTGTTTTACAAAGCGTGCGCTCACCAAACCAGTTGTTATGCTGGTAGGATCCCATCCCTGGATCAGGGCAACCATGAAAAGGCACATTACTGTGGTCTCACAAGGTGGTAACATTTAAGGGGAAGGACTTGTTTGATCTGGTGAAAATGAAGATATGGTCCTGTAAACAGCATAAACCCACTTAGAGCTTTAAAGGTAATAAACAGCATTTTGAATTGCATCGAGAAAGCAACTGAAAGTTACAAGTAGTTTGTGCAGGAGCAGTTGAACATAGGTGGAATATAAAGCACCAGGACTGTCTGCAGTGTTGTATATTGGACCAGTTGTAACTTCAGATGATCTTGAAAAGTAGCCCAATGTAGAGTACATTGGAATAAACCAACCAAGAGGTGATCAAAGCAGGATTTTAAAGGAAGTCCTCCCAATCCAGGAATGGGAGTTCTCTTTCAAGGTCACAAGAACACATGCAAAAACAGCACTAAGAAACTAGATTATTTACTATGGTTTAGGTAGATAACATGAGACAGGAGTGTAATTCAAATGCGTAACAGAGAATGCTTGCCTGAAAAGTGCCAACTACAGTCCAAGAAGCAATAATGTAGTCCAAATATGTTCCAAGAGTGACAGAATGCCAAATCAGGGAGTATGCTGGTCCCAGAGACAAAGGGTCATGAAGAAGAAACAAGAATTGAAAGCTAAATAATTGTTTCCAAAAAAGCAAACAAAGGAAAGACTACAAAGGAAATAACCAAATCTATCTGCAGAAAGCTGATTGCAATTAGTCATGTCTTGCCCTTTGCCTAATAAGCAGTTTCACTGTTGTTCTGTTATCTCTGTAGGCATCAAAATTTGGGGCTTTGGAATTGTGTCCCATCATCTGATTGCTCCAGCAAAACAGGAGATGCTTATGGCTGATCAACTTCAGTTGAATTCCTGAAGCTGACAGTCCTTAACCACAGGCTTAGGTGGAATAACTTAAGCAGCTTCAAGGTCAGATTCTGAATTATGGCTCATAACAATGGGGTAATTGGGTCATAAATCAAACATGAGCAAAAGCTCAGGAGCTGTAAGTCCAGAAGGACCCCAAATTGTGCACCAACTCTGTGTTTCTTAGACAGCCTAGACTTATATACCACTTATAGCCTTATCTAAAGAGATACCCTTGCCCCATTTACACTCTTTATCTTATCTAGACTATAGCTGTGGATAATAGATGAAGCTATCTTTGAAAATTCAAAAACATCTGAGCAGGATAGTTAGCAAATTGAAACTAGCAGATACAATTATATATAGTGTTCCATTTGCTCATTTCTGGGGGAAATTCAGACCTGATACTCATTCGAAGATCCCTAAATAATGTGGACCAAAAGGGTATTCTCAGAACTTTATTTCAGACCTGGGAAACAGAACTCTAGCTATGGAATGTCCTCCTTAGAAAAACTTGTCTGATGCATGCATTAATTGTGGTTCTTAAGGATGATTTTGTTACTTTAGAAGTCTGTTTATATTTTTATTTATTCACATTTCTAATGTTGCCCAACTCATTGGTGACTCTCTCATATTTCACTATTTATTGTTGTTAGTCACGAAGTCATGTCCAACCCATCACGACCCCACTTATTTTAATCATTATCATCTCACTTTTTAAAAGCCAACTTGGATTAAAATTTCATGGGCATGTGATATGTATAAATTTGGAACAGGAGTGTGATTCTTTGTTCTCATCCCTATACTCCATTGTTCTAACAGAAGTATGGTGTCACTCAAAGAGGTCCTCTGACCAATTCAGTAAGGCTGCCTTTGTCAGAAAGCAGTATTGGAAATAATATTCTTAGGTGCAATGAAGGAATTGAAAAGTGTTTTCCAATACCATCAAAGCTAAAGGAAGCATAATTATCATTACTGTAATATAGTTTTGTAATTTAATAGTATTTAGTTTAGTTTACTTTATTGTCATTGCACCTCATACAACGAAATCAAACACCACCTTCAATGCACACCATTACCATGACCATGAAAATAAACACAAACACATATCCTTCACCCTCCACACATTGAACTGAAAACCCCTGACACCGCACCAATACTGCACTATACTACCCTGGGAAAGAAGTTGTTTTTTAGCCTATCTGTCCTTGTTTTTATTATCCTGTACTGTCTGCAAGATACTAATAGTTCAAAAAAAGGTTCCCAGGATGAAATGGATCTTCGAGAATGTTTCGAACTTTCTTAAGGCAGCGGGAGCTATGAAGTTCTTCCAAAGAGGGGAGAGGGGAACCAATGATCTTCTGGACAATGACGTTAACCCTCTGGAGTGCTTTCCTATCTGCCATTGTGCAATTGGCAAACCATACAGAGGTGCAATAAGTTAAAATACTCTCTATGGTACAGCAGTAGAAGGTCACCATAAGTTTTTCATTCAGTTGTTGTTTTCTGAGAAGTCCCAGGTAGTATAATCTCTGCTGGGCCCTTTTGACCAGTGCTGCAATGTGAGGTCAGGTCCTCTTTTAGAGTAACAGCCAGAAACTTAAAACTGGCCACTTGCTCCACTTGGTCTCCATTGATAAGCAAGGGCTGGATGTCAGATTGGTTTCTTCAATAGTCTACTATAAGCTCCTTGGTTTTATTGGTGCTGAGGACCAAGTTATTGTCTCCACACCACGAAAGCAACCAGTCTACCTCATCTCAATAAGCAGACTAATCCCACCCACCCTCCGGAGATGAGTCCCACCACTCAACTGTATTTGATAATAAAAATGTCATTAACTGTCAAGGGGTTAAAAAAAATACTTCATGCATTACTATTTTCAGAAGAATAATTTACTCAGTATGTTTATTTATCTACTTTTGCTACTTGATTAAATGAATGACTGATGACAGGTTCCTTGTTTTCTTCCTTTTTGTCAGGACAAATGTTCAATATTAACTTAAATGACAGTACTCAAAATAATTATAATGAAATGAAATACAGTGTAATTGTGTTTATAGGCTTTCAACAAAGTAAAAAAATATAAAAAATAATAAATATTACTTTTAAAGAATATAATTGAAAAACTGTTTCCTGTATTATGCTACTTTTTTAAAATGGCCATACCGTGTAATAAACTAAAGGGAGAGAAAAAGAATGCAATTGGAGAAAGAGCAGAAAAAGGATATAGAATAGCACAGGACAGAACTTAAGGCAAAGGGGCTGAAAAGAAAATTGTGGTCCAGTAATAAAACTTTTCAGTGGCTTCAGGTGCACCGTTGATTTAGTGAAAGTAACTAAGCCAAGCATTTCTGAACAATTAGCTCACTTTGTCATTTAGAAACTGTTGAGGAAAAGCAGTACTTCAGCAAGACTTCTTTCTAGTGTAGAAGGAAATAGAAAAAGTGGCCAATCTCATGTAAGAATTGGGATAGACTACATTGCAGAATTTTGTCCACAATTTATATAAATCTGCAAACTGAGTGCTATAATTCTGATTATAGATAGAATTATTTTGTACCCTATGACTATTATTAAGAGTTATACTTTATGATTCTTGACTCCTGACAAATGTATCTTTTCTTTTATGTACACTGAGAGCATTTGACAAATTCCTTGTGTGTCCAATCACACTTGGCTAATAAAGAATTTTATTCTGTTCTATTCTATTCTATTCTATTCTATTCTATTCTATTCTATTCTATATGTATTGGTTCACACCTGGATATAAGCTTCGTAAAACTAACTCACATATCCTAATCTACATACATATAAATCAGTAATTGTATAATAAAAGAACTGAACTGAAAAGGTAGGTAAAAGTGAATTGAGAATTTTAATTTTGCATTATTTTTAGCTCTAACAATGCATAAAATATCTATATTTTAAGAAAGTGCATTTACTTTAGAAAAGGTGACTTCTAAAAATATTGTTTTAACCACTCAGTCATGTCTGACTCTCCATGCTACCCTGTCAAGCACAGCATCTTTCAGTTGTTGGATGTTCATCTTTGTATAGAGTTTGATGTTATCAAGCCAGCATGTTCTTTGCCTGCCCCCTTCTTCTTGTTCCACTAAGCATTCCTAGCATCATTGACTTATCAAATGATAATACGCACGCATGATAATAAAGGCTGTATAAAATGTTCTGATTGTAAGCAATGTTAATGCAAATGTGTTCCATTCTATATTGCAAACCTGTATGACAGCAGCCCCAGGGACCAGTTCCGTGGAGAAAGGTTTTTCCACGGACTGGTGCAGGAGTGGTTTTGAATGCTGACTGCATCCCATGAATGGGACTTCACTTGTTTGCATGACCCCATTTCTGGCATACTGCAGACTGGTGCTGGTCCATGGATTGGGAGTTGGGGGCCCCTGCTGAACAAAATATAGGACAAACTTTCATTGGGAAAACAAACAAGCTTGATAAAATCTTTTCTTGTCCAGATAAACCTATATCAGCTAAAAATTCCTTTTATTTTTCAAAATGGTCTGATTCTTTTGATACTCTGTGTCAAATCTCCTCTTCTCAGTTAGGATTATGCAAACATTTTATACTGCTACTCTTCAATAGCAAATGTAGATAACCACCACAAATAATACAGAAAATAATGTGTCATTATATAATTCAGTGAAATAACTGCCAGCTGAGAAATGTGCACTGTTCATTGTCTATCTTTCAAAGGGCAAAAGGAAACTAGAAAGCATATAGAGACAGTCATAGCTATTATTAAGGACATCAAAGAACTTTCAGAATAAAAAAATGCTATTAAAAGACAACCACTTATTTTAATAAGGAGTTCAGAACCAGTTCACACAATTAATGGCACAACTGCAAATGATCCCAGGATGATGCTGTTCAGATAATCACTTGTGTTGTACCATGTTCTCATAAGGATATTGTTACTGCTTCTCTTCAGTCAATTCTATGACACTATTATTGTTGTAGAATTCTACAATTCTACAATGCCATCTATTATTGCAAAGTTGCCAAAAGTGTAGGGAAATAGCTTTGAAAAGCCTGATTCAGGCAACGCATTTTCATTTGTATGTTCTCAAGAATTTTCAACAGGAAAACCATTTCAAGTCACTCAACAAGTATTATTGATAGCAATCATTCCAGGTAAAGCTGGGTCAAATTCTACTGCCCAATTTTTCAGTATCCTTTTCCGTTTTGGATATTTAGGCAAGTCAACACAACAGAGGTTGTAAATGTATCAGTGTAATTGAGTGCATGTGGGGGTTGCTTTGTTTTCTTGCATGATTTTTCAAAGACTCATCAGCTAACCATCAGCTAAACCAGCTGTTTAATCATGGTCAGATTCACTGATGAGAAAAATATTATGGAAAGTTCCACTATGTCCAGACGCAGCAATTTTTAAAGGGAAAGTGGGAAGCATGAATGGATACAAGGTAATAAACAAACGTTACCTCCAAATGACTTTGTGTCCTTCTCCAGGACTCTAGTAAGAAATGTGCATTCATTTCCTTTTATTATTGCTTCATCCACTTTAATTTCCCCAGCCCTATTTCATAATTGGTGAATTAAAAGGTATGAATGAAAGTTTAGAGCATGGGTGTCAAACTCGATTGTGTCATGTGATGTATCATGAAGTATCACAATGTTTTTTGCCTTTGCGGAGCCAGTGTGGACGTGGCCTATGCATGACGCATCCAGCCCACAGGACGCCAGTTTGACAGGCCTGGTTTAGAGCAGAAGCAGTACAAAATAACCTAAGGCATTTTTAAAAAAACATTCTTTGTCTTCCAATATTTTCCTGTCACACTTTTTGGGACCATACTGTACATATACTGATCAGAAATGTCTCTTACATGAATAAATGTGTGCAGCATCATGATGCACATTAAAAAACCACTGGGATTGGATCACAACACAATATTCATTCTATTAATTTCTTGATTATTGGAAAAATATTGAGACTCAAACAAAGCTTGCAAAGATTCTACAGTGATGGAAATAAGTGCACATAAGTCTCAACTTACAACAATTGGGATCAAAATTTCCATTGTACATTGTTGCAGCTCCAATTCAGAAAAGGAACAAAGATGTTGTTCACAAAATGCCTCATCAATACTCAAAAATCAACAGGAAATTTAAAGCGACAAAGCAATACATTTATGTAAAGATCAAACTTCCTACCAAAACCCCATGCTTGGGAAGGAATGACCATTTTTGCAGGATGAAACAAACAAACAAAGTGTGTGTGTGTGTGTGTGAGAGAGAGAGGGGGGGGGGGTGGATTTACAGTGACATTAAATGTTAGCTGAAACATTAAGTGATTAAGGCTCCAGGTAAGACAGCAGGAGACCATGGGTTTTAGTCCTGTCTTAGGTATAAGAGCCAGAGGAGATGACCTCAGCCTAGTCATTAATTCTCAGTCCAATTCATCTCACAGGATTGTTGTTGTGGAGAAAATACAAGGAGTAAGGAGTATTGGACCTGTTTGCTGCCTTAGGTTATTTGTGAAAATAATAAAGGTGGGATATAAATAAATAAAAATAAAATAAAAGCAAAATTCAACATTTCATTTCTAATGCTTATATTAACAGTCACAGTAAGCATGAAATAGCCAGATATATTATTCTCGTTGTACCTTAACTGTGAAAACATAATGCAATGTCTCAAAACATTCATTAGGCTTAGATTCTCTCCCAGACTTTGTTCAAAAGTACAACCACAGAACAATGTAAAATGATTCTGGTCAGAGACTAACTATGTGATATATTAAATGTGTCATTTGACTTACAACAATAATTTAAAAAAATTCACTTTAAGTGAAAAAAAAATTCACTTATGCATAAAAAAACAATTTCAATAACGACAATTGGGAGATTTAATACAACACTGTCCTACAGCAATCCCAACAATAATAAAAATCAGCTGTGCTGCTATAGAGATCCCACTGGAGAATAAATATGAATACACACATATACCAATTACTTTAGCACTGATTTGCAGTCAACTGAGCTTTTAAATGGAGCAGCTATAAATGTAATATCCAGTCTGAAAACTCCTGGGATTCTAAGGGCTTGCACATTTAGCTTCAAGGACAACCTGTAAGATAGGTAAAATTTGGATTGTCCCACTGCTTCTTTCTTTCAAATTGTTCCCTTTCTAACAAAAGGGAACAATTAAAAAAACATATACACAGACAGAGAATATGGTGGCTTGGGATCTACGGATTCCACAAGAGATCTGTCACAACCCTGCTCACCAACTCCACAGGTCTTAGCTATATTGTTACCAGCTATTTTCCTCTAGAGAAGTTATCTCTGCCACTGGTTTACCCAGGAGAAGGTAAATAGTAATCCCTTTCCTCCAATATCCTGATGGAAGGGAACACAAATGATTAAAGCTAAATCCTTTTTCCAAAGTGAGCATCACTGATTAATTCTAAATGTTTATTATAATTAAAGAGATGTAAAATAAAGTTGAAAGGGAGCTCCTCCCCTCCCACAAAAAAACAATTGTTTTCTGAAGTTTGGAATCAACTGCTATAACAAGTGAAGATCTGATGAAAGAGCCTACATGATAACAAATTTTCAAAGCTCTGATTTCAATCTATAAACAAAATTTAAGCTATAGTAAAACTATAGACATGGTGTCAACCCTGAAGCTGACTTGACCGAAGCCATTTTTGACATCTTCAGTGTTCCTACACTAAGGGATAGGGAGGGGGGATTTGAGATAGTTGGGATTCTGTAGCCAAAACAAAATATTTTCTCTTGGGAACCAAGGACATTCTCACACCTGGGTCAGGGGAAAGCGGAGTGATGTGATCCAGCTGCCAGACCACACCATGACTGGGCCATATGACTGTTTTGAAAAAGTGAAAAACTTAATTAGGTGAAAACTGCAGAAGTCTTCAGAATCAGTTTTCACCAGATCTGTGCCAATATGATAATTCCAATAAAGCTATTCTTTGAGGAATCTATCTGCCTTGGAGTATAACTTGATATGGATCTATTACTTGGAATCCTGACACACTGATTCTAGGTTGATGCTGGAACTATTAGCTCTAACCCTGATACAGCCAACTGGAGCTTCTTCCATGGTAAATTGCAGACTGGACTCTATTTTTGAAGGAAATTCCTCTCCTGACTGATTTTTCAGTGTATGATCTTCACAGACTTTATTTCTATTCTGGGGTCTTTGTATTCTTTGAACTTAGTTATTTTCTTGCAGATGTTTCATTACCAAACTAGGAAACATCATCAGTGCTGTTGTTGTTACCTAGCTGGATAATGAAACATCTGCAAAGAAATAATGAAACATCTGCAAAGAAATAACCAAACATCTGCAAAAAAATATCCAAGCTCAGAGAGCAGCAAAGTACCCTACAAATATTCTCTTCATTTTACTGTCTATTACTTGAATTGTCAGGCCTTCCGTTTTTTAAGAGTTCTTTCAGTATCTGAACTCTTGAAATTGATTTTTTTTTTCAATATTCACTGTAACTATTTGTCTACGGGAGTAGCATCAGATAATTCACAGGTAGAGTGAAACTGATTCCTATATCATCCTATATAACTCTATATACTAGATTAGGTAAAAAATCATGTTTGGGGAATATGAAAATGTTGAATGGTAGAGTCACCAAATATTTGTTTTGGGGGAGAGAAATTTACCTTTTACCCTGTTTTCTAAATGCAGTATGCCTATTTTAAGGCCTACACTACACATTACCAAGTCATCTAAAAAGAAATATCATTATATTCAACATGATTACTTACTTACTTATTTATAAATTACTTTTAAGTAGACATATGATTCCTTTTAAGGAGACAAATGAAAGATTTTGGTTTAACAAAGTATATGATAAAGGAGAAAGCTAGATAAAAAAACCCTTTTATTATAATAGTCACTAGTTTTACCTTTGATACTTCTCTGCATGCAACAGCTAGCTCAGTAATTAATTTGTTACCTGAACTATGTTTAAATATTTCAACTTAAAACTAGGTATCTAAAGAAAACTATTAATTGCCTATTTTACACTGCAATTGTAAAAGGAAGTGTGGTTAATGTAAACTTATATTCTTATTGTAATACATATTGTACTAATATCTGAAGATGTATTGGAATCACTTCTCCTTTTGAATGGAAATTAATAATTCATTTCCTCTTGACTGATAACAGGTTCTATAGTTGTTATTATGTGTTTACAAGATTCCTTCTAATATGGAAATCACTGTGTTTTATACAAATGACTAAAATACTTAAAATTTACTTTTCTATTTACTTAATGGACTTTTTAATGTACAGTAAAGATACTGGAAGAATTAAAATTAAGTGCATTACAACAAACTGAAATACGATTACTCTAATTTTTGTTCTGATTACTTAAATTATTTAAACTAATTATTTAAACTGGGGTAAGGAAAATGTGTGTAAGAATAAATCGCTGGCAAAATAAATATCTTAACTAGTACAGTGTGAAATAGGCATCTAATAGTTTTCAGATGGGATTATTCAGGCTTCTAATTAGCCATTTCCCGGCTGTACAGGAAAAGTAAAATTTGTCTCTAGATGACTACATGGGCAGGCACTGAGCTTTAATGTAGCAATATTCAGGTTTTGTTTTCCTAGCTATAGATACAGAGAAGTATGCAATGGCTATTGCACTCAGTCTCTCCCTCTCCACCCCCACCCCTCTGCGGTACACCATGAAACACAAAGCTAGTTCCACCTGCACAAATATCTCTCCAACCCAGAACTGTATGTGAAAGGAATCAATTCATATCACTTGAACACTCACAAGTTATATGATCCTGAATGAATTGTTTGTATATTATACTGGTCAGGCAAATAGACCTTCAACAGAATGGTTATTTGCTAAAGTGACAGTGTTTTCTATCAATCAAAATCTACCATACACTCTGACAACCTAGTCGAGGGACAGCAATGTTTCACCAAGCTAATTTTCTGCAACAACTCATGCCAGTACAACAATCTCTTTAAGCAGGTATGGTATTATTTCTGTCCTGCTATCTGTCATGACCCATAAAATTGAGGTGGTAGCTGGGGAATATTTAGCAGCTTCTGGGAGTATCTGGAAGCTAATCAGATGTCCATTGCTGCTGAGGCCCATATAACTAATACCATTCAGCAGGGAAGACTTCTCTTAAATACATGCTATGGCACAAATGGTGGTTGTTAAAATCTGGTACATACAGATTGTTGTGATCTAGAAAAAAAACAGAATAAACTTGGTGAGCTCCTGAATATCATGGTATTATTTTTATTTATTTATTTTTATTTTATTTGGTTTATCAATTGCTTACAAGATAATAGGTTTAAGTAAAAACATAGTTATGAATACATGGATACATATAAGAAAAAAGAAAAAGAAACAATAGGACAGGGACGGTAGGCATGTTGGTGTGCTTATGCAGAAAATTTCCAATTCCAGATCCATAGCAGAACTGGAAAAACCTTGTTAATATACAAACACACAAACATATATTCCCTTATGAATTTAAAAGATAATGATATGAAATTATATTAGCTGGTAAAACAATTTACTTATAAAAACTGATAAATGCAAAGTATAATTTAAACTTACATATGAATGTGTGTGTATGTGTCTGTGCACATATTTTTTTGGATAATATTTGGAATGAAATTTCTTATGGGATAATTCCATCCTGACATTGACAATAGGATTGAAAAGAAGTAATACTGACATATTACTGCATATTATTGCA
The DNA here is from genome assembly GCA_015471245.1 of Laticauda colubrina. NCBI lineage: Eukaryota > Metazoa > Chordata > Lepidosauria > Squamata > Elapidae > Laticauda > Laticauda colubrina. The sequence goes on from BLBF01000005.1 coordinate 32,582,051, forward strand.
TTCAGGTAAAAAAAGGACAAGCAGTGGTGGGATTCTACTGGTTCAGACTGGTTCAAGTGAACCAGTAGTTCCAATGAGCATTTGGCCCCACCCACCCATCCTGCTCTTTCCTGAGCTTTATTCCCTGGGTTTTTAGCACAGCTGATTTGCGCGGCAGAGCAGTTTGCACTGCATCAGCTGTTTTACTCACTGGGGATGCAGCAGAAGGTAAGTAATTTAGTTGAAAATGGGCTTCTTTAAATATAGAACATGTGCACAAAGTGCGCATATGGCACAGGCATACTCACAAAACCGGTTGCTACATCGGTTGAATCACACCACTGGGTACAAGGAGGAAAAAAACTCCTTTGTTTGTTATACTAAGTAAGTTAAATTAAAGATTAATGGCTATACTTTAGATTAATACAAATATGATTTTTAAATATCCACCAAAGTTCCAAAGATGCTTTTTCAAGAGACAATTGGACTTTCTGGTTTTTCTTTGAAGATGTTTTGCTTCTCGTCCAAGAAGCTTTTTCAATTCTTTGGGACAACCATGACCTGGATGACTGAGAATCACCATAGATAACCATCAAATGAAGATTATTATGGATAAAGAAAATTTTCAACCAATATTAATCACAGTGAGGGTTTTTTTGAACAGTTACAATAAACTGTTATTTAAAGTAACCAATGCTGGTCACATATGGTCATTTTTAAAAATGCTCTTGCTCTTTCTAGGTCTATCTATACAACTAAAATAACTATTTGTGATAACCACTTTCCTGCATGATTTTGTTTCATATCCTTGGAACTATGCTGGCAGCCATGACATCCTGTGATATCAAGTTCTGCAATTTAATTCTATATAGTATGTAGTTTCTTTTTTATATCCAGAATTTCCTGTAATTAAGTTTTATCCAAGAAAGATAGAATCTTCCTCACCTGTCTCCACACCATGCATAATTACATATATCTTAATTTTTGTTTTATAATAAATATTTCCAAAACAGCACGTCTTCTTTTGGGACTCCCAAAGTTCCCAAGTTACTTTATTTGCATTTCCCCCCTTTTTCAACACTTCCTTCCATTCTTGAAATATCGAAACATAACTCTGCAGAATATTCCATGTATGAGTGTACCAGAAGAGTATATAAGGATATTACATATTAGCAATTTTCTTTTCTTTTCAGTCCCCCACACTGACCCAAAGATGGGCCACAGCTGGTCAGTTAGTCTGGGAGCGTTGGGCTATCTTTCATGACATTTCCTCATAGGTCTAAGTTGGTTGTACTATTCAAGTCTCTGGGGGTGTTGAAAACCACTCTAGCAGACTTTGAAGAGAACAGGGAAGGACAGTTTTGGTCTAGCAGTAGCCATACTAGTCAATAGAGTTCAGTTAAATCCGTTTAATATACAGATAGGTGGCTAGAAACATCCTTCTCTCTCCCCTCACATTAATGAGTGCTAAAGTTATTTGGACCACTTCAGGGAAAAAAAAACTCTTTTAAAAAGTTAAAATTAAATAAATGGGTTAATTTATCAATATTCTAATATCTTCTACAATTAAAGAATGTTGGGATTTAATTAATTGACTTGCTTTCTATCTTGCCTCAAACTGTACAATTCTTGGCAGCTTACAAACACAATTAAACACAGTACAATGAATAAACAATAAAAACCCCAATACTATCAATCCCTCAACTCAAGTAATTGGTACAAAGCTTTCCAGAAACATGATGTAAATTTAACACTGGAATCTGAAACAACAAATCTACCCATACTTTTGTATTGGAAGTTCTGCTCAATAAATAGTTTGGCATCTTAATAAAAAGTTTCACAGCAACCAAGAAACAGATCAAATTCTTAACACTTAAATCAGTAATAAAATTATAAATGGCTGTTCAAGTAAGGGAAGGGAGTATAGCTTCCTAACTGGCTTAGCCAAATCACACTTGGGAAGACACCAAATATGGCAGGAAGGCTTGTTTTAAATACTGCAATATTTAATGTAAATCAAAAGCCAGGTCTATTCATCAAATTAGGCTATAAAACTAATGCAGATATTTTAATGTCTCCAACTCACACAGCCCCATTCACCAATACTGCACATAACTGGAAACCCTTTGAATTGTCAGGATAGAGTAGATTTCAATAGGATCCAACTGAATGCCATTGGAAGAAATTCTATATACCCAAAGCACGGAGATTAAAAGCATATTGTTTTCAGGTTAACATGCAGTCCAGAACATTTCTGGCATGTTTATTATGGGCTGCTGGATTTTCAGAAAAAAGATCAAATATTTTTAAATGGAGCACAAGAATGCAAGATATCAGAAAATATCTTGTTCATGAATCTGATAAATACAAGAAACTCGTCAAAAGCTGGATGGCATCACTATATACTCAAATATCCTAGAACCACTGTCAAAGTTACTTAAACATTCATGATTGTCCTTTATATAGATCAAATTATTGGGGTCCTGTAAGTACAGTTTAGTCAAAGTACTTGTCTTTTGGAGGCTTCCAAAAACATGAAACATAAAGAGAATTGGGTAATAATCCTAACAGAGTTCAGAAGAAACCAGGGACCACTCTTATGGGAGTGGTCCTTTATTTTTTCTTTATGAAGAAAGTAGATACAGAGGCATGTTGTGATCAAGAAACTTTCTAACAAGCCAACTCTTGAGCTTGTTAAGGATCTCAGCTCCTAGAATGAAGGTAGTAGTACAATCATAGAAATGTAGTAATAGGTTAGTGTCCTTGTTTGTAAATATATCAACAAAGTGACAGTATTTCATTGATACTATAGGAGGGTTGACCTAAAAGGAATGATGATGGGGCCTTAGTGCCTGCTACAGTCGACTCTTTGGTGATATAAACAGCAGTTGCTTAATTTCAATGAATATGAGGATTATGTGTAGATAGCCATTCCATCCATGATAATGAGGACATGAAGGAAGAAGTTAAATACAACTTCAAGATTTTCATATGGTCATTTATGATGAGCTGAAGAGATATTCAGGGATCGAATTCGATCAGAGAAGACGTAAATTGATGGTTTTAACATGAATTGTATATTCTATTTTCTGTGAGGATAAGGTAATTGCAATCCAGTAACTATTATCAATAAAAAATTAAAATGAGATTGCACCTGATTCTAATAGTGCAAAACTAAATGTTTAACTCAGGCTGGAAGATATAAAAACATATGCAAAATACATGTTGTTTCTTGGTATTAGATATCTGGGTTTCTAGATGGCATTTTTTGAATCTCTGAAGCTTGTTTTTTTATTTTCCAAATCTTCGAACATGGAAAAATTAAAAAAAATTAACATGTTCCTTAATTTCAGAGCTGCAGGATTTCACAACTAAGTCAGAGGGAGAAATTTTAACAGAGTAGGCAATTGCTAAGTGACCTGAGGTAGCTCTATAAAGGAATACAGACATCTGTATTAGTTCACTATGAACGACATGGGGATTCTAATTGATCCCAGTTGTGAGATGCATCCAATAGTACAGGAAATGGATATTGAAAGGGTTTGAACATCTTGTCTTTCTATTTCCCCAAATGTCTCAGGTCTTCAAGCTTTCTCTGTATAGTTGTCCAGCGTCCCTTGCAAACTAGCTTATCTTGCAATTCATTAGTCAGACCTTTCCAAAATTGATCTACTAAGGCCAAGTCATTCCAGCTATGATCCCTCGCATACTATTACATTTCCAACATATATTCTTCCATATTCCGCTCTTACCTTGGTGCTTTCAGCATATCTCCGACTTCAGCATTAGCTTTTCCAGCAGAGTCTAAGGCAGTTCTAAATTTCTATGTAAAATTGTTGCACAGTGGTTATCCATTGTGAAATCACTATTGTCTACAATAGCAACTGCCCACTTGGCAGCTCCCTTTATAAAAAAAACTAGAATAAAGACCAATCAAGAGCATTCCATGGGAAATTCAGCTGATCTCCCAAAAACAATTAGTGAATTAGTGAATTGAACAATTAGTTAAATTAGTGGCTTGAACTAATCTTGAATTCCATTAAATTTGCCCAATAAAGATCGTGAAGAGTGAAGCAATATGGGTGGACGTCCAGAAACAACAGTAGATACAGGAAGTCCTCAAGAGAAACATGATACTGCTATTCCAATTTTTGAGGGGTTGCCACAGGAGGCAACAGGAGGGGGTCAAACTTATTTTCCAAATAACTTAAAGGCCAGACAAGGAATAATGGAAAACTAATCAAGGAGAGATTCAACCTAGAAATAAGGAGAACTCTTCTGGCAGTGAGAACCATAACCAATGGAACAGCCTGCTTTCAGAAGTTGTGAGAGTTTCATCCCTGGAAGCTTTCAAGAAGAGACTGGACCATCATTTGTCAGAAATGGTGTAGGGTCCCCTGCTTGGAAGGAGGGTTGGACTAGAAGACCTACAAGGTCCCTTCCAACTCTGTTAATCTGTTTGTCTGACTTATAGCTGTTCATTTAGTGAAGTTACAATGGCAGTGAAAAAGGGACTTATGATCATTTTTCAGGCTTAAGATGGTTGTAGCATTCCCATGATCATGTGAGCAAAATTCTTGGCAACTGACTCATATTTATAATGGTTCCAGTATCCCAGGGTCATTTGATCGCCTTTTGAGATCTTCTGACAAGAAAAGTCAATGGGAAAGCCAAATTCACAAACAACTATATCACTAACTTAACAATGCAGCAATTACTTAATAACTGTGGCAAGAAATATAATAAAATGGGCCAAAATCTACTTAAAAATGTCTTACTTAGCAATGGAAATTTTGGGCTCAATTGTGTCATAAACCCTAAGTTGAGGACTACCTTTACAAACTTGGTGGCTCCAGCTAGTTTCAGCACATGATTTATTTGCAAAATTATACGAATAATGACACTATTCAAGCTGCTGATCTGGAAATCCACCTGTTGCTATGCTGAAATAAGGTATTGGCAACCTGTTCAGCTGTGGTCTCAGGATGCCAAACTAATCTTATTGCATTCTTCTACACAGTAACTAAATTAATAGACCAGCAAAATACTGTGGACGTAATATATTTAGATTTCAGCAAAGCATTCGACAAAGTAGACCACAACCTACCTCTTAGTAAGCTAGAAAAAAGTGGAATTGATAGCACCACCACTAGATGGACTCGCAACTGACTGGCAAACCGTACTCAACGAGTAGTCCTTAATGGGTCTAAGTCTATATTGATGGAAGTAAGTGGTGGGGTGCCACAAGGTTCCGTCTTAGGCCCAGTACTCTTCAATATCTTCATTAATTACTTAGATGAGCAAATAGAAGGGGAACTTACCAAATTTGCAGGTGATACTAAGCTGGCGGAAATAGCTAACACCCAAGAAGATAGGCTCAAGATCCAGATGGATCTTGATAGAGTAGAACACTGGGCCATATCTAACAAAATGAAATTCCATGTAGAGAAAAGTAAAGTCCTACACTTAGGCAAGAAAAACCAAAAGTATACAAATAGACTGGGTGAAACCAGGCTCAATAGCAGTTACTGTGAGAGGGATCTTGGAGTCTTAGTGGACAACCAGCTAAATATGAGCCAGCAGTGTGCAGCAGCAGCCAAAAATCCTAATGCAATGCTAAGTTGTATTAACAGAGGGATACAATCAAGATCAAGTGAGGTACTAATACTACTCTATAAAGCCTTAGGTAAGACCATACCTAGAGTACTGCATCCAGTTTTGGTCACCACATTATAAAAAAGATGTTGAGACTCTAGAAAAAGTACAGAGAAGAACAACCAGGATGATTAGGGGAATGGAGGCTAAAACATACAATAAACAGTTGCAGAAACTGGGCTTGGATAGTCTAGTAAAGAGAAGGACCAGGGGAGACATGATAGCGGTCTTCCAATATTTGAGGGGCTGCCACAGGGAGGTAGGAGTCAAGGTATTTTCTAAAGCACCTATACACTAGACAAGAAATGATGGAAACTGAACAAGGAGAGATTTAACCTGGAAATAAGGAGAAACTTTCTGACAGTGAGAACAATAACCTATGGAACAGCTTGCCCTCGGAAGTTGTTGGAGCGCCATCACTTGAGACTTTCAGGAAGAGATTAGACTGGACTAGATGGCCTACAAAGTCCCTTCCAACTCTGATTATCTGTTATCTGTTATGCCAGTTGCCATGCCCTAGGTGAAGAACATGAAACTGGGTAGCATCCATTGTAAAGGGTGTAAGGAATTTTTGAATTTATTATGGGTTCTGTAGAAACTATAGCCTTTTTTGATTTTTAGATTGTTAGGTCTCCTATACATTTTATATCAAGTACTAACAATATTGGCTGCTTCTCCTCACTCTATCAGGTTTCTGTTATATCTACTTTAACTATGGTTTTTTAAAAAACAAAATAAAAATAAAAGCAATCCTATAATCTTATTTTACCCTACATTTCAGTGGGAATAACTCTAGCTTTTCTCTAAACATAAAATTGAAATAAACAGGTAATATAGCAGCTATTGGGGCACAAAATCCCAATAAATATTTTTGTTGAATAATTCACATTATTTCTTTTTAGCACCAGGTTTTGCAAATGAAAGAGCATGTTCTCAAAGTTCATTGCACTCTTTCTATGCTTACACCAGTATATTGAACATGGCATCAGTGGATATACTACCACAGATAAGTTTTATGCTTCCTACATTACCAATAAAATGTTTCCTCTTTATATAAAATTAAAGTATTTCTTCTTATTAGACTATTATGGCTGCACTTAAAATGTAGCATTATATGTTTCAAGTACTGGTGGGATTCAAAAAAAAATTACTACCGGTTCTGTGGGTGTGGCTTGGTGGGCGTGGCATGGCTTGGTGCAGGAGTGGGATTCAAAAATTTTAACAACTGGTTCTGTGGGTGTGGATTAGGTGGTGGGCATGGCTTGGTGGTCATGTGACTGGGTGGACATGGCTTGATGGTCATGTTATTGGCTGAGTGTGAGCAATGCAATATCACTCATATCGAGGCACACATCTCTTTGCCTGGCCTCTCATTATTGTGGGGATGCTGCAATAGTCGTAAGTGTGAAAAATGATTATAAGTCACTTTTTTCAGTGCCACTGTAACTTTGAATGGTCACTCCACACAAGCAAAGTACCAGCAAAGGAGGGGGAAAAAACTCCAGAGATGTTCCTGAGACAGGAAGTCTAGTCCTGCCAAGAATGTAATAAGAGTTAATGGAGAGGCAGTTTCTGTAAGCAACACCAGACTGTTTCCTTCCTGCCTTCCTTACAGGATTAGGCCAGTAATTTCTTCTAACAACCGGTTTTCTGAACTGCTTAGAATGTTAACAACCAGTTCTAGTGAATAGATGCGAGCTGGTAGAATTCCCACCCTTGGCTTGGTGGATGTAGCTTGGTGGGCATGGCAGGGGAAAGATACTGTAAAATATCCATTCCCACCCCACTCGAGGGGACAGATATTGCAAAATATCCATTCCTACTCCACTCCAAGGGAAGGATTCTGTAAAATCTCCAGTTAGAGGTGGTATTTGCCAGTTCTCTGAATTACTCAAAATTTCCACTACTGGTTCTTCAGAACTGGTCAGAACCTGTTGAATACCACCTCTGGTTTCAAGCACTCTGCTTTATCACATATGAACATGCAAATACAAATGCACATACACACACACAAGCACACATCACAAACAGGTAGAGAAATAGAGATAAAGAAACCTACATCTTTTTTATTGTTTTCCAAACTAGCTGATACATTAACCTTGTTTCTTCAGATAAATCATAATTAAGACTTATCAGAATGCTTAATTCAAGTTTAATGACATACTAGCTAATTGAAAAGAAAAACAAATGATTCCTTTCTTGCAATTTTCCACTGTATCTAAAATAAGGAAGACAATGGTCCTATATAGTTCATCCTATCTCAGTGATGGTGAACCTTTTAGAGACCGAGAGCCCTAACTCCAATCCAAAACCCACTTATTTATTGCAAAGTGCCAACACGGCAATTTAACCTAAATAATGAGATTTTACTACCTGAAATAATGATAAAACAATGCAGATAATTGTTCTAAGAAAAATGTGATAAATATATTTTTATGCCCCTTTATTTTTTCTGCTTTTGAAATATTATGTTTAGCAACAATAAAAAAAGAAAAACTTTTGTAATATCATTTCTTTTTCCTTCCCTTTCTTCCCCCCTCATTTTTCTCAATCTTTCCCTCCTTCTCTTTCACTCTCTCTATATCTCTTTCCCTCCCTCCCTCCCTCTCTTTCTCTCCCCCTTCCTCTTTCTTTCCTTCCCCCTCTCTCTGTCTCTCTCTCCTCTTTCCCTCTCTCTCTTTCCCTTCCTCCCTCGTTCTCTCTCTCTGCCTTTCTGTTTCTCTTTCTCTCATTCTTTTTCCCTCTCTTTTATCCCGTGGAGAGGGGGAAAGAAAACCTTGAACTGGTGGTAGGTGGTGGGAATCTGATGTCCAGAGGCCGACGAGCCCAGGACCAGTGTGCTGAAGCTCAGCTGGCTGATGGGGAGGCAGGCATCCCAACACAGGCAGCTCTGTAGGAAAAGCAACTGACATCTGGGAGATGAGAATGAGCAAGATCACATCTGACATCTGGGAGATGAGAATGAGCAGCATTGCATTGTAATGGGTTCCAGCAGGAGGACGGGACCCTGTCTTCTTCATTGTGAAGTGCACTAAATTTCACTGTGCTGCACAAGGGTCAGCAACAGCAAATGCACTGCCACAAAGGTGGAATGCTGTTTCATGCATTTTTTTTTAATCCTGCAAATGATGGTGAGAAACGTAATGGAGAAACGCAACGAGCTGGGCTGCACGGTGCACGTACCCACAGAGAGGCCACCACTGTCCTATATAGTTAAAACTCCCTCTATAGGACGAAGTAACATTATGCTGAAGTTAGCTTTCTAATGTTAAGCTATATAATCACCATTAAATATGTACAGTACATGTATATACATACAGTTGAAGAAAAACTATCATTTATGACACACCTCTTAATATCATGGTTAAAATTATTCTTCAAAAATTAATATAACCTTAGGAGATACCTTCCTAACAACCTGATCATTAAAATAAAAAAAATATTAAAAATTTTGTTTATATTTAGAAATCAGTTTTAATGGTAAACTCATCCATTTTAATATCATCTCTCATGATTCAAAGAGCAAGGTAAGAAACATTTCCCAAATTCTCCCAAGATCCATTGAAATCAAATTTTATAAAACACTGCAGAGCTTGGTTCCCAATTTTGAAAACAGAATGTAAGTAGAGAGTACCAAGCAAAAAAACATTTTTGTCTAAGAAGACAATCAGGTAAAAAATTGGCTTGTAACTGTTGTATTCAAATATCTTTTGAATCTAGGAATGAACTTTTAACTCCGTTTAATACAGGTTTATTCCTGTTTCGGTTAACAAGTGAACATTTTATATACAATTAAGCAGTTGTAATATATATAAAAATTTCATCAAAAAGTGTAAAACACAATGACATAGAAGTAATGGTTCAATTCTGCAGCTTGAATGTTTGGCTTCTTATAATTCAATGTAAGCATCATGATGGAACTATATTCAGTTAGCTCTTTCTAATACCAGATTTGAGTGAAATGTTATTTATATTCAAGTTAATGTCTTAAATTTTAAAGAAATTACTTTCAAATTCATTACACAATAAAACAAAACCAGCCAGAAAAATAAATGACCCCAGTTAATTCTCTAGACAAAAAAATATATCCAAATTGCTACTCTTATAACAAAAAAGGTTACATTTCACTCAAAAAGAGTACTGCCTACTGAATAAACAGAAAAAAAAAACATAACAGGGCTATTTTCTTACTCATTATCATGCAAAACAATCCATTTCACAGCTATAGTTCAACACAGATTTAAGCATACTTAAAGTTAACTATTTCAAGTTTTAAAGACACGAAAGATCCAACAAATTTTACAAACTTATCTCAGAATAAACCCCACTGAACTCAATGGGACTTATTCGGAGTAACCATGAAGTGCATAACATTGTTATCAGACCAGGATTAGCATTTCTCAATCTTCTCAGTTTTAAAATTAGACTAAGACCTAAATTATATAAATATACATAACTCATCTAATTTTCCCAGAACATTAGTTGTGCTTAGTTGTCCATGTTAAAATAAAATATAAAAAGAATAAGAGTTTATTTCACCTTCACATGGTGTCTTTCTCATGCAGACCTCAGATTTCCATATTTGTATCCCTTTAAAGGATTTGATATGCAGGGAAAAAAGAAAGGATGGTAAACATTTCAATTCAGAGATCAGTTTGGCTGCCACATTCCATGTATTATCACTATGCAAACCTCATACCTTTCACTGATGTGTTGGGAGGTGGTCCTTCCATACGCAGGTTCCACGGAGGATCCCCTTGATTAGCAAAGTCCCTCATCTTCAAATAGCTAATTGTTAATCGGATAATAGATGCCTTGTCAAGCTGGCTGGTAATGGCAGCAGGGAGTGGCAACAATTTGGCCAACTCATAGAATTCAAAATTTTCTTTTCCTCTTCGAGAACGAGCAGCATCTCGAGATTTTTCCTTTCTCAAGGCTTGTAAACTGGGGGAAGAAAGAGAGCAAGATATTCATTAGTACTGTATTTTCTCTGGCAGAGCCACTGTTCTTCACAATTCCTTGTCACTGTACAAATATACCCTGCAAGCACTATTTAAATATAGATACATAAGCTAAAGATATATATGTTCCAAAGGTGCTTTTTCAAAAGATAACTAGATACCATCTATCTCCTGTTTACAACACAGTCCTTTCAGAAGTTCCAAGTGGGATTCAAATTTTATTGATTTATTTTTCTATTTATTTATTTTGATTTGTCAATTGCTTACAAGATAATAGGTATAAGTACATACATAGTTATGAATACATGAAATGAAATATAAGAAAAATAAAAGAAACAATAGGACAGGGACAGAAGGCATGTTGGTGCGCTTATGCACGCCCCCTACAGACCTCTTAGGGGTGAGGTCAATAGTAGAAAGTCTAAGGTTAAAGTTTTTGGGGTTTGGGGAAGAAACCACAGAGTCAGGTAGAGTATTCCAGACATTGACCACTCTGTTGCTGAAGTCGTATTTCCTGCAATCAAGTTTAGTGTGGTTAACCTTGAGTTTGTATCTATTGTGCGCTCTTGCGTCGTTATGGTTGAAGTTGAAATATTTGTTGACAGATAAATCATTGCAATGTATGATTTTCTATACCATACTTAGATCAGACCGAAAACGGCGTAATTCAAGGTTTTCTAGGTCTAGAATGTCAAGTCTGGTGGCATAAGGTATTCTACAACGAGTTGAGGAGTGGAGAACTCTTCTTGTGAAATATTTCTGGACTTTCTCGACTGTGCTAATATCAGATACGTAATGTGAGTTCCAGACAGATGAGCTGTATTCAAGTATTGGTCTAGCAAATGTTTTGTATGCTCTAGTTAGTAGTGTGTTATTACCAGAGAAAAAGCTACATAGGATTAGGTTAACAACTCTTAATGCCTTTTTGGCTATGTACTTACAGTGGGATCATCAGCGAAGAGAACACAGTTGCTCTTAATGTGATCACAGAGGTCATTTATGTAGAGTATGAAGAGAGTTGGTCCTAGAACACTGCCTTGGGGGACACCACTATTGACAGGTACAGAATTTAATAGGATACTCCCAATTTTGACCATTTGTTGTCTGTTTGACAGGAATCCTTCTATCCAGTTATGTAGGTGTCCAGAGAGACCATAAGATTTTAGTTTTAATAGTAATTTGTCATGTACCACTGAATCAAAGGCTTTACAGAATTCTATGTAGATTGCATCTATTGTTTGCCCTGACAGAGTTGTATAGTCCATATGTTTTCGCAGTGTAAGAGTTGCAGATTAAAGGATAGTTTTTTCCTGAAACCAAATTGTTTATTAGAGAGCAGGTTGTTTGTCTCTAAGTGGAGGATAATGGATTGGTTAATAATTGATTCCATGAGTTTATAGGTGACGCAGCATAAGAAGATTGGTCTGTAATTTTCAACTAGGCTGGGGTCTCCCTTTTTTGAAGATGGGGATGACCGTGGCTTGTGACCATAGTTTTGGCAAGGAGCTGGTCCTGAAAGATTTTTCAAAGATTATGCTTCGAGGTTCTGCTGTGGCAGTGGATAGATTTTTTTAAGAAGTGGGCACATTTTCACTACCGGTTCTGTGGACATGGCTTGGTGGACGTGGCAGTGGAAAGAAACTGTAAAATCTCCAGTCAGAGGTGGCATTTGCTGGTTTTCTGGACCACTCAAAATTTCTGCTACCAGTTCTCGAGAACTGGTCAGAACCTGCTGAATTTCACTTCTGATTCACACCACACCCATTTTTACTATTCAGGTGACCTTGAGGACAGCAATGAGTGTTCAATGACTCTCAGACAGAATGCTAATGACCAGATGATTGCAAGGAAGATAAACCCTTCCATTCTCCACCATTCAGTCAGAACTGAAAAAGCTTCCTGAATGAGAAGTGAAATATCTTCAAGGAAAAACAAAGAAAGTCCAGTTTTCTTTTGAGAAAGCACCTTTGGGGCAACTATGACCTGAATGACTGAGAATCTCCATAGGATGTGTGTTATATATGAAAGTTTCATTGTAACGAGCATCATAATTAATCCATTCATTCTTATAATGAGCCGTGCTAGACTAAATCCCAGAGGGCAATTTTCTGAAATGTTTACATAAAAAAATTCAGGTTTCACATAAAAAAATTCAACTAAAAATGAGCAGGATAGGACCAGGGCTTTACCAATTGGATCTATAACCCATTCAGAAAAAAATTCAATTAATGTGGTATTCCAGATCCATGACAGGACTAAATATTTTGCCTGAATAGGCTGGAGATTCACTAAAACAACAACTGCAAAGCTTGGAAATACTGGACTATCATTACAGTTCCAGTAGCTGAGATCAGTTTTAGAGTTTCGGCTGGCCTTCCAAGAATTACAATCTGGCTCGAGGAGTTCAGACAGTCTAAGCCTGGAAAAGCCAACATGTCATGAATGAATAGCACCTCGCTGGGGTTAAAATATCCTGGTTGAAAACACATTTCTATTCCAAAACTTGTGTTCTATGACTAGAAACTGAAACTGGTGTAGGGACATGAGAGGATCAACCTTATTGATATCACATCCTTGTTATGTAAGGCTGTCTTCCAAAAAGCTGTGCTAAAATCAATACTGGCTTTATGTTGAATGGAAAACTGGACTTTCAGTCAACTTACAATCACAAATGAGCCCAAAATGTGTGCTTTAAGTGAGAAATTAGTTAAGTGAGCTTTGCCCCATTTTATGATTTTTCTTGCCACATTTGTTAAATGAATCACTGAAGCTGTGTAATTAATAATACAGTTATGAAGTGAATATGGTTTCCTGTTGACTTTGCTTGTCAGAATGTCACAAAAGGCAACGATCATAAATATGAGTCAATTGTCAAGCATTTAAATGTAAAACAACTGATCATGGGGATACTATAACAGTCATAAGTCACTTTTTTCATTGATGTTGTAACTTTGAAAGATCACTAAATGAACTGTTGTAAACAGACAGACAGACAGACAGACAGATAGATAGATAGATAGATATAAATTTTATACATATACTTATACACATACACACACACACACACACACATGTATGATATTCAGCTTTGTTCAGGTATTTTCTCACATCATTATAGGTGTGCTCTAAAAGTTGTAGCAACATTTCGGCAGAATCTCATCTGCCAATGAACACAATACAGAAGCCTGATGATGGCAGATCATTTATATGAATGCAGTTCAGCTTCCTTAGGGTGTTGTCCCACGTCATTGTGGTGCTTTTGGGGTTGTGGCGGTGTTTCAGCAGAGTCTCATCTGCCATCATCAGGCTTCTGTATTGAGTTCGTCTGAAGCCTGATGATGGCAGATGAGATTCTGCTGAAATGTTGCTACAACTTTAAAAGCACTACAATGACGTGGGATAATACCCGAAGGAAGCTCAACAGCACACATGTAAGTACCCACGAAAGCTTAAAAAAACATACATATATATAGCCCACAAACCTAAACTATGGCTAAGATACATCGATGACACATTTGTGATTTGGCCCCATGGAAAAGAAAACCTAAACAATTTCCTAACACACCTAAACAACACACACCCCAAAATCAAGTTCACCATGGAACTTGGTGGTTTAGCTGGTTCACCAACCAGCTAAAGACCTCATGGAACTAACAGAACACTGCCTAACCAACACATATTTCATATACAAAGGACAAAGATACAAGCAAATTGAAGGAGCCCCTATGGGATCACCACTGTCACTCGTCATTGCAAATCTGTTCATGGAAGAATTCGAATCCAGAGCCCTGACTAATGCCACCCACAAACACAAACTATGGCGAAGATACATCGATGACACATTTGTGATTTGGCCCCATGGAAAAGAAA
>BLBF01000005.1:32601515-32635950 GCA_015471245.1 Laticauda colubrina
CCCGAAGGAAGCTGAACAGCACACATGGAAGTACCCGCGAAAACTTAAAAAAACATATATATATATATATATGAGAGAGAAAGAGAGAGAGAGAGAGAAAGAGAAAGAGAGAGAGAGAGGAGAGAGAATATTCATTCAAGAGAATATTGGACAACGATTTGTTTGAGATAGAATGAAGGACTCCAGAGTCCTTTCCAGCCCCATGATATCTTAGTTCTATGTTTCTTACAGTAGCCCATGGAAGGCTGTTTAATTCCCCTTTAGGAGAATGAGCACATACAGGGAGACGTATTGAAAGTAGTGTTTCAATAATACACACACAGCACACAGATACACTGTACATTAAATGTAGGTTTTTACTTCCAGAAAGATTTAAAGCAAAGTTCAAAACAAGCAGATTTAAGTTATTTAAATGTGAGACTATGTGTGCAAAGTAAAATGATTAAGCTGGAATACTGTATGTCAGAAAACAATATAGCAGATCATTTTACAAAGGCCCAAGGCTCTATAAAACATGAGGCGTGCTGTGAGGATTATGGACTTAGAATGTACAGTTGTATATATTGTCGCACCCAAAAGGGGAGAATGTTAGGCATATAAGTCACCTAACATCTATTTGGGTTGAAAATATATAAACCAGGATACTGTCTCTTTAAGAGCATGCAAAAACTGTAATTGGGTGTAGTTTTACAAATGGCCATAAGATGGAACCAGAAACCTGGGTTGTTTAATCTCAGGAAGTCTCAGAAGAGAGTGTGAGTGAATCTCTGTTTCCTTCTGTTGGAAAGAGTTGCCATTCCTTCATTTTTCCTTATTGACTGTTATTCTTGGATTTGATGTAAGTCTGTTACTGAATTGTTTTGATACTGGACTTTGATATTGGAATTATCCCTGGATTGAACACTGACTGCTTTAACTGTGCATTGATTTGGACTGCTTGTTTGGACCGTGCTTAAATGTTTATTGGCAGTAAAAACCTACTTTTAATGTACAGTGTATCTGTGTGCTATTTGTGTATTATTCAAACACTACTCTCACTACATCTCCCTTTATGCGCTCATTCTTCTAACAGGGAATTACCTCAACAAAGGCCCACAAGGAAGACTCTAAACAACTTACTTGCTCCAGCAATTGGTGTTAGAAATCTATTGCCTCCATTACTGGAAGTACTATGTAATCATTATAATTAATAATTCCATAGTCCATGAATTAATGTCATCACCTTTTAAAATTCTTCCAAATTATAAAACAAAAAATTACAAATACTAAATATACTTTCTATGAAGAAAGATTTTCTTTTATCTATACTATATCATGCATAAGTCTATGTTGTGGCCCCGATTCCTGAGCCTATGCTGTCAGAGGAAGAGGACCTGGAAGATGAGGAGGATGAACTGGGAATGCCTTCCTCCCCAGGATCTTCCTGTCTGGCAATGCCTTCCTCCCCAGGACCTTCCTCGCTGGTAATGCCTCAGGTTCCATCAGACAACTGAGTGGAACAGCCTGAGATTAATCAGGAGGATGGCATAATGGAGTAGCCCCTAACAGGGAGTAAAGAGGAAGAGTGTTGGCTCGATCCTAAGAAGCGTCGTAGGGAGAAACGTGAGCAGCAACGTAGGAGGTGTAGGAGGGTCAGAGAGTGAGATGAGTCATTGAGCCACACCCCACAGGGGATAAAAGTGGGTGTGTTTTCTCCTGAAACTTTGTACGAAACAAAGTTTAACCTTACTTCATATTTTCTTTTTGGACTGCCTTGTGATTTTCTGTGAGTAAAATTTTATTTGCTGTCAGTTCGGACTTGGCAGGCAGGACGTGGTGGAATGCCAAGAATATTATCAATTCCAAAGAATTAACTCTGTGAAATCCGAGCCAGCTTGCCTGCTTGTATTTGTGTGTGTGTGGACTCTTTCATCTTTTTGGAAAGAGGAAAGGCGAGACAGAACAAGTTTATATATCCTTACCATATTAAATATTTATCCATTAAATAACCATTTTAAAATGCTTAATACCTTTTCCTCTCTGTGTTTCCCAATTTTTGAGGTGTGGCAACCTGAACTATAGGCAATATTCTTAATATGGTTACACAAGAGATTTTCATTGAGCTCTCATTATCCTGCCCAAATACCACTTTAGGACAATAGTCATGTTAGTGAGATAGTGGCAAAGAATCATAACCTTTACTTTATATCTTGAATAAAATTTGCTAGTCAGAAAAAGTGCAACAAGATTTTTTCTGATTTTTTGGGAAAACCCCTTTCTGATTAATCATAACTAGCCCGGATCCCATCTCAGTTTATCTGAATTCAGAAATTTCCTGTTTTATGTCTGTCACTTTGTGACATTTTAAATTTGTTATCGCTGAACTATTATATCATTTTAACTCCATTTCTATAGCTACAAGAAATCTTCATTATCCTTTTTTTGTTTGAATAATTCATAATAATTTGATATTATTTTCAGAGTTGGTCAACTCACTACTTAATTCAAACCCTTACTTATGAACAAATTAAAAATAACCATTTCCAATACAGTCCTAATAGATGAAATCATCTTTTGTCTATACAATTGCGAGAACTGGACAAGTTTAAATAGATAACATCATCCTCTCTTTTAATAGTTTCTCTTTTCTATAAAACAGTCATCTGCACTACTCTAAGTAGGAAATATGTATAGCTTGTTTGATGCATGTTAGCCTGGACTCTAATTTTTACAGGTAGTTCAGTTTTAACCATTTCTGAAGCAAGAGCCATTGAATTTAACAGGCTTTATTCTCAAGTGTTCCATTTTCCCAGTCCAGTCTTCAGCAAGTTGTAGTTATGCCAAAATGACAATGGCAATGTCATTGCATATTTGCCATGTTTACCTGCCTTCATCCTAACATCTGATGCAAACGAGTATGTCATGACATTTGACCACCTGCAAATGATTATGTTCCCATGTATAAGCAAACCAATTTTAACTCAATTTCACCCTTTAGGAGACTCATTTTTTAAAAGCAGACTCTTGCATATCATTATAGCTGCTATGCTCTTGTTATGCTACAATTGTTATGCTACAATTTCTGCACTACCACAATCGTGCTTTAACATTCTATTTGACATTTTATTTCAGACTGCTGCTTCTTCACTTTAGAAAACATTCAACCTTTCTTTACTTTTATTCCTGAAATGAAAAGTATCACCCTACCTCATTACACACATCTTACCAAGTCTTTTGTAGTGGCAGCACTGTACTTGTAATAAATAGTGATTGGCTTGGAGGACTATAACCATAAAATAAGGCCCTAGAGGCTGAAAGGTTGTTCAGACTATGATATAATGGCATAAGGCAGGGAGAATGACACAGCTTGTACATTAATCTAGTATCCATTTGCATTCGCTACTATTAGCAGGCATAGAAAGCTGATGACAGCAGCTAGATCCACTACTTCTTGTCCTCTAACTTTCAGGTAAGAGAGTTGCAAGAGTAGCCCCCATGGTGTGTGTTTTCTTTTACAGCACTAATCATCTTGGCTGCTTCCCAATCTTTTGTATAGAGGATCATACAGAAACAGAGAAATTGAATATTTTTTTTAAAAAAAGGAAACAAAGAGGAAAAATTAGGAAAGGGATATGTGGATTGCTCACTTCTCTCTGGTTACTTCCAAAGTACTGGGACTTTGCTCAAAGAAATGTTTAGTGTCAGAGAGTTTATGGCATATGACACATCCAGAGACCACAGAATGCTTTTTATAAAAGTCTTTATCAAAGTGCTTCACAGTACTCTGAAGACTTGTCCAAAAGTTTTGCAAGACATAAGTGGCTTTTCCACATGCATGGTAAGACATAAAAAGCAAGGTGGGCGCTGCTTTTTTTAAAGGGGGGAGGGGTATCCTGAACTGCAAATCAGGTTCAGAGGTTACTTTGCATTAATCTTCATCAAACCAAAACATACATTCAAAACTGCAAAAAGCTACTGTTGGTCAATAAAGTTACTCCTACAAGCACAGGTGCTTATCTTACTGAGGGAATAGGAAACATGAACCATATACTACCACCATCACAGGTCTGTATGAAGATTCTGTATCTGTCTTACACTTTAAAAAGAAAAAGAAAAAAGACTCAACTGACAGGAGTAATGCCTGATATTTTCTGAAACAGCTGGCTCTTCAAAGTTATAAAGAAATAATGCCATTTTCTCTTTCTCTCTCCCTCTCATCCATCCATCCATCCATCCATCCATCCATCCTTCTATCTATCATCTATCTATCCAGAGTTTATAAGACTACTGCTAGTTTTCTTGCCACTTACTAATATTGACATTCCTCCAGATTTCTGACAAAGAAAAAGATTTGGATACAAGTGCTCAAATGTTGATGCAATATTTATCTTTAATAAAAATAACTTTTTATCATAATAAAATAAATCCTGTTTCTTGGAAAGAAGGAACTCAAAACCTTTCATAATTCTTCTACAAAGAAAGAACAACTAAGACCTGAGGAGAAACTGATGATAGGTAGGTAGGTAGATAGATAGATAGACAAACAAAGTAACAATAGATTTGTTTGCTTTGCTTAGAAGAATCTAGCACTGCAGAGCTGTACTA
Organism: Laticauda colubrina; assembly: GCA_015471245.1. Classification (NCBI taxonomy): domain Eukaryota; kingdom Metazoa; phylum Chordata; class Lepidosauria; order Squamata; family Elapidae; genus Laticauda; species Laticauda colubrina. The sequence continues at coordinate 32,606,100 of BLBF01000005.1, forward strand.
GTTATCAATTAATGTGAAATGCAGACTGAAAGGAGGTCTATATTAAAAATTCAGCCATTAAAAATTCATCAAAGATTTCATCATTTTAACTTACATTCCTTTGAACACCTGCTTACTTGTCAGATCTCCGGTCAGAGTTAACAGTAGAATCTATGGTTGCAACAGAATCTGCACTACTTTTGACATGAACTGCATGACAACATTTGTGGATTAGCAGTTTAAAGCAGCAAGAAATAAAATAAAATCTGACAAACTATGTTGCTCCACCAAACTTTTTAGGGCAGTTATAGAACAAACTGGAATGTGTCCTATGCCTCAGTAAATGCTTTGAATGGGTATGAATATTTTTCCCATGCTATATCACTTCTGACAAAATGCAAAATTTAAGCAAATATGTAAACAAACAGTAAATGCTGTTATTTATCGCAGAACATAATTTCTTTAAACCTGTCTGAGAAAAATGCCTTAATGTGCAAATAAAGCTGTCTAGAATATGTGCTGGAAGTTAAACTTGGAACCTTCAAGTTCAAGGTAAAAACTCTGCTGCTTAACTAATGCACTACTCATAGCTGTCATCATTAATTTATGTTAGCCTCTGTAAACATCAAGAGTATAATAGGCCAATTTCACAACTAAATATAGATGCACATTTTGTCCTTATATAAATGGCAGATTGCTGCTGTAGATCATCACTGCAACACGTCAGTAGAGATGCACTGTTTGATGCTCTGATGATCACACAATATATAAAACCAGTTGTAATGGTTGTTTGGAAGCAAAGTGTAACACAGCAGCAAAATTTCATTTGTTCCACAAACTCAGGATATATTAAGCTTGGCTAACAAAAACTGTTTGATGTGCTAAATCAGTTTGACCTTCATTTTTACTTTATATTTCCTATTTGACACATTAAGTACAAAACTGGATACCGTTACATCCATAAAGAAAAAAAAAACTGTGTCAAAAATGTGCACATAGCAAGAAGATTTTGCAAATCTTTAAAGTTTATATTTGAGATGTTAATACTCAAAGGAATGTCGAGTTCTTTCTGGAAAAAAAGAAACATGACAGACCTTAGCAATACACTACATTCTTATTTGTATACATACTTACCGTATTCTTGGTCCAATCATCACTTAAATTGTTATTAACCGTATCACAATAATTGTTCATTGGAATGCAAATAGTACTATATTTTTTTCCTTATTCTCTCAACCTTTCAGTTAGCAACTTAAAAACAGCAGAGAACTGTCCGCTCTCCCTAATAAAACTACCTAGTTTAGTAGAACTTTTATCTCGGGGGCAAATTGTACATTTCACACCTTAAATTTCTATTTACAAAATCAGCTAATCACTTCACAATTGAACTTCTCAGAACAAAAACTTATCAATTAAAGTGGTTGAAACTCCTGCAAATTATCATTTAAGAATGAAGTAATTGCTTTCATCAGGGCAGAAATGCCCGCCAGAAAAGAAATGTCACTTTAGATTAGTGTTCTCACTCCTGAAGCAATGGATGACACAGCTGATATAAGACTAAATGCCAAGACCAATCAATTGCTTTTGTGGCTCTGTTCTGAGCTCCTGTAAAAGGGGCCATTTTCTAGGATCTACTCTCCATTATAGTAAATGCTATCTCCTTGGTAACATAATTTCATTTCTCATAAATTCTGCTTGAGACATTGTCATAACAATGGATGTTTGTTAAAAATAATGCTGTTGGTTTAACGCAAATAATTAAGTGTGAATGGCTGTCAAAGTACTACAGTTTATTTGTTCTTAAACATAAATTGAAGTCTTCTCCATTAAAAAGAATACTCATTTGGAAATGAGCATTCTGAACAAGGGTAATATATTGTCTTTGAAGGTGCTGTTTTGCTGATTTAGTGCAGAGACTTCTTTTTTCCATATACTTGTTTTGTTTCTGTTAGGCACCCTGGTTGTTTGCATAGATTTGTCAGTGTAAAAATAGAATAGATAAATACTTCACTTAATTTCCCAGCAGTGTAGTTTGCAAATTTGAAATTACTGAAGAAAAAAAAGTCTTGTTATTATATGACATGTTATTTGTTAGCAACCTTATCTGTGTATAAACACTTCTTTTGAACTGAGCTCTCTCTACAAAGTATCTGTAATTTGTATTGTTCATCTTTTTTTAAAAAATTGAGAATTTGACTTATGGACTCCAATTAAAATATATATCCAAAAATCTAATTTGGTGGAACAGCAGTAATTTTTATGTGATTCCTGTTTTGGCTGAGTTTCAAAAAAAGAAATAAATCACAAAGCAGATTTTGTTTCAGAGTATTTTTTTTTTTAAATTTACTTTTATTCTATCTAAGAAAAGGCACCATTATATATTATAACACCATTATTACCAAAACAGTTAACACAACTGAAAATATAATTGCCTATCAATTATTGTCTGTTCCAAATGATGCTTCCAAGAGGTCATGGTAAGTATAGGTGCTCCAATATGTTCCCTGGGGATATTTATGTGTAAAGGATTAAATCATTGTTTAATGACTAGTTGCTTGGTGACTGTTCAAAGTTACAATGGACCCTTCCCAACAGGAAAGGTGGGAACAGGTGGGATCTTTCCCAACAGTTACTTACAACCCAATTCCAGAGTTCCAATGGTAGCACCCTGTTCCTGCAGTCACATAACCTTATTTCAAGTGTTTCTCAACTGGCTCACTTTTACAATCAATTTCCTCATTCCAGTCATGTGACCATGATTTGTGACATTTTTTTGCTGGTTTCTGTCCAGCACAAAAGCCAACAGGAATGAATGGATTTGCTTTATGACCATGCTATTAGCTTAATGATTGGAGCAAAAAACCTGAGTTGGTCACATAGGTGCCTTTATTTATGATGGTCATGAAAATTAATGAATTAATTAATGAATTTTATGAATGCCATTATGATAATAAGTTGAGGACTATCTCTATTTCCATGGCACCCACTAGATTATGCAGCCATATGACTTTTTACTTGTCTTTTTAAACCTTAATTTAAAAAGAGATGGGAGATCAAGTTGCAAAGTAATGTACTGGTTCCCATGCTATTATTTCCAAGAATGATTCTGTTCCCACAATTCTTATAAGAGTGACACCCATAATTATTGATTTTACATCTCCTCAGAAAAATCTAAGTTGGCCTAAGTCAGTTATGAAAAAGAATACTGTAGCGTTCTGTTAGATGTATACTCCCTTAGTAAGTAGGCTGCCCATGCCAAACATTTCTACTACATACCTCTAGCAGTTTGTTTTTTATATATTTGTTTATCTTGAAATTTGGAAGTGCCCAACTCTAAAATTAGTCTGGGTGGCTTACAGCAAATAAGAATAATGTTTTAAAAAACCAAGAAAAGTTGCAAGAAAATCCGGTGCATCCAAACTTACTCCCTCTAACAAAAGATACCAGTGCCTGCAAAATAGAAGTTTATGCAGGTAAGATTATAAACCTTGCTATCAACCAAACCAAGCATTTAATAGTGAGTACCATACCATGTGCATTAATCAAACAGGTGGCAAGAAAGTAGGGGCAGGCAGGCAGAACGCATGCTTTGTAGACAGTAAACACAGTGTCAGACATAAAGATCTCAAGTGCCTATATACAAATGCACAAAATCTGGGGAACAAACAAGGTGAACTCGAACTACAAATACACGAAGGTAGATATAATATAGTTGGAATAACAGAAACATGGTGGGATGAAACCCATGACTGGAACATACTGGTAGAAGGATACAAACTATTCAAAAAAACCAGACTCCATAAAAGAGGAGATGGAGTTGCACTGTATGTAAAGGACCATTATATTGCTACAGGAATGCATGAAACCAAAGAAGAAAACTTCCTAGAATGCATATGGGTCAATATAAAAGAAAAAAAGAATGACATGGCCATAGGTGTATATTATAGGTCACCCAATCAAGCAGAAAAATATATTTCCTTTTTGCCAACTAACTAAGAAACATATGCAGGAAACACACAACAATAGTAATGGAAGACTTCAATTATCCTGATATCAATTGGAAAACTAATTCTGCACCAAGTGAGAAATCAAATAAGTTCCTAACTAAACTAGCTGACAACTTTGTTGTCCAAAAGGTAGAGGGTGAAACTAGAGGGACAGCCATACTGGACTTAATTCTTACAAACAGAGTGTCAGCTCTGGAATACATTGCTGCCCCAGAGTTGAAGAATTTGTTAGTTTGAAAGGAGAGTTGATACTTACCTGATACACCCGTTCTCTGTGAGCTGTGAAGAGCATCCAGTAGGTGCTTCAGTCTCTTCCAAGTTAGGCTGGACTTAATTCTGAGGAAGCTCCTCCTCCTCCATGGGACTTCTCCTAGCATCACCAGTTTTGTGAAGCCGAGGTAATGTTGCCCTCTGAGTTACAACCTATCTGAGACCCTTGGCCAGAATAGATCCCCACCAGAAGAAGCAAAAGGGTGGGGCTGGATGCTCTTCACAGCTCACAGAGAAAGGACGTATCAGGTAAATACCAATGCCCTTTCTCCCATGACCTGTTCAGAGCATCCAGTAGTGGGACATATCAAAGTTGTGGAACTCTCCTAAGAGAGGGACTCTGTCTGGGTTGAAGTCCTCTCTGAGTCTGTATGAACCTGTTGCAAGATCCTCCTGCCAAATGAAGTCTCAGTGGATGCAAAGATGTCAATTTTATAATTCCTAATAAATGATGAAGGTGCTGCCTAGGTTGCCACTCAGCAGATGTCCTCAATTAGAGCTTGCGTGGCCCATGCTGCTGAGATTGCTGCACTCCTGGTGGATTGAGCCGTAATGCCCTGGGGCACTGGTAGAGAGTGGGAATCATATGCCTTGGCGATTGTGGCCCTAAACCATCTACCTATGGTCGAGGAGGAAACTTTGCACCCCAGAGTGTTAGGTTGAAAAGACATGAAGAGGTCCTTTGTTTTCCTGGAGGGTGCCGTGTGATCCAGATAGATGCTTCTTACATCCAAATGGTGCCATTAGCATTCAAATCTGTGGGATGGGAGAGGACAAACATTTAGGAGCACCAATTCTTGTGCTCTGTGGAACGCCAAATTCATCTTTGGAGTAAAGGTTGGGTCTGGTCTGAGGATAACTCTGTATAGATGGAAAAGAGGGAAATCCCTTCGTACAGATAAGGCTGCCAGTTCGGAGATTCTTCGTGCTGATGTAATTGCAATTAAGAAGACAACCTTATAGGTTAGGAAACGAAGGGTCACAGTCCTTAGAGGTTCAAAGGGATCCGTAGTAAGCACCTTTAGCACCTTATTGAGGTCCCAGGTCAGGTAGCGGTGTACTACTAGTAGCCACAAATTTCTAGCACTGTGGAGGAAACTGCAAATTCAAGGATGATGGGAAATGGAGGTGAGATCTCCCCAAGATATGACCGAGGCTAGGGCTGCCACTTGTCTCCACAGTATTCGGTGACAGACCCTTGTTCAGGCCCTTCTGTAAGAAGTCCAGGAGTTGTGCTACTGATGGGGATGTGGGGTCTACCTCAGACCTCGTACACCAATGGCAGAAGATAGACCAGGTGGCCTCATAGATACGGTTTGTCTAGCCACCTGTATGGTCTGAATGACTTGATTAGAAATGTGTTCTCCTCTAAGACGTCACTGCTCAATTTCCATACAGCTAAGTTGAGCCATTGCGGTTCCGGATGTAGGACTGGACCTTGAGACAGTGATACGACTAATGATGGAATCCTCCATGGTTCCGCTGATAAGTCTCTCAGGTCTGCGAACCATGTCCTCCGTGGCCAGTAAGGGGCCACTAGCAGCACTTTTGCCCTCTCTTCAAGAAGCTTCTGGATCATGGGAAGGGGAGGAAATGCGTACAGCAGACCGGGGGGCCAATGACAGCAGAGAGCATCCACGTCCTCCACCCCCTGCGACAGGTATCACAAAATGAACCACGGTAGCTGGATGTTGAGGGGGGAAGTGAACAGGTTGATAATGGGTAGGCCAAACCTCTGAACTGCTTCCTGAAAGATGGATGGGTGCAGGTGCCACTCTGCCTGAGAGTTGCCCTGCTAAGTCAATCTGCCTGAACATTTGACAACCCCGGTATATGTTCTGCTTTGAGGGAGAGTAAGTTGCGTTCAACCCACAGGAATAATCTCTCTGACTCCTTCCTCAGTTGTCTGGAATGTGTGCCCCCATGTTTGTTGATGTGAGCATTTGTGGTGATGTTGTCGGTCAAAATGAGTATGTGTTTTGATCGGAACAGTGGTAAGAACCTGCGTGGCACTAGGTGGACCGCTCACAGCTCCAACCAGTTGATGTTGTATGATTGTTCTGGAATAGTCCAATGCCCTTGAGCCATGTGCGACTGGAAGTGAGCCCTCCATCTGGATAGGTTGGCATCTGTGGTGACTGCTAATCTGTGCAGGTCTTTGAAAGGGCAACCCTTGTTGATCGTGGTCGCTGTCCACCAACAAAGGGATCTCAGGACGTTCGGTGGTATTGTGTCTCATAGCTTGGAGTTGTCTCTGCCGGTATGTTGGTATGGCAACAGGAACCACTGTAAAGGTCGGGTGTGGAATTGGGCCCAAGGAACAATGGAAATGCAGGAAATCATTTTTCCTAATAATTAAGACAGGAGGACTAGGGGTACCCTCCTAAGGGTCCTGATATTCTGGGACAGTCCCTGAATACTTTCCTGCCTGTCTGAGGAAAGGAAGACCTTACCCTTAACTGTGTCCAAGATAGCTCCTTGGCTATTTGGCTTTTGCCCAGTTGAAGGAGAACCCATGCTGTTGCAGGGTCCTTGGTGCAATTTGAGTGTCTCTGTTGGCCTGAGAAATGGAAGATGACAAGAGTAAAATGTCATCTAGGTAACATTGAAGACGGATGGGGGTATCTCTGAGGAAAGCGGTTAAGAGTGCCAAGACCTTGGTAAAGGTTCTATGAGCCGAGGCTAATCCAAATGAGAGAGTGACATACTCATAGTGAAAGTTATCATAGCAGAACCTAAGAAATTTGGTGTGGGATGGCCTGATTGGAATGTGTAAATACGCCTCAGTGAGATCGATAGATGTTAGAACGTCACCCTGTCTGATGCTGAGTAAGATGGATTGAAGTATGATCATTTTAAATTTATGGTATACTTGGGCTCAATTAAGATGTTTTAAGTCTAGAATTGCCCTCCATCCCCCTGAACTCTTAGGGACGACAAACAGATGTGAATAAAAACCCTGCCCTTGCTGGTCTGGAGGAACCAGTTGAATAGCCTGTATCTGTAGAAGGTGGGCGATGGCAGTCTGCATGAGAGATCTTTTTCCGGGGTCCCTAGATCTTGGACATCTCATGAAAAAATTCAGGGAGGGGTGGAACTGAACTCCAGAGCCAAACCAAATCTAATCGTGTCCCTGACCAAAGCATCAGATGTGGAGGAGTCCCATTTGTCAGCAAATAATTTTAAGCACACCCCAATGGGTGCCTCTTCAAGGTTTCTATCTGGGGCATCTAAAGGACTTGTTTCAGGCTCCCTGGAACTGTCTCTTGTTTTGTCCTCCTCATCTGTCCGTGAGATCGAATTGCTCCTGCTGCTGTCCTTGTCTATAACCTGATGCCCTATTGAAACGAGGGTAGTAAGGTGTCTGGTAGAAGGTCCGAAAGGAGCCTCTCCAAAAGGGCTGTGGGGATTTATTCTCTGATTTTTGAAAAAGGGAGGGGAGAACCTTCTTCTTGGTTTCAATCAGAAACGGATCGAGGGGCTGCCAAACAACTTTTCCCCCAAAATCGGGGCTAAAGCAAGCTTGCACTTGTGTTTGGTATCAGCCTGCCAATGCCTGAGCCATAAAAGCCTCCTTGCTGAAACCTGTGATGCGATAGCCCTGGAAGAGAACTTTACCACATTAAAGGTAGCATCTGCAGAAAACTCTGCTGCCGTGATAAGTTTGGCATTGTCCTGATGAGCTCGTATATTGGAAGCAGGTATAGTGTCCTTCAGGTGTCGAAGCTACCTGAGGGAGGACCTACTAAAAAAGGATGGAGCCATAGCTGCCCTAATGGCCCAAGCATCCGACACGTGTGCTCTGTAGAGGGCCATTCTGCCTTCTTTTCTTCAGGTTTTAGGGCCTCTTTCGCCTCAGTGGGAATGGAGGAGGAGGATGCCAGGACCATGATGAGGTTGTCTACTTCTGGTGTGTTTAAGGAATTTAAAAAGTCAGGTGCCAGATTGTAAAAAAAATTATCATACTGTGTAGGAGCAGGGTATAACATAGAGGAGGCCCATTTTTTCTGGACTAAGTCCTTAAACATATAAGGGACTGGAATTACGTCTGCCTCATTGACAGGTTGGGAGAAGATTAAATCTCCTGCCTCCTCTGGGGACTCTACTGGTTGCAGGGAAGTGGTAGCCTTGTCAAGGTGGGCAGTGTTCCTGGCCTTGAACAATAGGGACATGAACAGTTGTGAACAGAACAGTCCCATAAATACTGGTTGGTTAGGAATGAGGTCTTCATCATCCGACAATTCCCTTTCCAATGGGTCCGCCTCTGATAACCCCTGATCAATATTTTGTATAGACCCTTCATCTAATTGGTCCATTTCCTCCTCCTGGTCCCCAATATTCCGGAAACCCTGTGGGGGGTTGCTAGGCAGCATAGGGAGCTCCCCTTGGGGAGGTACCTGTGTAATATGCTGGTCCCTCACACTCAAGGACCACTCGGAGAGGGACCTGAAATCTGAAGCTTCTGAGTGTCATCTAGCTTGAACGGATTGTTGAACCCCTGCTGCAATGTCCTTCTGTATTGCCATTTCCATCTACGTTCTGATCTTGTCAGGAGTTTCCTCCAGTACATCTTCCTCCTGGTGAAGGCTGGCAGCTGTGGTTGTAAATGTTGCCTCTGGGGCCCCTTGTGGGGCTGGCCCAGCCTCTGGGATATCAGGGGGAGGCTGTGTGATGGTGGTATGCCTTGACTGTATAGATAAATCAAAGAGAGAGGGTGGAAGGCTGGGGGCCTGAGTGATAGTAGATGGAGGCGGAGCTTGGTCATTCTCTCTGGCATGCTTCCTCACTTGTTTCACGAAGGCCCGATATCTCCTATGGGCATCGTTTTCTGCCTCTCTAGAGGGCTTGCTGGGCTCCGTGGATTTATCCCGGGTGTTGGATACAGCTCTGGAAGAAGTTGCCCTTGGGTGATAGCAGCCTGCCATTGTTACTGAGGGTGATGTAGGTCCAGATAATGGTTTGGGTCCTGCAGGGGTTCCTAAATGGAGAAATTTGGTCCTCCTTTTTGTCTTCTGTTTTGTTATTTATTTGAATTTATGATTATGATTATAATAATAATTATTATTGATAAATAATAATTATTTAATTGTGATAGCTAAATTTTGGTAAAACTGAGAATCATTCAATGCATAGTTCGAATTACTTGAGAAGCCCTGTTTTAGTGGCAGGTTGTTTGGAGAATTAGTTGTAATTCTCTGGATACTGTCCAATGATTGTGGAGAAATAGTGGTAGTGGTGTTAGAAGGCTCCTGGTCCCCAGAAAGGGAAACCTATGGGGAATAAACCGCTCGTAGCCCACTGAATGGGAGAAAGGCGTTAGATCAAATTTAAATCAGCGCCTACAGCCAGGTTGCGCGGTAAGAATACTTGGGCAATTTAGACTCTGCTTGTGAGGATCCATTCAGCTAAACATGCCCAAACCCCAAAGCAATTGGGGTGAAAGAGGGAGAAAGGGAGAGGGACAGTAGACCTCTGGTCCCCAAAAAGGGAAACCTAAAGGGGAAATGCCTCACACGGTCTTGTAATAATGAGAAGCGTGCCTGCGGTTTAGAAATGGTGTTGCGTTGTTCCTCTGAGCTCATGCCCTTTTGACAGAGTTTTGGCAAAGGGGATACAGACAAAGAAAGCCTCCTGTGTGTGCACTTGATTGGGGAACCTCTCCTTTGCTTGCCGGGCGCGAAGAGCTCTGTCACACAATGACAGTGAAACGAATTGGAAAAATAAGATTTAGCAATCTTGAGGCAGTCGCCTCAAGCCGCTCTGGGAGCGAGCGATCACTCCGTAGGATGTATTGCAAGCTCCAACAGCCTAGAATGTTAAACAGAGGCATTGGGAGATGCAGGAACTTAGAAATTGCTATTTCAGTGAAAGTCAAACCTGATATTCTAGCTGGTATTTTAGCTTCTATTCTTGCCAAGGGGAAACAGCCTGTTTCTACGAAGGCTCAGCTAAAATTGGGGATGCAAGGAGGAGTCCCATGGAGGAAGAGGTGCATCCTTCAGAATTAAGCCCAGCCTAACTAGGAAGAGATTGAAGCACCTCCCACTGCTGGATGCTTCAAACAGCTCATGGGAGAACTCAAAGTTACTGAGTGTGCCACAGTAGTAAATGCAGCTGCAGAGTAATTGGTTCACGGAATTAATGAGGTGTAGAAAAGAGGTTGGGGATAGGTTGAATTTTTTGGGAACTCTGAGAATGATTTCAGTTCTGAAATTGCCAGTTTCTGTTTTTAATAAAGTACTTAGAGATTATGTCTGTCTCGGAATTACTGATTAAACCGGATTCATACTGGAACCCTAACACAGAGAAGTGAAAGAGGAAGTTGAAACTGCAGGAACCTTGGCTGAGAGTGACCATGTCATACTAGAATTCAACATAGCACAAACACAAGCAATAGAACATAATGACATCAGAGCCTTGGATTTTAAAAGAGCTGATTTTAATAAACTCAGAGAGAACTTTGGAAAGATTCAATGGATGAAAATCCTAAAGGGGAAAACAACTCAAGAATCTTGGGAAACTCTAAAAAATATGATCATAGAAGCCCAGCACAATACCACTGAGAAAGAAAAACAAGAAATTCAAGAAGAAACCAGCATTGCTGCACAAAGATCTCTCTGGTTTGAAAGAAAAAAAGAACAAGTACAAAAAATGGAAAGAAGGACATACAACTAAGATGAGCAGATAGCCAGAATCTGCAAAGACGAAGTCAGGATAGCAAAGGCTCAGAACGAAGAAAGACCTGCAACAAAAGTCAAAGATAATTTTTAAAAAGTTTCTTCCAACATATAAATAACAAGAACAAAATCAAGGAAACAGTCAGTCCACTAAAGAGAGAACACGGCAAGGAAGTAACAGGCAGCAGAGAAAAAGCACAACTGCTTAACTCATTCTTTGCATCCGTCTTCACGCAAAAAGAAACTATAGCTCAACCCACCAAAAACATAATTGTAAAAAACAGACCAGAAATAAAAGTAAAAATAAGCAACAAAATAGTAAGAGAACACCTGTCTGCTCTTGATGAACAAAAATCACCGGGGCCTGATGGTTTACATCCCAGAGTTTTAAAGGAGTTGGCAGATGTCATCTAAGAACCACTGCACCATATCTTTCAAAAACCTTGGAGCATTAGGGAACTACCAAAGGTCTGGAAAAGAGCTGATGTGGTTCCCATCTTCAAAAAAGGAAAAAAAACAGATCCAGGAAACTAAAGACCAATCAGCCTAACATCAGTACCCGGGAAGATACTGGAAAAGATAATTTAAAAAAACAGATCTGCCAATATCGAGAAAAAAGTAAAGTAACAACTAGCAGTCAGCACAGGTTTGTTAACAACAGATCATGCCAAACCAATCTTATTTCATTTATCAACACAGCGACTAAATTAGTAGACCAGCAAAATACTGTGGACATAATATATTTAGATTTCAGCAAGGCATTCAACAAAGTAGACCACAACCTACTTCTTAGTAAGCTAGAAAAAAGTGGAATAGATAGCACTGCTACTAGATGGACTTGCAACTGGCTTAGGCCCAGTACTCTTCAATATCTTCATTGGTAACTTGGATGAGGGAATAGAAAGCCCATGTCACAATGCACCAACGGATGCAAAGAGGATGTAAAACGGACAAAAAAGCTTGCCATCCGTTGGTTAACGCGATGTACTCACTGCCTCCGTTTTGCTTCCTCTCTATCCGTCCAGTATCCGTTTATTAACGTTTCATCCGCTCAGAAAGTTTTGAGCTGCCCAAAACTTTTGAGCGGAAAATGTATCCAATGCATCCATTCTGCATCCTCCAGGCATACGGGGGACATCCGTTCTACATCCATTACACATCTGCTATATCCGCTAGGCATCCGCTGTGCATCCGCACAACTCAAATCCGTTCCAGCAGTAAACGGACGCAGGGAGGAAGCAGAACGGATGCGCAGCGTTAGTAGCACGGATGGAGAAAGGATGAAAGCGGATGCAGCTCATCCGCTCTGCATCCGCTCTGCATTCTCTACGCATCCGCTCTGCATCCTCTACGCATCCGCTCTGCATCCTCTACGCATCCTCTACGCATCCTCTATACATCCGCTCTGCATCCTCTATACATCCGCTCTGCGTCCTCCCCACGTCCATTCCTTTCCGTGTTATCCGCTCTGCTTATGCAAATTTTTGCCCCTTTTGAGAGCAGATAACAACGGATGGAACATTTTGCTCGTCCGTTGTGTCCTTTTTGCATCTGTTGGGAAGTGTGACATGGCCTGAAGGGGAATTTACCAATTTTGCAGATGATACTAAACTGGCAGAAAAAGCTAACACCCAAGAAGATAGGCTCAAGATCCAGATGGATTTTGAACAGGGGTGGGATTCAAATTTTTTAACAATCAGTTCTGTGGGCGTGGCTTAGTTGGTGGGTGTGGCTTGGTGATCATGTAACTAGGTGGATGTGGCTTGGTGGTCATGTGACTGGCTGGGCGTGGCCAACTCAATATCACTCACATCAAGGCACACATCTCCTCGCCTGGCCTCTAATGACTGTGGGGATGCTGCAACAGTCGTAAGTGTGAAAAATGGTCATAAGTCACTTTTTTCAGTGCCATTGTAACTTTGAATGGTCACTCTACACAAGCAAAGTAACAGCAAAGAATGGGAAAAAAACTCCAGAGAAGTTCCTGAAACAGGAAGTCTAGTACTGCCAAGAATCTAATAAGGGTTAACGGAGAGGCAGTTTCTGTAAGCAACACCAGAATGTTTCCTTCCTGCCTTCCTTACAGGATTAGGCCAGTAATTTCTTCTAACAACCAGTTCTCCAAACTGCTTAGAATGTTAACAACCAGTTCTAGAGAATAGGTGCGAACTGGTAAAATCCCATCCCTGATCTTGACAGATTAGAACATTGGCCGTATCTAGCAAAATGAAATTCCATGTAGAGAAAAGTAAAGTCCTACACTTAGGCAAGAAAAACCCAAAGTACACATATAGACTGGGTGAAACCAGGCTCAATAGCAGTAACTGTGAGAGAGATCTTGGAGTCTTAGTGGACAACCAGATAAATATGAGCCAGCAGTGTGCAGCAGCAGACAAAAATCCTAAGTTGCATTAGCTACAATCAAGATCAAGGGAAGTACTAATACCACTCTATAAAGCCTTAGTAAGACCACACCTAGTGTACTGCATCCAGTTTTGTTCACCACATTACAAAAAAAGATGTTGAGACTCTAGAAAAAGTACAGAGAAGAGCAACCAGGATGATTAGGGGACTGGAGGCTAAAACATACGAAGAACAGTTACAGGAACTGGGCTTGGCTACTTTGGTAAAGAGAAGAACCAGGGGAGACATGATAGTGGTCTTCCAATATTTGAGGCACTGCCACAGAGAGGAAGGGATCAAGCTATTTTTGAAGCACCTGTAGGCCAGACAAGGAAGAATGGATGGAAACTGAACAAGGAGAGATTTAACCTGAAAATAAGGAACAGCTTGCCCTCAGAAGTTGTGGGAGCACCATCACTTGAGACTTTCAAGAAGAGATTGCACTGCCATTTGTCAGAAATGGTGTAGGGTCTCCTGCTTGGATGGGGGGGTTGGACGAGATGACCTACAAGGTCCCTTCCAACTCTGATTATCTGTTATCTGTTAAGATCAACTATAGGACTCCAAAAACACTCTACATATTTGGGAAGAGACAGTTTTTTAAAGACCTTCTGAAACATTATCCGGGTGAGGGAGACACAAATCTCTGAACACTATCACTTTATAGAAGAAAAAGGACCATGCTTTCTGACTCCCAATGATGCAATGTTTGATTAAACTAATCAAAACATACCAATTATGCCTAATCTTATTGAATAAGCAAAATCCATGACAGAAAGGCAGACTTCCTACTGTACATACCAACTGCAAAACAGAGTGAGCCTGAATAAGTGGCTTCTCATATAAATACCTTGTGGGAAAATAGTTTGAAAAATCACAGTATTCCCCTGGATTCTTACTAGATAGGAATTATCTTCAAAAACTGCATAATTACTATAATATAACAAGACAACATCGAGCATGTTATCTATCATTTATCTATATTTCTTTCCTAATTTATCTGGATGGCATTTTGTAGTTATATATGTTTAAAACAAGTATGTAAAGTTCTACTTGTAATAATTGTAGTTTTTTTAAAAAAAGATTTATAAATATGATGTTCAAGGGAATGTGACATAGTTATATAAGAATTGATTTATCTCTAAAACTTAAGCATTTTTTCACATTAATTGATCCCCTAAATCTAGAATTAATTTCTTATCCTTGATTTTCTCTTCCCCAAGCTAAATAAAACTACTAGTATTTCATCAAAAAACCAAGCATGAAAGGGGAACCAATCTCAGATCTCTAAACTATGCAGAAAAAAAGTATTAGTTGCTAAAGTTTAATTTTTTGAAGTATATCACACATTTTATTAATGTTTTGACTTTTCCTCGCTGTCAAAGCATCATCCTAAAAGTGTTAAAACACAGGAAATCTATACATGATAAAACTCAGCCTCTCTCCTGAGTTTTAAAAATAATCAGCATATGCAAGAATATGATGACTTTCTATTTACTGTAAAATAACACATAATTATAATATATAATAAATAAGTGTGGTTTCTCTGTGTCATATATGTGGGTATATGCATTTATTAGTCAGGTTTATGTAGTGTATATGGAGGTGGTGACCCCTTCAGAGCTGTATTTGATGAAATTTCATTTTAATGTAAGCTGATTAGTGTCCATTTAAAGTGACTATAAAGTTATTCTAAATCTAAGTTTAATACTGTAGCAAAACAATACAACCCTTAGACTTATATACCACCCTATGGTGCCTAAACAAAACTCTTTCTAATCACTTGTGCCATCAAGGTTCCTAAGCATATTTTTATATTCTCTCCCAGCATATAAATAGTATAGGTTTTTTTTAATTGAAACCATGCAATAATTCTCCAAATTTATCACTACTTCAGTTTCTTCCAGTCCTTGCTTAACGATAATAATTGAGCGCTGCAATGTGGTCATAAAGCATAACCTCACATGTCGACTGAGCAACTTACAAGAGCAGCCCCAGCTGGCAGCATTAGAAAAGTTTTTGCAAAATTATTAAGCACAATATCATGTGATCATTGTTTACAATCTCCTGCCAGTTTCAGCTTTGACTTTACCACAAAAGTCACAAATTGTGATCATAGGATGGTAGGGAAGCTGCAACAAACGCAACTACAAGGAGCAGTTATAATCACGTTGTTCAGTGCCATTTGAACATTCACTGAATGAATGATTGTTAAGCAAGGACTACTTACATCTGATTAGATATGTTCTCTTTTTGCACTTCTTCAAAATGCTTAAGTTCCTAAATCATTTTTCAAAAATTAAATGATTATACATACATAGAAAATCATAACATCCTGAAAAGCCTAAAATCTAGTAATGGAAGAAGCACTAAAGATCAGTACATATTAAGAGTTATGACCAGCACTGATTTTGAACAATTATTCAACAATTATATTTGTCCTTTTGATAACTTATATGAGAACTATAACTAAAAATCTATAAAGAATATATTTGTCAGGTGAGCTGGACGTACCTCACCTTACATGTTACCAGCAACATCATATAATGCTTGTGTTATGTATGGAACTTGGTAGGCTCCAAGTTCCCTATTCTGATTGGCCGAAAAGGCCGTTCTTGGATAGGCTATTAGAGAACCAATATGATTGGCCCGCTGGACAGCGGGAACACTTAAAGTGGTGTCATTGGCCACAAGCCACGAGCAAGCCGCTATATAAAGGGCTGCTGTGGCTTGGGCTCTTGTTCCATTACCATTGCTTACTGAGTTAAATAAAGAGTTTGCTGTTGGAACCCGGTCTCGCGCAACTTATTTCTGGACGGAACACTTGTGACAAAGGTGGGATCGTCGTAGAAGAGCGAAACAGAAGCACACGGCGATCTGAACCAAGCGAGAGAGATGGCTAGTAATAACATGCCGCCCGCACCATTCAATCCTGATGAGGATTGGGAGTCGTATATCGATCGCTTTCTTATGTTTTTGGAGAGCAACAAACTGCAGGAAATATCTGACCAATGGAAGAGGGCTGTCTTTCTTACACACTGTGGACCAGCCGTCTTTAAAATGGCGAAGGTACTGGCTAAACCAAGAGATGTCAAACAGATGACTTGGCCCGAGCTGAACAGAGCACATTACGCACCTGTGGTCTCCAACTTGATAAAAAGACATGAGTTCTACAAGAGAGACCAGAAGGAAGATGAAACTGTCGGAGATTTTGTAGCAGCCCTGAGACACATCGGAGGAGCCTGCGAGTTCCAGAACATGGATGAGGTCATGAGGGACCACATGGTCCTCGTGTTGAAGGACACTACACTTCAGAGTAAGCTGCTGAATAACCATGGCCGAAGCTATTGCAGAAGCAACCGCCTCCGAAGCAGCAAATAAGCCAGCAGCCACCATGTGCCAAATGAATGCGATTCCAGATCCGCCAAACCAAGCCAGAGAGAAGAAGGCAGAGGGAAGTAAGAAACAGCCCACAGTGACCGCCCACTACGAAGATATTGCATTGCAGAGTGACACTGATGACGAAAATGAAGATGTCCATAGACTTCAATCAGACAAGAAATGGCGGGAAAAGAAATCTTGCCTCTGACCATTGTCAACCATGATCGCCCTAGTCTGTTAGGGATCAAATGGTTCGCGCCCCTGGGAATCGGGATGATCGGTATAAACCGCATTGCTGCAACCAACTGGGAGGAGAGCCTGCTACAAGAAGTCCAAGATATTTTCAACGGGACCCTAGGCAAGTATAAGGGGACCCCAATTTCATTTAGCCTACACCCAAAAATAGCCCCCATCCATTTAAAAGCCAGACGCGTCCCGTTTGCCTTAAAACCAAAAATTGATGAACAATTAAACAAATTAATAGCTCAAAGGGTGTTAGAGCCAATCAACCATGCCAGGTGGGAAACACCCATTGTGACTCCTGTGAAACCAGATGGATCAGTGCACATCTTCAGAGACCATAAGGCAACCCTAAACCATGCGCTCCAACAAAGCGTATACCCAGTACCGGTAGTGCAACACTTATTGCACTCCCAAGGGGGAGGAAAAATTTTTGCGAAGCTTGACCTCGCACAGGCATACCAACAACTACCCGTTGACCCCGTTACTGCAGAAGCACAGACTATTGTGACACATAGAGGGGCATTCAAGTGTAACTGTCTCCAGTTCGGTGTTAGCCTTGCCCCAGGCGTATTCCAAAGCCTCATGGAGCGTCTGTTAAATGGAATCAAGGGTGTCATCCCTTATTTTGACGACGTTCTGGTCTCAGCAAAAAATGCCAACCAACTAGAGAGCAGATTAAGGGAAGTTTTAAAAAGATTTAGAGACGCAGGCCTCAAGGTAAAGCGAGAGAAAAGTGATTTAGCCACCAACCAGGTCGAGTTTCTGGACTACTTAATAGATGAACAAGGCATATACCCACCAAAAAAAAGATAAAGGCAATCAAAGACTCACCTAGACCTAGGAACAAAACTGACCTTCAAGCATTCCTAGGTCTCATAAATTTTTACAATGTGTTCTTGCCCCATAAGGCAACCATAGCAGAACCCTAACATCGGCTGCTAGACAAAAAACTACCTGGAAATGGGGCCACCGGGAACAAGCAGCATTTCAGGGTATCAAAGACCTATTAACGTCTAGCACCATTTTAATCCAGTATAGCAATACCCTGCCTTTGACGGTCACCTGTGATGCATTGCCTTTTGGAATCGGCGCCATCCGGAGCCACAAGCTACCAGATGGCAGAGAGGCACCGGTCGCTTTCTATTCAAATACGCTTTCCAAGTCAGAATGCAATTACAGCCAACTCGACAGAGAAACCCTCGCAATCATCGCTGGAGTCAAAAGATTCCATGAGTACCTTTACGGTAGGACTTTTTCGATCATCACTGATCATAACCCCGTTAGGAATCCTAGCAGGTAACAAGCCAATCCCGAACATTCTGTCACCTAGAATGACGAAGTGGTCTGAATTCCTTGCTGCCTACTCCTACACACTGATTCACTGCCCAGAAAAGACCATAACCTATGCTGATGCCCTGAGCCATTCCCCACTGCCCATCACAGAAGAGGACCCAGTTCCCACCATCCCCACACTTCAACTCGAGACCTGCCCGAACCTGCCGTTAACCGCAGCGGATGTCGCAAGAGCCACTGCAAAAGACCCTTTGACAGCTCGCATCCTGAATTGGGTAGGTAAGGGCTGGCCAGAAGAAAACAAAACTGAGACTTTTAAGCCATTTTTGCACCCGACAGACAGATCGAGAAGGGTTGCATTTTATGGGGTGACAGGGTGGTGATACCAAACAGACTCCAGAAAGATGTTCTGTGCATGTTGCACGAGGGACATCCGGGCATAGTCAAAATGAAAGCCCTGGTCAGGAGTTACGTCTGGTGGCCAAAGACATTGAACGTTGGGTGGCAACATGCCATGACTGTCAAAAAATGAGACCTACCCCCCCACAGGCACTAGTTAGGGAATGGGAAACTCCCCAGGGTCCATGGTCTAGACTACATATTGACTTTGCTGGGCCGACAAAAGGCAACACCTTTTTAATAGTTGTGGATATCTACTTGAACTGGTTAGAAGTCATCCTTATGGCTTCCACAACCACCGAGGCAGTAATGAAACAGCTAGACAAACTTCTCGCCATGCATGGACTGCCTGATGTACTAGTGTCGGATAATGGGCCTCAGTTTACAGCGTTAGCATTCGAGCAGTATTTAGCTGCCCAAGGTATCCGACATGCTTTAACGGTGCCGGCCCATCCGGCTGCAAACGGCAGGGCGGAATGCATGGTTCGGTACACTAAGGAGGGCCTGGATTGAATGGACAAGGGGACGTGCAAGAAAAACTAAACCGACCAGTAACCCTACAGCACATTACCCCTAGCAACACAACCAACAAAACCCAGTAGAACTCCTAATGGGTAGGAAACTGCATTCCTACCTCGACAGACTGCACCCCACTTACACCTGGGATAAACCCCCCGACTCCTCCAGCAAATACCATGCATTTGAAATAGGCAACCTGGCCTATGCGAAAAACCTCACCGGGGACCTATAGTGGCTTCCAGCTATGATCACCCAGATTACAGGCCCCCGGTCTTACCGACTACTCCTAGATGACGGAAGAGAATGGAAGCGGCACATCGAGCAGCTTCATTCTCGCACCCTCGAACGCAAAAACACACCAGAACCAAAAATAAATACCAACCAAAAAACAACCGAGGAGGGGGGGAAATACAAAATAATAAAAAAGGGAGAGACGAATCTCCCATAACAAGACAACAAACAAATCAAAAAGAGCACTCATGGTTAGATGAACCCCAAATGAGAAGTCCGGGAGCAGGAAGACGAAGCGAGGCCTTCCTGGAAGGAGACAGCCAGGCCAGCTCGACCAACTTGGACAAACCAGGAGGGAGCGGCGGAGCCATCTCAACCAGCCTGAGAGACTCAGGCGGGAGTGGCAAGGCTGACTCACCCTTCCAGGAGGTTCCATGGAGAAGGAACAGAGAGACAACAATCCCGTCCAAACCGCTCGAAGACCACACCGAGACTGAGCTGTGCAGGTCAACCAGGACTCGAAAAAGCCCCACCTACCTGCGTGACTACGTGACTACGTGACACACATTAGACTGAACCAAGGGGGGAAGGGTGTTATGTATGGAACTTGGTAAGTTCCCTATTCTGATTGGCTGAAAAGGCTGTTCTCGGATTGGCTATTAGAGAATCAATCCGATTGGCCCGCCGGACGGCAGAAACACTTAAAGTGGTATCATTGGCCACAAGCCACAAGTAAGCCGCTATATAAAGGGCTGCCGCGGCTTGGGCTCTTATTCCGTTACCATTGCTTACTGAGTTAAATAAAGAGTTTGTTGTTGGCCATTAAACATAAAACATGTTTTATACTTGTGAATTATGTTTATACACTACTTAATGTTACTAATCTTGCACAAGAGTATGTATTGACTGTTATGAACAATTGAAGTCAGCGATGGTATTATTTGTTTACTGTGTTAGTTGAAGGTGGGATCACAGTTTAATGACTACTATATAGTACTAGTTTATTTCCAATTTGGGATTCCATATATCTCCCATGATTCAAGAGTACTTTCCTACAAATCTCAAGTCGAGTTTATTCCTGAAATATAATGAGAACCTCATAGGAATTTTATTCCAGTTTTTGTTAGATTGAATTTAGCTGGATGACTCCCATGCCTTCAATTAAGATGGGAGTTGAAATCTTTGGTTTGATTCTGTTTTCTAAGTCAGCTGTATTCTTTTTCCTTGATATGTGTTGTTTTCTTTTTAATTTTTTTAAATTTTAAGCTGCCCAAATTTGCACTGAAACTGGCCAGCCTTAACATTGAAAAAATAGATAAATCATATTTCAGAATCTATATTCTCTCAATGGAAAAATCAATTGAAGATGTATAGATAGAAACATGATTTAAGAGACTTGCTTTGAGCAATCTTAATAACAATACACATATTTCAGAGTCAACATTTTCTGTTAACTTATTTCATACACATTTCATCACTTCAACCTGCTTACATTAGAAAAAGAATTATATCATGGTACAAGCCATCATTTTATTTATAATACAAAAATGGAAATACAACAAAATAAAGTACAAAAAAGTAAGTTGTAATGTTAGAGCTTCAATCTTAATAATATTGAAAGTACTTGTTTTATTTTTCTTAATCCCCTTTCCACTCAGTGAATAATGCTATATCTATTAGAGAATAGAATTATATTATTTAATCACACCATTTCCAGTTTCAAATATTTTAAAAGAGACTTGGGTGTCTTTTCTGACCGTAAATCTAATCATAAATGCCATATAAAATTAGTATAATTAATTATTAAAATTATTATTAATCTGATGAATAATTTATAAATAGGCATCTGCTTCAGACATTAATATATAAGCACAGTATAAAGATAGCCATGTCTGATGTCATTGTTTTAGCTATTTTCTATCTAATACATGTGTGTACATGGGTGTAGGTGAATATGTTTGAATGTACACACACATACATGCTGTACCTACTTATACTCTTCAACAATCAATATGAAAGTGACTGCTAGCCTCATTCCAGAAAATATAAAAAATACAAAAGGATTTTTTAGATAATAGAGTAATGAAAATCTTACCAGTAAAAACATCTATACAATTAATATGGATATAAATGGAACATGAAATGTCAGAAAGAGGATTAAGCAAAAAAGTTAAAATGTTCACAAATTGTCAAAACCACAGAGCGTTTCTTTTATTATCTTCTACAAGGTAATGTAATAATTTAAAAAAAGATAAAATTCATTTCAAAATGCTCTGTTCCCAGTTTTCTTTAAAAACGTTCTCATCTTCTTGGCTGGTATATTTCTGAATGCTTTGGAATATATGCTGTCAATTTTAGTACAGAAAGAAACTTACTTTCCCAAATTGAAACTAGGGCTATCTGATCAAAATAATACCATGTATTAAATCTAACCTTAAATTTAATGTTGACAGGATAAAAATTCAAATTCGCTAAAGATCTGTGTGCAACTAACATTACCTAAAAATCCTAGCTGTATAAGCTTGACTGTGCTTCTGCCTCAGAGTTAGAGTAGGAAAAGGAAAGGGTAAATGAAGAAACTATCAAAAAGGTGATTACACCTGATGGGCTTCAAATAGGACAGATGAAATATAAGTTTCAGTATTCAAAATACAAAGGATACAATCTTGTGTCTGGTTAACTTACAGGAAATGGTTCCAGAGACGATTTTACACTAACTACAGTGATTTGAGCAATTTTTAAAAATAATACCAGTCAATTTCTCTCCATTATATTTTGCTGGCAGAAAATAAAACATTTTTCTTTGAAATGATTGCCTTTGGTTTTGTTAAATCATGCAGTCTGACAACATGTGGTCACCATTTTCACATGATCTTTCTGCTTCTCTGGAGAAGAATGAATTTGCAGACTGATCCTTGATATAAATATGTAATATAGCTTCAGTTAAGGCAATTTCCATTCCTTCAAGAAAGGAAAGAACTGCTGTCCTATATTATGAAATCAAATTCATGTTCGAATTGACAACATATTCAACATGGGTGTTCATATTAGAACTAATGCCAGTAACTGCTTTTGGAAATGGCAAACAGAGGATATTTTTATGAAGTTCAGAACCAAATTTAATAGATGTAATTAATTCTACTTCTTTTAGTAAGCATCATAGAAATGGTCAAGGATTCACAGAAATAAAATATGATGCACAGCTAAATCAAATAACATTATTTTTAAAGTACCAGCAGTACTCATTATAGTAGAACATATTAATTTTTTTCTGAAATAGTTTATATTAATGTATATTAACTGTGGGATTAAAATATGCAATTGTCCCTGAATGATTTTTTGCTGTTTAAGAAAAGGATTGAACATTGTTTTAAATATTTATTGTAGTATTACCGATGTCCTCAATATCCAAACATAACCTTTGTAATATAGAAAGTACTCAGCATTTCATGGTTCAGTACTATACTTTCTTACTCTTTGAAGTGAATATTTGCATAAATGCTTATATCATCATCACTGCAGTTTGATCCTAAGAAGAGATAATGAAATTCATACTAACATTCAAAGACTGGGTGATGAGAGTTAAACATATTTAGCTCATGTTACATATCCATACTAAGGATATACAGAATAGGATATATTAGGCTCCTGGAGGCAAAAATAATGCAAACAAGTTCACTATATTTTCTATTTCATAAATATTCCTGATGGCTTAGTAAAACTATCCCTTTTTTTGGTTCCTTCCTCCTTTACATACTTCTCTTTAATTTATTATGTTCTATTCCTGGCCCTTGAGGATAGGAAACTGAATAAAATCCTCTGTAACTGTATAAAGAGCTCAATATGTCTGTCATTAAAAAGAAACAGTGATCTTTTACAAAGGGTCTTGTGAGTATCTATGCATGTTTTTTCATTCATTTACAAGATATATTCTTACACTACTACCTAATACCTGCTCAGGATTTCAATGAAAGTTTTCCTGCCAACATTCTGAAGCTTTGATATCTGTGAAGGAAAATAATACCTGTTAACCATAAATTACTGCAGTAGACTGGTGTGTGTGTGTGTGTGTGTGTGTGTGTGTGTGTGTGTGTGTGTGTGAATATATATATGAATATGACCCTGATAGTGCTCCAGAAGAATTTTCTGTTGTGTGCAATATTCATATTTTTGAAAAGTAAACTGCAGGAGCTAAATTTCTTTGCCCTTTACTTGTTTAAGTATCAGAAAACTGACATGCTAACTAATATAATTTTAACTCCTTTTCTTGATCTGAAAGGCTTATAATGTCTGGTAATGCAAGGTGCTAGAGCTGGTTTAGAGACAGATTCATGGTGTTACTAAGGGCCAATGGCAAAGTCTACAATATTGAGTCTTCAAAAGTATTTGTGACAAATAATGGAAATAATCATCAGCAAAAGAGGAAGGAGAATAATCAGAATCTTATTTATCAGCAAAGTCAGTGCTGAAGAGATGGTAAAGCAGGCTAAACCATTTTAGATCTGAGATCATTACCAGTTCAGTCAACTACCTGAATCAATATGAATAAGTCCTTTTTCTCTTTGAGGTTGTCTTCAGGGTTGCAAGACAACCCCATGGCAGGAATTTCCAACTTATAGATTACAAAAGACTCACTACAGGGACCC
Source organism: Laticauda colubrina (assembly GCA_015471245.1). NCBI lineage: Eukaryota > Metazoa > Chordata > Lepidosauria > Squamata > Elapidae > Laticauda > Laticauda colubrina. The sequence continues at coordinate 32,630,148 of BLBF01000005.1, forward strand.
ATGACCACAGTGTGCTCTTACCCCAAGTCTACAAGCACTTCTTGTTTAATTATCACAATCCATTGCACCCACCTGGAATGATCACGAAGTAAACATATGACGGGAGGGAGGGAGAAATAGAGAAAGAAAGAGACATGGTGGGAAGATAACTGGTTGTTACCATCTCATTCAGATAATAGCAATAGCACCTAGACTTATATTCTACCACTTTACAGTGCTTCACAGCTCTCTTTAAGTGGTTTACAAAGTCAGCATATTGCCCCCAACAATCTGGGTCCTCATTTTACCAACCATGCAAAGACGGAAGGCTGAGTCAACCTTGAGCCTAGTGAGATTTGAACTGCCAAACTGCAGGCAGTGGGCAGGCAGAAGAATTAGCCTGCAGTACTGCACTCTAACCACTGTGCCACCATGTTCATGAAAAAAATTAAAGTTCTTGTACTCAACCTATGACAACAATTGAGCCCAAAATTTATGTTGCTAAGTGAGAAATTTGTGAAGTGAGCTTTGCCCCATTTTATGATTTTCTTGCCTCATTTGTTCAGTGAATCACTGCAATTGTAAAGTTAGTAATGGTAAAAATCTGGTTTTCCCATTGACTTTGCTTGTCAGAAGGTTGCAAAAGGGGATCACATGACTCTGGCACACTGCATCCATCATAAATGTGAATCAGTTGTCAAGCATCCCAACTCTGATCATGTGACCATGGGGATCCTGCAATGGGCATAAAGTGTGAAAAATGATCATAAGTTAGTTTTTCAGTGTTGTTTTAACTTCAAACGGTCACTAAGCGAACTGTTGTAAATCGAGGACTACCTGTACTGCTATGACAGTGTTATTCTAGCATGTATTATTGTCAGGCATGAAAATTTGGCCGTATAAATTTAACAAAAAATATTATTGTTTATGGTCATATTTGCAAATCGTCAATGTTGGGTCCCATAAATCTCTATCAGGAAACTGACATTCTGGTGGGAGAGGGGGCAAGTTTGGGGTTGTGCTTGCATGGGATTTCCCTTTGTTCCTGTCTCTGCTTTGATGTACCTTGGGGAAGTTGGGAGGCGGGGAAGAATGTGCCTTAGGCCATCTGTTTTTATCCATAATGGAGGAACAAGATCTTGGCACCTGGGAACTGCCTGTTATTGCTTTCTCAGTTCAAAGTTCTCACTACATCTTTACACCTTGGGATTGGCTCAAAGTTGAACTGGACATTGGGAGGGGCCTCAAAAGAAATGGTCCTTTTGAAATGCCTTTTGTTTCAAAAGTTCTACTTCCTTGAGAAGACTAGCGAGGGAGCACCTTACACTAACTGAGGTAGCGGCTAAATGAGGCCTTAGCTGTTTTCGAAAAAACAGTAACTACCTGACTGAGATGATGTGATGTGCAAAATGTTTTGAATATCATGCAGTGAAGCTAAACAGAAGAAAAAAGATCAAAATTGAAAAAAAAAAAATAATTATCTCAGGAAACCTAAAAAGTAACTGCTGCAGAGGCACCCCTATCTAAACACGTCAGGATGCCAAAAGTTCTTTAGAATGTTCCAAAATGGCGCACTATGGAGACTCATAAGGACCATGATAAAGAATATCAGGTAATCCATTTTCCTTTATAGATAAGGCTTAAGCTTTTATTTTAATGCTTAGCATTGCCTTTCTCAACCTTTTTATCCTGAAGGAATCCTTGAAATAACTTTTGTGTCTCAAACCTTGCATAAAAATTGGGAAAAATACTAAAACTTCACAATAGAATTTACTTCTGATGTACAGAAAACATGTTTTACAGCAATAGCAAAATAGCAGGTAGTAGCTGAGTCATGGCAGGTACAAATATCCACCACTGCAAGTGCTAGCATTGCACAGTAAATGATTTTTTTTTTAATCACTCTCACAAAACCTCTGTATCAGAAAGCAGAGCTTAAATTGTGATGTATTCAGCAAACTATATTTAGTATTCAGCAAAAAAACTATGCTGTACAATGATGTGTGAACACATTTCATAAACTCCTTTTTGTCTATATTTCAGACAATCAATCTTTATAAATTTTAGGTATTATAAAAATGAAATATGTTCATTTTCAGATAATTGGGATAACTTTATCAAATTTGTTTATTTTCTTAAAAAATTATTGAAGAAGATTCAAGATGAAAAGATTGGCATAACAAAGAATATGGGAGAAATGGAAATCAGAAACATATATAACTGCATTTGAAATCTGAAAGATAAAGTTTTGAATATCTACACTGATTATATTTATCTAAAAAGACATTTCTTATGTTTTTTATATGAAATGTATCCATGGACATTATCACTGATAAGCTAAAACAATGAAAAAACAATAAATAATATTTTAAAGATACTTCAAGCTTCTTAGTTATATTAATTTTCAGCAATACAGTAATCTTCTCCCCTTCCTCACATTTATCAAATAAAGTGGGTCATGTATAACTTTCCATCTATTGTTGTTTCTAACACTTGAAAGTATTGTTGATCTGATATTAATTTTCAAGTATAGTTACAAGAAACTTATAAAAGAAAAAAAGACTGCATTAATGTTTCGATTAATAACAAAAGATTACATTAATGTCTTGAATAATAATATTTTAAGTCTTGTGAAATATGGACAATAAAACCACACAACCATTAATTATAAAGGTTTCTTTAATAATTTTTCCCATTTCCACAAAATGTTCAACCAAATGAGTAACTTCATGTGCACTGTCAACAGAAGTTGTAATATGTGCTAATTTGATTATGAGCCTTCCAACATTAGCTAGAAAGATCTTGATTAATAAATGTAATTTTAAATAGTATGGCATCATTTGTGAATTATTCTTATAATAAGTTCTTGCGTACATGCTGAGATGGATTTAAAGGGGATTTTACATCATAAAGAGTTGCAAGCTGAGACTTCATTCAGATTTTTTTTTTTAATGTTAAAACAAGCCGGTTATGTTTCATTTGGAAGTTTTACATAATTACAAAAGACTCATCATAATTGTATTTACATGTCTTAAACTTCACACATTTTATATCTAATTCTAATTATATTAAGAGGAAGCATATAAATATTTTTACAATTTATATCCATTTCTAAGTGAATTTTTAAGTAGTAGAGCAAAATGTCAACTGTAAAAAAAAATGACATTTCTACGAAAATATGAAAAAGCCAATACTATGTTGCATTTCAGAAGATTCATCCCAAATACAGGCAAATGGAAATGGAAATAATACATGTACACAGTCTGCCTTCCTTAACTTGTTGACTAAACTATTAATTTCCCTCAAATCTTCCCCACTAAAGAAGCCACAGCAAAATAACCACAACCACAACAACTTTTAATGTTTCTGGATTAAAATAAAATATTACATTAAAAAAATTAAGTAATCACTTCACATATATACATACATGCAAACCATTATTTTATATATAACATAGAAGTACATGTGCACTTAGAGAGAGAGAGACTGTAAAAAATCTGGACCCAGCAAATATAAGGTAACACCTTGAAATAAATCTCATTTGAGTTCAGTGGACTACTAGTTCTACATATGTGTGTTATGGTGCTGCTACAGTACACTGTTTAAATCTGTCAATGGAGATTTTCTACCATGTCAGGATCCTGAATTTCAAAATCTTCACTGTGTGAAGATCCTACACGAATAGCAGAGATTTTCCATTGCAAATAGTAAAGGAGAAGGAAGCAATGGGGCTAATACAGTGTCCCTTATCCTCTTACAGTAATACCAGGGTACTTCAGACCTCACATACTTTCAACACTATCTTCTATTATCATATTTTACCTTTCAAAAAAACTATAAAGCAATTGTTCAGAAAAACACTTCCAGATAAATATGACAATGCAGAATGGAGTATTTTCATTCATATTACTCACAGCTTGCCATGATATTTACCAGATACTCTCCTTCATTCTTTTTCACCCAAACAATTTGCAACACAGCTAGATATCAAAAGCCTATTTTAAAAGAAATACCTTAAGCATGTTCCTCAATGCTTTACTCTGGCAGTTACATAAAAATACACATTTAGGATCATTATTCCAGACCAATAATTATTTCAATTGATTTCACACTGCATATTTCTTGCTTTGAATTTGAATGAATTATTTTTTCTGATTCAGGGGTAAAACAATGAAAAACAATAATATATATGTATATATGTATGCATGCATGCATGCATCTAAGTATCTCTCTGTGTATGTGTGTGTGTGTGTGTGTGTGTGTGTGTGTGTATACACATATATTCTTAAGTTTTCACGGGGACTTACATGTTTGGTATTCAGCTTTGTTTGGGTATTTTCCCGTGTCATTATAGTTGTGCTTTTAAAGTTGTAGCAACGTTTCGGCAGAATCTCATCTGCCATCATCAGGCTTCTCTATTGAGTTTGTCTGTGAGTCAGACTTTTACAGTTGTTTCAGTTTTAAATTTGGGGCCAGCCTACTGCTGTGCCAGAATGGTTTTTTTCTTCATCCTGATTGGTTGGGAGTCTTGGTCTGTTTTATTGGTCTTGGAGTTTTCTGTGTTCTGCTTGACTGGTGTTTCTAATATCTTCTGTCTGTTTTGTGTCTTTTTTTTTTTGTCCTGATTGGCTGGCAACATTATGTTCCTGTATTGGAGGCTTTTAGTGCAGGTTGGCTCCTAGTAAATGGACAGCTATCATTTATTAGGAAGGTTTCATCTGGGTGCCTGGTTGGGGTGTGTTTGAGCTGAAGGTATCAGGGGGAGTCTGTTTGTGCCCAGGTGTTTCCCTGGCTTGTGGTGTGGAGAACTTTCTATTTGAGAGTGCAGGCTTCCAAATGATTGACAGTCTGGTGGAATCATCTCTTCTATTCATGCTTTCAGGTCTTTTTTCAATCTCTGTGGCTTCTCTGATAATTCTGTGGCTGGGGTTTTCTATAGTGGCTAGGGTTTTGGTGCCATTGAAGTTGATGTTATAACCTGTGGTTTTCATGTGTTGGACTAGTGAGGAGGTGTGTTCCAGCTTTTTTACTGCATTTTTGTGTTCATCTAGGCGGGTACTTATTCTTCTATTGGTCTGTCCAATGTATGTGGCTAGGCATGATGCAATAGGGGACTTCATATATGACTTGGTTTTCCAGGCCAATTTTATCTTTGGGGTTGCTAAGGATGGCTGCTATTTTTCTGTCTGTTTTGAAGGCAGTCTTGATATGATGCCTGTGTAGTATCTCACTGATTTTGTCTGTAACACCTCTTATGTAAGTTTCACATGTATCTAGATGTATGGTATTCAGCTTTGTTCGGGTATTTTCCCATGTCATTATACTTTTGCTTTTAAAGTTGTAGCGACGTCATCAGGCTTCTGTCTTGCCTCCAACACAGGAAACACAATTTTGCCAGCCAATCAAAAAATGCTACAAACAGACAGAAGATATTAGAAACATCAATCAAGCAGAACACAGCAACTCCAAGACCAATAAACACAGACCAAGACTGCCAACCAATCAGAATGAAGGAAAAACCCTTCTAACACACCAGTAGGCTAGCACCAAATTTAAAACAGAAATGGCTGTGAAGCCTGACTCACAGACGAAAACAATACAGAAGCATGATGATGGCAGATGAGATTCTGCCCTCGTCACAAATTTAAAAGCACAACTATAATTATGTGGAAAAATATCCGAACAAAGCTGAATACCAAACATATAGATACCCACGAAAACTGAAGAATGAATATATATATATATATATATATATATATATATATATATATATATATATATTTGTTTTTTTAAGTTATCGCGGGTACTTACATGTGTGCTGTTC
>BLBF01000005.1:32640950-32653673 GCA_015471245.1 Laticauda colubrina
GCCACCTCCACAGCACCTGGACCCTTCACCCCTGAGATTATGGGCACACCTCAGAGTGACTGAGAAGAGTGCCAGAGACTGGGTTGCTACCTGTTGACTTTATCTTTGCTTGGGACACTTGACTTGGGTCATTTTGCTTTTACAGTTTGTTATTAATGAAGCTTATCTTTGCTTCACACACTTGCTTCAGTTCTTTTAGTCAATAAAGTCTTGGTGGAAACTTTTAGAAATGGTTTAAGCCTTTGCATGCTTGTGGGATGGGTAAGGATAGCAGTGGGATGGGCAGGGATACCTTTGGGATGGGTAATAGCTGTGGGATGGGTTAGGATACCTGTGGGATGGGTAATAGCTGTGGGATGGGTTAGGATAACAGTGGGTTAGATAAACCTCCAGTGCAAGCATAGTGGGACTGTATGGTCCATCGTCCCAGGTGCCACACCTATGGCCCTTTCTTATCAATAACAATTTAATCATTAATCAACACTTTTCAACATAAACACAACTCTTTATTAAATGCCCTGATCATTGTAGGGCCACTCAACATACATGGCACAATCTCATCAGTGTGATGAGACAGGCTGAAGGAAGCATCCATTAAGTATCTACCATCTTGTCTTGCCACTCCACTGCTGCAGCTGGGGAGCTGCACCAGTGTTTCAGGACGTTGCGCTGCTTCTACCCTTCACGTGAAGCTCTGTTGGGGCCTGGCACATCCACAGTATCTATCAGGTTTCGCCCTTGCCTCCATTCACCTGGCTCCTTGTCCCCATTGCCTTGTTGGCGGTCCACAAGCCTGTTCTGCAACACTGGGTAGCGGGTGCGCATGAGATTGTGCAGGATGCAGCAAGCTCCCACGATGTTCCTCACAGTCCCTGGGTGATGCTGCATGGTGGTGAGAAGTACCTGGAACCTGTTGGCCAGGATGCCAAAGGCGTTCTCCACCACCCGCCTTGCCCTGGACAGCCTGTAGTTGAAGATCCTCTCTTCACGGGTGAGGCATCTGGAAGTGTATGGCTTCATGAGGTAGGTTCTGAGGGAGAAGGCGTCATCCCCCATGATGAAGTAGGGCACATCTTGCGTGTTGTTGGGCAGGGGGTCTGGATCTGGGAAGCCCATTATGAGGTTGCATTCCAGCCCCTCCTTGAGGTCACTGGCATTGTATACCTGGGCATCTGAAGATGACCCGTTGCCTGAAGCATCGATGTACATGAACTTGTAGTCAGCATCGACCATGGTGAAGAGGATGATGCTGAAGAAGCCCTTGTAGTTGTGATAAGTGGACCCTGAGTTGGCTGGAGCTTTGCAGGCCATGTGCTCCCCATCTATGGCTCCAACGGTGTGGGGGAAGTTCCACCTCTGATACCACTGCTCTGCAACTTTCTTCCAGCCTTCTTCAGTGGAGGGGCACTGGAGGAGCTCCTCCAGGTATTCTTCGATGATGGCCTGCACCACTTCTCTGACCACAATGCTGATGCTGTTGTGTGGCACCCTCCAGATGTACTGCATGCTCCTGTATGTGGTCCCGAAGGCCAGGTGGCGCAGAGTCAGTGCCACCTTCAGCCCAGGGTCCAGGCTCGGCTGGAAGTTGGTGTTTGCCTTGGTCAACCTGGGTTTCAGCCGCTCCACAACTTCGTCAAACATGGCTGGAGGCATCCTCATGAAGTTCTGGAATGCACGAGTGTCTTCGTTCCTCAGCTCCACCATCAGCTTGTCCGTACTCGGCTCTTCTCACGATCCATCTTTGGACCCAGACACTTCTTGGACGCCTCCTTTTCTTCGTGTAGAACAGGTGAAAGAGCCTGTAGAGGGTTTCTCCCTGTTGTAGAATGATGGCGGCTACCAAAAGGAGTGTGTGATGATCCATGGTGGAGATGACTGGATGCTGTGGAAGAGCAAGAGCAAGATGAAGGCTGAATAGGTCTGCACCGCAGGGCTGCTGGACTGAAAGTGAGATCCAGGTGATTTCTCCCCCTTTTTATAGGAAATATAGGTTTTCCGCTAGGTGTCCTTTTGCAACCTCTAGACATCCTGCAGACATCCTAAATATGTGAGATACGTCCCCTATATGAATGTTTTTTCCGTTTTAATGCTTTGTATGCGAGCTGCATTCGCTTTCATCCTTTCTATGTCCGTGCTACTAATGCTACGTGTCCGTTCCGCGTCCGTTTCACTTCCTCCCTGTGTCCATTTTCCGCTGGAGCAGATGTGAGTTGCATGGATGCGCAGCGGATGCCTAGCGGATATAGCGGACGCGTAATGGATGATAACGGATGTATAACAGATGTTCCCCGTATGCGTAGCGGATGTAAAACGGATGCGTTGGATACTTTATCCGCTCAAAAAGTTTTGTGAAGCTTAAAACTTTTTGAGGAGATGAAATCTCAGGAGACGGATGCTGGATGGATAAAGAGTATGAAAAACGGACGCAGTGAGTACAGAACGGATGCATCGCGTTAACCAATGGATGGCAAGTGTTTCTCTCCATTTTACATCCTCTTTCCATCCGTTGGTGCTGTGTGACATGGGCTTTAATTATATTTATGGAAGGAGTTGCATCATCTTAAATGTCTGGTAAAACTAAAGCTGTTTAGTTTTGTCGCTTTCTTTTTTGGGGAGAGTAGATTCTTGCAGATGTATATTCAAACATACAAATATGGACACGCATGCAGATATTTTTCAGGTTCTAAGGGAAAAAGGAATGCCCAGAAATGATTTTACCTGGAGTTAGCACCCTTGATTAATAAGATAAAACAAGCTGGTCACTGTATAGGGTTTTTGACTACATTTAGATATATTGTTGTCTGCCTCTATACTTCCCCTGATATCTTAAATTCAGGGTTGTCTTCATTTTGAATAAATGTGGAATATGAAAATTACTTGTGACTGTAGAAAGTACTATTTTGAAGCTAAGAGATAAGCTATTTTGAAGCAAGAGATAATCAGGGTAAATCAAAATGTCTAATTTGAACTGAAAAGTCTAAAATGCAAAGCTAGGCTTTGGGTTTAAAATTTGTTTTGGCTCCTTCTCATCATTTTGCTGGAATCAATCATCTCCATTGCCAGCACTCTGAATTATTTTCTGATTGCAACCATCTTGACATAGACCCAGGCAATTCTCAACGGGGCTTCAGTTCATGTTGTGTTTTTTAATTTACTAGTGGCATAGGATAAAGAGATGAAAGTCCAGCTTCTTATTACTTCAAATCTGTACAGCAATTTGAGCAACCATAACATAAAATTTAACTCAGAAGGTTTTGTACTAAAGTGTACTTCAATCTCATTATTTGGCTTTTAATCTTCAAATTCATTTTTTTTCAACTCTTATTCATTACTAAACTCTAAAAAAATGTAAACTTCTGAGCTATCTTTTGTAAACGATTTATCATAAGATACTGTTACCACCTGATGAACCTATGTAACTGGTATTACTCACTTTATATAGGATCTATGAACCATGTTGGAAAATTCTAGAAAGTTACAATAAAGGATAGTGCTAACATATATAGAGTGTTATCAAAGTGACCAGGGGCTACAGCAATTCCTTTATAAAATAAGTTAAGTCATGCTTGAGACTTTTTAACAGAAAAAGGGAGAGTAAGATAAGAAGAGATTATGTAAAATCGTACACATGGTGGGCAGAGACAAGTTCTACCATTCTCCTAGTATTAGGAGCTGTAATCATCTAATGAACCTAAACCCAGAAATAGTGATGGTCAACAATTTGGATGACATGAAAAAGAAATTAGATAATTTTTAAAGAATATAATTATTAATGGCTCCTAGTTACTGCTAGCTCATTACACTTATTTGTTTTTATTTATCATTTTAGAAATTGCTCATCTCCTCATAGAGTGACACACAAGTTTCACTGACAATATATTAGTCCAGTGTCAGAAATAATATAATTTTCAGCATTACTTTCTGGAAAATCTTATAAGAACAAGCATACTGGACTAGGTAGAACAGATAAACTTTATTACACTCCATGATATGTAAGCACTAAAAAGAAAATAAAGAGACAGAAAATTATACAAAATAGCCACAGTGGAATATTTTACTTAAAATACAATGATATACCTTTAATTCATTTTGAGAAGCTTATATTGTTATGTGCATCAGCAGGAGCCAAAACAGCAGTAACACTTTTGGTCATTTCCACACACTCATCTGATATATAAGAAATAAGAAGATTCCTCTCATTCCCTATAAAAACTATATAAATTGAGAAAAATATTCTATGAAATGAACACTGAAGTTCTATATGTCTCAATGATTTTTCCTTCTAGTGCACATAGCCAAGTATATTGAAAAAATTGTTACCATATTTTCCCTATGGTAGGAACGAGGACAAAGCACTGAACTGCGGTATAGTATCTGCATATTTTCAATTTAAATGTCACATTAAATAAATAGCTGTTAATGGTAAATTTCTTCAGGCAAAACTTTTCTTAAGAAGGGGAAGAGCTTATTTTTCTGAAGATCAATGATCAATGATGACCTATAGTCAGATTGCATGGGTTATCATTGCATGATATTACATTAATACTTGTTCTTCTTGACTTCTCAGCAGCCTTCAATACCATCGACCATGATATCCTTCTAGACAAGTGAGGGTTCTGTTTTGCCTTCTTATAGGGGCAATTTCAGCTGGCGCCACAGAAGAGGAGACCAATTTATTCCTAAATCTCTGACTTTCACAGTGATTCAGGGCTCTAATATTTTTCTTTTCTTCTTTAACACCTACCTAAATCTACTGGGAGAGGTAATCTGTCAGTATGAAGTGCAGAATCATCACAGAGTAACCCTCACTGAGCATTCAAAGTTATAACAACCCTAAACAAGGAGATTTAAGTCTTTGTAGTTGTGGCTATTGCAGTGTTCCAACAGTCACAGAGTCTTATACTCATGTGATCATCATTTGCAACCTTCACTGCTGGCTTATGACAAGCAAAGTTAAAGAGAAAGTCACCAGGAGTCACACAAGACATCAAGTGTGTTCATAATTACCTTTATGACCACAACCAATATGAATGCAACTGAAGTCACAAGTAGAATTGATCACAATATTCTTTGTTTTATGATTATGTTCAGACCTTTTCCCCAATTATACTAATGAGGACTACCTGTGATCTCAGTGAAGACCCAATAGAACAAATAGAGTTTTACAGGAAGCTAGCTGACCACTGACACTCCCTAGAATCTCTCAAAAATAGCAAATACATTCTTTCTGGTGATCTTCATCCTTACTTCTGTGGTAAGAATACTGATTTCTGAAAACCTAGGATCACTGTTGACTATAGAGCTTACTATAACCAGAACTTTAGTATACTTTTCAATACACTGAAGTTTCTGAACTGATTTGGCATCAAATCTGCAGTTAGAGTTGATAATGAGTGAAAATTCACCAACTCAATTTAACTGAGTTGAACACTGATTGCGTATGTTCTGAATCTGATTTAAAGTGCATAAATAAGATAGTCATAGAGTTACCACCATTCATTCATAAGTGTTTGAAGTTATAGCAATGCTGAACAAACAGGACTATACCTCAAAGTTATGGTCATTGCAGCACCCTCACATACATTTAATCAAAGTTAAATATTTGACAGCTTACCTGCACTCACATAGAGACAGGTGCTTCAACTCCTACCTATTTTCCCCTCATCTCTATTATTTTGGCTCCCTATGCTCTGTGTTTCGCTGCCCTTCACTCAACTTCTCCCTTTATTCAAGATCTCATTGAGGAAGAGTAAACTGACTTGACATGCATCACCAAGACTTGGCTGAGTACAAAGGAAAGGTTTCCCTCTTTGAAATGTGTCTAGTTAGGTTTCAGGGGTTTCATCAACCAAGATCCTAGGGTAGGGGAGATGGGTGCCAGCAGTTAGCAGAGAGTCTCTTTTGTCTTTTAGGGGCCTTGCTCAACAAGTTTCTGTGAGACCCAGCTTCTGAAGCTGGTCTCACTGGATCAGTTGGGATTGTTGCTAGTGTGCCTCCCTGCTGTGCAGCAACATCCCTGCCTGGGCTGCTGGAGGGCTGGCAGTGGAGTTTTCCAAAATCATGGTTCTTGGGATTGGAGTGAAGGTTAGTTCTGCAATCCCTGGGTGTGGCCTCAGAAGCATCACAGGAGTTCATTAGCTGGTGGGTCACGGGCTTATTCCAGATTGTTACAGGCCCAACTCAGGTCATGAAGGGCCAAGACATGTCCCATAAGCAGTGGGAGCAAGACAATGATAAAGGGGAGCTGAGAGCAGCAAAGTGTAGAGCTGCAGGGAGATGCTTTTTCACAACTGCAGAACTGCAACATGCCAAGAAGCCCCTGATCTGCAGTGTGGCCAGCAGCCCCAGAGCCATACAGTTTTGGGGCAAGCTGGTATGCAGGGCAACCAAAAGGACATATATGGGAAACAACAGGAGGTTGGAAATAATTAAATAGAAGGCAATCCCTTACCTTCTACCAAGGTTCAAGACTGGAAGAGATCAAGTCATGAATGTTTTAGATTGGGATGGATCCTGGGCTAAAAACTAGTTGAATCCAGTTAACAACAGCAATGGAGAGTGCCATGATTGCCATCATTAAGTGATATGGTCAAATCATGTCAAGCTTTATTATATCATCAATGATGGAAATTCCAGTCCCAATTACCATCACAGATTGAGCACTACCTGTAAACAGTTATGAGCATAATAGATAAGCTTTTTCAAACTAATAAAAGAACAAAAGAACATTTATTAAAATGCAACTCATCTATCAAAGATATATATGATTTTTATTTTTATTTTCCATTAAAAAACATACCCCAACCATAGTAGCCTCAAAAAATAATCATACAGCACCTTAAAACAGTGTCATTGCTTAAATTTGACCTCACCAATTAATCAAATAAAGGCTTCATTGATAAATCAGCCCTGTGGACTAATTGAATTTATTCATAACATAACAAAGGAATATTAACATGTGGTAAATATATTGATTCTGCACCCAGTATATAAACACAATTCTCATATATAAACTTAATTTGAGATCATACTAAGTTGTGCTACCATGTCTTTTATATTCTGTGTCTAATTATTTCTACAGTGCATTATGAAAGGAATTTCCTCAGGATCTGCTGCTCTGAGCTTCTTAAGTTTAATACACAATGAGAGATACCTGATACATTTGAACAGTGAAACTCTAGATACAGACAAGATACAAGCCTTCTTTATGTCACACTGATTAGCAAAAGTTATATTGGAGCTTTTTGTTTTGTACAGAACTGAGAATTTGATTCAATTGTTTGACAATACTAACCCTATCTTTTTTTCCTTATCTGCCATAGCAGCATAGCACAACATTATAATGCTTCACTTTTTTCTATGAACTGAACATTAAAATACTTCCAAAAATGATATAGGCTACTTTCTTTTCACTGAATATTCTTATTTTGTTTCAAAACAAAACTGGCATATATTAACTGCAAAACCTACTATATTAGATTTTTCATAGTGAGGACAATTCAGCAAAAACTAAGCATTCTTCTAATAAATATCAGAGAGAGATTTTAATTAAAAAAATAAAAGTAAAACATTTTTATACCATCAGCAACTAAACTCCCATGTCTGATTACAATAAAAACATAAAACTGACATAAGACATTTTAAAATTAATTTTATAATTAATTTTATACTTGCAATTATAAAATTATTGTTTCGTATTCTAAAACATTGTAATGGTAATCAAAATAAAGAATTAGAAATGAAGTTTAATCAACAATTAGAAGTCTCAACCTTCATTTATATTCATACACACACACACACACACATGCACTGTACATACGCATGTGCTTCTTTAAATGTGAAAGAGGATCAGCTGCTTCAGTTCATCAGAGAGCACTTTCAGAGATCAGATGAGCTACAAAGAAGGCCCATCTCCAAATCATTGCTAGACAATCCAGCAGTTACCATAGGCAAACTTCCCAGATGACTTCAAGTAGTCCAGATCATTATCTAGGATAACAGTGAGACCAAGTAAACCTTTATAAGTAACTACTCTGCTCAGAAATGAACAATCTCCCAATACACTTTGAAACTTTCTAATGCTAGCCTTTGCTTTTTGAATTTTGTAGAAATATTAACTTGTGAACTAGAGTCATAAAAACAGCTTACTAAAACATTCTAACCTGAATCATCAATACTTGCACAGCTATTTTCAGAGAATGTGCTTAAAATAAACAAAGTTGGTGTATCAGCCACCGCTAATAAAGGTTGTCCTGATCAGCATCATCCCTAAATGAGTTACTTATTTCTTCTATAGGCGAAAACACTTCAAAGAATGGAAAGACTATTGCAACCTTGCAGTTACAATGAATACCTCAGTATATTTATTCCTCATTCACCTTGTTATCAACTGAGACAAGAAGCCAGAAAAGTTGTGCATTTCCTAAAGATGCTACAGATTTGGCTCTCATCAATATATGGATAACATCTCTCAGGTTTAATTTTCTACAAATTGAAGATTCTGAATAATAAAGATAAGCAGCCTCAGAGTATACTGCAGTAATTAAACCTTGTAACATGAAAGTGCACAATTGAAGCTATGGGAAGGCCAGAAAGAGATTTGGATCTAAAAATATTCCTCCAACAATATTACAGTTTGGGAAGTGTAACCCCATTCCAAACAACAATTTCCTTGAAATTACAATGAAGTTTTATTTTATGTCATAATTTTATGTACAAATATTTTTGGTCTTGAAAAATTCTATTTGGACATTATCTTTGTTAATCTGTTTACTGGACTCTGTACAATAAGCAAGTTATTCACCTTTTTCCTTTAGCTTCAGTTTATTAGTCCTCATCATACCCATTTGCAGTTTCAGGCCGATATTGAACCACATCATTTCCTGAAGATATTACAGAAATAGGTTTCTTCCAAAAAGTTTTCATAGTTATTGAAAAGCCCTGAGGACAGAATGGAGATAATAGTTCTGGGAGAGATAATAGCTTGTGTTTTGAGGAGCAGGTATTTGTAGCTGGCATTATCTAAAATGTACTAGTCAATCTTGAAGTCAGTTCCAATGCTTCAAGATAATAACTTTCCACCACAATTGTCTACAGCTGAGAAGACAATAGCAATTGCCTTACCCATCCACAGGAGATGAGACACCAGGTTATAACTGCCCAATTCTGATCCAATGTATGCTTTTAAGAAAAGAATTAAGGATTGCTAGGGCATAGGAATTTACAAGCCATCGATAGATCATGTCATTGGACACAAAACTCCCAACTTCATTGACCATCATAAGTTGAAATTGATTGAATAGGATCATAAGATGTACAGAAACCCCTGTTGTTAATTCTACATTAGTAGAAGAATCAAGACTGATCCAAAAACATAAATTGTCACTTTGAATGTACACTAAACAGCATACATTAAAATGAAATCTCATTGCACATAGCTCTCAAAAGGGTTTAAATCATCTTGTAAATCATCATCTCAAATGGTAAATCTAAATAATCTTGTAGTCCATCAATGACAACAGGAAGTCTCTGAAATCACAGTTCATAGGGCACCTCCCTGATCAAAAGAAGATATGAAATTAACATGTTAAACATACAACATTTTGTTCCTGTGAACAACTGTGATAGACCCATAACTGTTGGGGGTTTCAATGAAATTTCAATGCACAGGGAAAATTAATTTACTTCTGGAATACATATGCAGAGCAGCTCAAGGCAGAAAAATTGAGATGAGATTTAGATGTAGTGGTGTTTCATGCTGCTCCAATCATATCTAAAAATGCTCACTTTATAGTGATTACCACTGAAGAAAAAAAAAGTATGTTAGTGCAGGTAGTGCACAACCGATCTTCATTTGTTGTTATAGTCCAGTTGTATGCTTTTGGAAATGCCTGTCATTAAAAATATTACCCTGATAATATTCAGGCATGTTAAGACATGGATCAGCTTATTCTCCTGTCATAATCTCACAACTGCTGTAGTAAACAATGATTCTATCCAACTTGCCTTCTGCTTTAGCCAAAGCAATGCATCTGATAGTTGTGCTGTCACTGTATCATTCCTTGTCATAATATAGGATTGCTCTACTAATTTATGTACTATGAAAAGTAATAATTACCAAACTAAAATTCTATATTATAAAAATCACCTCACCCCAGATGTCACCAAGAACATTCATGCAAATCTCTTCCCCCTGACCTCTGCTAAGCAGATAATTATCTTTTAAGTTAATTATCAGGCTACTATGGAACTTTCTACATTACAACTGCTTAGTATTATGAAATTGTTGCTTTTCTGCAATAACCCCAAAAAAGAATTTTTAGTATGAGACCAAATGGCACATAATAAAATGCTACATCTTTTTACAATTCCTTAACACTAGCCTCCAAAAACAAAAGAAAGCTAACACACTGCGGAATCAGAAAGGAGTATTAAATTGAGAGCCACAATATGCTTACTCAAAATAAGTCTGTAAATGATCTCGCCAGTCTTAGGAATTCCGCTGGAAAAAATTGTTCTTTGGTATTGTCTCAGGTAGTTGTATTGAGATTGGTCATTTCATCAAATATTTCCTGAAATAAGTTTTCTTTCTTGATATCCATTGATCCTTAATTGTTTCCAATCATTCCAATCATTTCCTAATTATTTTTTAAAAACTGAATTAACAAAACAAAGGAATTGACAAAAAGTTGATTTCACATCATAATATTGCGATTCTGGTTTATAATTGGAATCTGGTTCTTTTAATTGGAGACTGATTTAAGGACTGTTTCAGAAAGAAGAAAATGTTAAGAATTGTGAAAAGAAATTAAAGGATTAAAAAAAAAAAAACACTTAAAACATATTGATTTGAGAATCAGAGGTGGTATTCAGCAGGTTCTGACCAGTTCTGGAAAACCGGTAACAGAAATTTTTAGTAGTTTGGAGAACCAGCAAATACCACCTCTGACTGGCTCAACCCCTATCTATTCTCTGCCTCCCGAGTCCCAGCTGATTGGCTGGGTCTTCTTTTGTTGCCCTGCACAGGAGAACTGAGTTGGAAAGCAGGTTAGTGGGGTGGGGAGGGAATGGGAATTTTGCAGTATCCTCCCCCTGCCATGCCCACCAAGCCAAGCTATGCCCACCCAGTCACATCACACCCACCAAGCCACGCCCACAGAACCGGTCGTAAAAAAAAATTGAACTCCACCACTGTTGAGAATAGTCTAGAATGAAACTAAACTCTTTATTAAAGATAAATAGAACTTGACAAAACATAATTATGAACATAAGAAAAAGAGGCAAGAGAAACACAAAACATTTTGAACAAGACCAAAAGAAAAGAAGAATTAAAGATTTCCTCAGGGAACACAAGCATTTCTTTGCAAATTAAGATTTTATAGCAACAGTTCTTCATGTTAATGATAAGACAAATGGAAATAAATTTGAATTATTTTTTTTAAATTCTGGAATATATAAATTTTGCAGAGAATTTTATAAAGTAGGTAAAAAATATTTATATTTCACAGACAGCATGAATAATTATTAATGGAGATTTAATCAAACCATATGAGATATATTGAAATGCAAAATGGAATAAGATTGCCCATTCTTCTCTTTATTTTAGTTCTTGAAATAATGAACAGAGACAAAAGATAAGAGGATTATGAGCATAAAAATTAAAAAAAATATAAAGTAAGTTTGTGGTTGACTTGAACTTTTGTGGATGACTTGAACTTGATTTGGGGCAAACTCTTCAAAGGAAATTTGTTTATTTAACTATACTTGTCCTGCTTTATTAATATACCTTATTATTTTTAGAAATAACTCATGGCAGCAAAAATATCTAATATTTCTTTCTCCTCCTTCTCACACATCAATCATATGAGACTGGTTAGGCCGAAAGTCACCCAGCTGGCTTTCATGCATAACACTGCATTAGAAATCACAGTCTCCCAGTTTCTAATCTGTACCTTAACCACTAGACTAAACTAGCTCTTAGTCAAACTTTTAATGAGTAAATTAAAACAATTTGGAGTGTTACTTGGGTTCAAGATTACCAAACAGAAGACAAAGTTGTTAACAAAAAAAGATACAAAATCAAACAACTACTGAATAAAGGGAGTTTTAAGATTGAGAAGAAGGTAAAATACTTGGTTATTATTGTGACAAAAGTTATCTGAAAATAACTATGTTAAAATGTGGAATGAAGTTAAAAATATGGTAAGACAAGATAAAGCACAATTGGCACTGTTGGGGAGAATTTTTGTGATTAAGAAAAATGTTTTACTTAGAATGTTATTCTTTTTTCAGACAATACCTGTTTTGAATGGGTATTGCTAAGAAATACAAAGCTACTGAAGTTAGAAGGACATGATCCGAGATTTGGGTGGCATGGATACTTATGAACTAAAGTTAATGTAGATTTCTAAAATCATGTCAAGCAAGCCATTTTTAGAGTAATGAAAAAATGTAAATCTAGGTTGTATACAAAAACAATTTTGTGACTTTCAACACAAAAAGCATTTTATACATAGGAAAGTGTAAGTAAATATAAATGCTATCTTATTGTGATATATAGAGGGGATTGTAAAATAAAATCTAGAGAAGATTTGACAATAGAAGGATATACATATCAATTGTTTTCTTTATGTATGCCTCTTATGTATCAGAAAGCTTTAAAGTGGATAAAAACATTTTATGGTTTTGAACATTGCAAGACTAAATTTGAAATAGAATCCTGTA
>BLBF01000005.1:32658673-32761173 GCA_015471245.1 Laticauda colubrina
TATATATATATATATATATATATATATATATATATATATATATATAATTATTATTATTATTATTATTATTATAGAAAGAATTTGTTATCGATAACTGGTGAGCAAAATCTTTTTTCAGAGGCTACTCTTCCATTTTGAAGGAAAAATAAAGTCACGGGTGTAACAAACACACCAATGTTGCAGCAGGCTATGCACTGAGATGAGAGGCTTCCTCTAGGCAGCTGAGTACAAGTTAAAATCCTGATTTAACATACACAACCATGTATGGTTTGCTTTCCCAATTGTTTTCTCTAACTGATTTCAACCCCTCGAATTTATATGTCTCCCAAACTCTTGGGAGATTTTCAGCGGAAGATGAAGGAGTGGAGGATTGCAGGCTGTATTTTTTAGATGCTAAACCTGCATTAACAGACTGTCTCTACCTGGAATTTTGCTCCCCACATCCCTAGTTGGTTGCTTGGTTTATTTATTTACTTGGCCAGCCACATAATGATTCTAGGCAGCTCGCTACAATCCATAAAAATAAGGCCAATGTAGAACAAAATTCTCCATCCTAGCCAGTGCTTGGGGGGAAATCTAGGTCTTCACACCCTTCCACAAAGACAAAAGTGTAAGGAGTCCTCAGATCTCAGATGAGAGGCTATTCCACTGGGCTGGGGCACACCTCTGAGACCCCATTAGGTGACAACATTTAAGAGAACTGAAACAAATCCACCCTATCCCAGATACCACCAAAAAGAGGTTATTCCACAGATAAAGTATACCATGTTGGGCTTGAAAGATAATAACCAGAACCTTGAATTACCCTTAGAAAGCAATAGTAAAACTCAGGTGCATTTGCTGTATATTGCACAAAATGAATCTCCCGGCTAGTTTTCCAGGGCAGCCCAATGTAAAGCACACTGCAATAACCAAATGAGAGATGACTAAAGCATGACTGACCAAGAGCAAGGTTTTCTGGTCCAGGAATAGATGCAATTGGTAAAGGTCTCGCTGCCATAATTATCACCAGCTCTTCCAGCAGGAGCTATAAATTCAGGAAGATTATAAATCTAATAATATACATCAGATTTATCTGGGGGAATGTTACCCCATCCAGAATCAGAGATCTCAACACACTTCACCCTGAAAGCCAGACATACAAGCAATCCATCTTGCAAAGACTGAACTGCCACTGGTTTCTTCCCATCTAAGTCCCTATGACTCCAGGTATTGAGCAAGCACCTGAACAGCATTACTTATCTGGCATGAGTTAGAGATGCATAATTGATGTTATTATTCTGCTGCCAGATAATCTCTAACAAAGGCTTCATGAAGTTGTTAAATAGGAGGTGAATAAATAAATAGGTGCTACTTCAGAGGGAAGGTAACAGCATTCTGTGCTCCTCAGCATATAGTCATGTTGTCTACCTGACCCCAGAAGTGTCTTTGGACAATGGAAATGAATACCAACTCTGACTGAACAGGAGAAATCCTTACCTTTGTTTTTCTTATATATTTGTAAGAATATATGAGAGTGACCTTGAGGGATGAGGGGAAGAGATGCTGCCAGGAAAACAATCGGACAAGAGAGGGGGAGCCCCAGTGCCTTAACAGTCAGAGAAAAAAAAAGCCACAGCAAGAGATTTGTAGTTTTAGACTTGTTAATGTAGCCTTACAATGAAATAGAACTGGTTTATCTGGTCATGTTTCCTATCTGGTTTACCTAGGAGTGTGATAATATGAATGTACATATATACATATCTGTTTCAAAAGAACTTTTTGTATTTATCCCTGTTGCTATACGATCAACTAATTTCTATAATATTTGTTGTTCTTTTGTATCATTTTATACTGTATTGTATATTGCTCAGAGTTGTAATTACATTTATATTATACAGGTACCTTATAAATGTTAAGTAACCTATCAATACTGTTTTAAATGTTTTTGAGTAATATTGTATTACTCAATTTTGTATTACCTATAGATTTGATAAGCATTCTTGTTATCTTTATTTACTTCTCAAAGGCATTCTTTGAGTATGATTTTTAAGCTAAATATTTATGCACTTAATTGTCACATCATCCACACTTAAGAATATCATGGGCCATTATTGTTCAATGTTTTAAAAACATTTAAATGTTTTAAAATCAACATACTACGTCTACAGCATAAGTCATCTGATTAAAAAAAAGAGATAAGGTTAGCCTGACAAGAGTTGTTCTTGACAAATTGTTAAGCTTCTCAACTGCAAAGCACAATCAAGGAAACAAGATTCACATGGCCTTTCTTTAATGAGTTCTAATGCTAAGAAATGGAGAGTAGAATACAAAATTCTGAGATTTGAGATAAGAATCCTACAGACATCCTTTATTCATGAGTTTGTTAAGGTGGATTCTCTTTGAAACTTTTGACTTTTCCAAGGCGGTTTGCATGTCAAGCTAAGAATCCATTTCTTTGATTAGCTTGTAACAATCTCTGTCATCTTCTTGTGACTAGAAATACACCTCCCTTCACTTTCAGTTTCAGCACAATCTCTCACACAAATCTATGCTGACTTCTGGTAATTTCAACACTGTTTTCAAGGTGGTTCCCTCACAAATTTCTTTATGATATACTTAAGAATCCTTTCAGATAACAATATCAGACTGGTTTTTATTTCCTCAATTCTGTCCCCCTTTGTTAAAGATAGGGGCATCAGCCATCTTCCAGAATCTTATTCTAAACTAATTCCCAGATTTTTTTTAAAGACAGCAAACCAACTTTCAATTAGCAAGTATCTCCAGGATGCTATTCATTTGCATATAGAGATTTAAATTAATTTTAATAAATAGAAACGTGGTCAGAGAATATATATCATTCTGAGGTTTTTATTCTAATTTTCATTCTGCTCTTCCAAATTTCTTGCTGGAGCACAAATTTCTTGTAAAAGACTAAGCCAAAATATCAATTGATGAGGTCTTACTTTTCTTTACCACTTATATTTACTCTTATTTTGTATCATTTCCTTTTACAGTATTCTAAACATATTGGTAAGTCCATTTTGCTGTTCTTGGCATCATTTGCTAACATTTTGAACTTTTCACTTCCTATGTCTGTCTTTATTGTCTTGTTTGCCTATATATACCATTACGCCAAATATATAGTGCTCTTTTCCAGATCCATTTCCTTCCTTCTATGTGGCTAATGTCTACATTTATTTGTACTAAACAATAATACTTGTAGGTTTTCAAAGTTTTCATTTAACATTTCTTGCCACAAGATATAGGAGAATTAAGTTAGTTAATAATGTTAAGTATTTATAATATTTAAATATGGTTTTCATAAATTTAAATTATTGTAATGTTCCACTTGGTATCAACCAAAGAAAGACACTAAAGAAATCTTTCTTTAAAATTAAAAGAATAGAGTGGAAAAATAACACTCTGCTACTCAGTATTATAAAAATTAAGATTATATCCACAGAAAATTTATCCCAATACAAATTGCCAAAGCAGAAGTTGAAACACCAACAAGTTTTATCTTCCTAAGCTCATCATTCACAGGGATGTTGTCTATAGTAAGGGATCAAGAAACATCTGCTATTTGGAAGAAAGACTCTAGCAAATTGAGACTAAATACAAAGGCATAAAGACTTCGCACTGACAACAAAAGTACATATTTTCAAGGCCAATAGACTTTCCAATTGTAACATATGACAGCAAAAACTGAATCAACAAAAAAGTGAACAAGAAAAATATGGCTTGAACTGTGCTACTAGAGAAAATTGTTCAGTATATGATGACCTGCAAGAACAAATCATATTTCTCATTGGGAATTGTAATAATGAAGGCACTTTTAGATATAAGTTAGATTTAGGAATGTTTATATCTCTTAATAATATATCAAATGCAAAATTCAAAGTATATATCATCAAATCTTTAAATGATACTTTATTTATATTATTTATTGTTAATTGGAAAACTTAGCCAAAAGGATAAAGAATTGTAACATTTTCAGTTTGAGATACTAATACATATGCTATATTTTTTTAAGGAAATGAACAAGAGAATTGGAAGGTTTGAATACAATGTAAGATTATAATTAAATATAGATACCAGTATTTCTTGTATTTAAGTTACTGACATCAGCAATCATCAGAGTTCCTCTTTAATCCTTTTTCCATGGGACAAACATATAGAAGAACAGTTCTTACTCAAATGTTTCATCACTCTTAACACTTTTTTCATTTCATTCTTCAATAAAAAGCATATGGTCATATTTAATTTTAGTTCATATACAGCATTTAAAAACACAATTAAAAATAGCCTACATTTAAAATTCAGAAAATGAAGATGTGAGTCCACAATTATGTTTTTCCTAATAAGCCCCAGTTAAATATAAGTGATGGGAGTTTGACAATATTGTAAGCTTTGAGTCAGTGAACAGAATCACAGAATCAGAGCTGTAAGGTCATTTAGTCCAATTCCCTGCTAAGTACATGATCCAATTAAGTAGCTTGGACATATGGCTACCAAATCTCTATTTCAACATTTCCAGGAAAGGAGAACCTAACCTTCTAACAAAGCAACCAATTGTATTGGTTTCCAGCTTGTTTTGTCAGGAAATTCCTTCCAACGTCTAACCTGAATTTTCCTTCAATTTCAGGTCTTAAGCTTTGCTTCTGATCTGTGAGACACCAGAGGAAAAAAAAAGTTCACCCCCTTTTCTGTATGATCATCCTTTAGTTACTTTATTCAGTCTTTCTTTTCCAAAGTCAACATAGTTACAAGTTCCTCTTAAGATTGTGTTTACTTTACTATCTTCATAATCCTCATCTGATCTTACTTGAATGGCACTGATTTATTGTAGATACCACAAATCACTTGCCATTCCATTCCATTCCATTTTCTTTTTTTTAAAAGCATTTCCACGCAGACTATGATATCATTATATTTATCTACTCAAAAAAATTATGTGGTCCTTTTCATAGTTTAATTTGAGACCAGACAGTACAGATGTTTGAAGTAAAAAAGAGGGATGCCCAAATTCACGCTTGACAAATTTACTGGGGGAAATAAACTGTGGTGACAGTGTAGTATTAGGTGGTAGAAGGAACTTTGGGCAAATCTTTTCAGATCTGATGTGTGACACAGACATAACAGCATCCTTTAAAAATTCCCTTTTATTCCACAGTACATCAATAAAGTAATTTTATTTACTCCCCCATTTACAAAATTAGAAAAAAATTAAGCCTTGTCTGTAAGTATAGGCTTAAATATTTTACAAATGTGTGTAAACTATATAACAGAATACTCTGCATTTTTTTCAAATAAATCTAAAACTATCTTTTTAAAACAGCTGACACATTGTATAAATGGGAAGCACATATTTGTGTGTGTATATACAAACACACACATACAGAGTGATTTATTATGTATTTATCTCTTGCCATCGCTATAGTATGAATACTGCTGATAATTTAGATCCTCTCTGGGCAGTTCCTACACCATTAATATTAGCAATATGGGCTTCACTTTAAGGCAATGACTCTGTTAAATGTTTTAAAATGTGTGTCATTTATCATTAGCCTCATGATTGTGATATTCATGTTATGGGTAAGGTGGTGTCAGCAGATTTAATAAATCCTTATAGTAAGGATTCAGAAGTCAAACATAAAAACAGCTACAATGAAAGCAACAATGTGGTAACACGTCTCGGGAAGCAACATTTTAAAAATGCATGTTTTTAATTTTCTATCCAAGTGAGAGGCAAAAGAAATAACACAGCTATTAAAAGGGGTTACATTTTCTGCTAGTTCCCATTTAAAAGTATTGAAAATAGCATTTAAAAAGATATTTGCAGAAAAAATATGAATGTTTTATTAATGTTATTTTGAGACAAAGATTTGATGCTACCTAATGATTTCTGGATTATCTGTAGAGTTTGTTTGCTAAACTTTTTTTTAGCCAACTTTACCATGAGGCAAAGTGCAATTGCTTTCATCTTTATTTTGATTTTTCTATCCATCTACTTATGCAAATATGTATATATACAATATCTAAGTTGAGAACCTGAAATTTAAGGATTTGGAGCATTATTAAAAGGCAAAACAAACAAAAAGTATCTTGCTTAGTCAGCAAAAACACCAAATAGGACTGTAAGTTACATTGAACTTACTCTCAGACATAAAATATTGATGAATAATAGAACATTATTTGGATTAATGGATGAACATATTAAAGCTAAACATGGGGAAATGCATTGCAAGATAGCACTAAACTATACTTTCAAATCAAATTAAACCTTTATTTCAATCAAAGACCAGGGAAAAAAAGGGGTGGATTAAAAAATATGAATACAACAAAATAAAATAACACAAAAAACTAAAACACATAAAAAGAAAAATCTAAAAACATTTTTAAGGGGGAAAAAAGCATCCCTCATAGTTAATTATATTAACACAGTTCTTGTCACACTTGACTTGGAGTGCTCTTTTTGTTTTGGGGTGCACTACTACAACAAATTAAATATTGTGTGTGGGAGGTGTTATTTATAGGTCTCCAAGAGTGCATCCTATGATTCACTGATGCAGGGTATATTGTAGGCTCTGTAGATGATTTGATGCAAATCGCTCAGTTATCATTTGGTTCAAATCGGGGAATCTATATTAATAGAGGTTGGTAATAAACTTCAGTGTGGGTTTCTTGATTGAAGTCATTTAACCAAAGTAGAATTGAGAAATAAAAGAAAGAAATATCAAATTTAGATGTAACTTCTGGGACTTTGGCACAAGGGGGAAGGACCTTAGAGACAATTATAGAATCAATTGAACTCATTCTGGAGCCAGATAGCAAGGTAAATACAGTTGGAGAGTTACTTTCAAGGACAACATTTAGAACAGGGATGTCAAAGTCAAGGCCCATGGGCTGTATCTGTCCCATGGAATGCTTAGATCTGGCCTGCGGGGCCACCCTGGAAACAGTGAAGGACCTGCCCACAGTGCCTCTGTCAGTGAAACAGAGCTCCATTTTCACTGCCAGAGGCTTGCATGAGGCTGTTGAAGCTGAAAATGGAGCTCACAAGGGTCGTTTTTGCTGGCAGAGCACTTGGGCCACCATAGGCTCCTTTCTCACAACTGACATCAAGCTGGAAATGCCTACCCTGGCCAACACCATCCCCGGTCAAACACAATGCTGATGCGACCCTCAGTGAAATTGAGTTTGACACCCCTGAGTTAGAATGTAGTTGTTTAACCTGAAGGCTGTTTGACCGAGGCAGATATCTGCAAAGTTTGATTTCTGGTCCTTTAAGCAGCAAATGAAGAGGAATCTCGTCTTCAGGGTTTGGAGAGGCCAAATTCATACTTATTTATTTATATTCTACTTTTTCTCTAAAGACCTCAGATGTATTGAAAAAAAATCAGGGAACTACTAAATTCTACTTCCACCAAATAACTTCCGTGTCAAAGCAAGGAAAATTGATGTATCATTTTCATGCAGCATTTTACAAATAAATATGTAGAAAAGAAAGAATATCTGTTATATCCTGGTGAGTAAGAAAATACATAAAAGCAAATATTTTTCTATTATGGCATTGGACTGTTTTTTTAGATAAGTCATAATAAATCCATTAATTTCAGGGGTCTACTCTAAATAGGCTACATCTCATTTACAGTATACTTGCGTATTTAAATAGAATTGAAATTATTAATTTTACTATGATTAATCGCTTTTTTCTCAATTTGAAAAGTAATATTTTGCTTTATTATAATGATTTTATTACACAAGGGAACTACTTTAATTTTCTGCATTAGGCATTTAATTATCTCTGTCCTTCTATAATGCACTGGTCACAACTAAAATAATTCAATTGTTCTAAACTTTCATTTACATAGAACCACCCATAGCACTGCTACCTTGTAAATATGGCTATAGAAAAACAAGCTGAAAAGAGATGTATCTTAAGCCCCTGTCACACTGCACCAACAGAGGGAAAGAGGATGTAAAACGGAGAAAAACACTTGCCATCCATTGGTTAACACGATGCTTCCGTTCTGTACTCACTGCCTCCGTTTTGCTTCCTCTCTATCCGTCCAGCATCCGTCTATTGACATTTCATCCGCTCAGAAGGTTTTGAGCTGCTCAAAACTTTTGAGCGGAAAATGTATCCAATGCATCCGTTCTGCATCCTCTAGGAATACGGGGGACATCCGTTCTGCATCCATTACGCATCTGCTATATCCGCTAGGCATCCGCTGCGCATCTGCGCAACTCAAATCCGTTCCAGCGGTAAACAGACGCAGGGAGGAAGCGGAACGGACGCGCAGCATTAGTAACACAGACGGAGAAAGGATGAAAGCGGATGCAGCTACCCATCTGCGTCATCCTCTATGCATCCGCTCTGCATCCTCTACGCATCCGCTCTGCATCCTCTACGCATCCGCTCTGCATCCTCTACGCATCCTCTACGCATCCGCTCTGCATCCGCTTCCATCCGCTAGGCTTCCGTTCCGCATCCGCTTTCCATCCGCTCTGCGTCCTTCCCCTGTCTGTTCCTTTCCGTGTTATCCGCTCTGCTTATGCAAATTTTTGCCCCTTTTGAGAGCGGATAACAATGGATGGAACATTTTTCTTGTCCGCTGTGTCCTTTTTACAAACGTTTTGCATCCGTTGGACAGTGTGACAGGGCCTTTACCTTTAGCATAGAGGAGAAATATCATTGCAATAGGTAGAAGCACAAGAAAAGGTAAGAAAACAAGCCTTGAATGCCATGAATATAAAATAAATAAAAGTAAATAAAAAAAGCTTTCACATGTTCTGGATTTTTAAAATCTTGCTCTATCATCTTTTTCAAATATTCAACTATGTTAAATTGTCTGAGGAACTCTTTAAAAAAAATTTCCCTCTTGTCTTAAGTATAAAGTATAGCCAGTTCCTTTGGCAGTATAATCAGTCAATTCAGTCAGAGAAATTCTATATTATAATGGTAATTTTCCCTCACTTTTTTTCCTTTACACTGTCAGTTTCAGCCACCTGCTGAAAGCACTGATGTGGAACAGCTCAGTATTAGTTCTGAAATTAGTACCAGTCCCCAGTTAAATGCCTGGCACTTTCAGCCTCGGCTAGACATTGTTATTGGCATACAAACTCATCAGTTCCAACCAGCCTATTACTGTACTTAGACAAGTCTAAGTCTCCTACCAGGCTATCCTGAGGGCACCTTGCTAGATAAGGCTCCACATGTCAAAACAGTCATTATGAATTGAAGAAACAACCTCAAATGAAGAAAGAGCCATGTTTCACACTAGTTCCTGTCTATATGTGAGATAATTGCTCGCTACTAAGTTGAATGTCTCTGAGAAAGGGGCCTTAAATCATCAAGTTGTTTTCAGAGCATATCTTACAGGATAATATTCTATCTGCCTAAGCAATAATGGCTAATTCGTTAAAGGAAATTTGTTGCCTCCTTTCTCGTTTTCTTCCTGAAACATTGGAAGCAGTTCTACTGTGTACTCTGTCAGTTAAACTGTGTATCTCTCTGCTATCGCACAAATCCTCCCTTGTCCTACCTTGCTTAGCTCAGCAGGCCTCCCCTGTGAAAGAGTCAGGCAACAGTGATGAAAGGCATTTGCTATAGACTCCTCACAGGGTCATCAATGGACAACCTGTACAAGATTTGTGCTCTAAATAATATATGAACTAAACACCTTGAGGTAATTGGCTGTGTGAAGCCTCACACTAGGCCAGATAGCTTGACTGTACAAAGTAAAATAAGATTAAATAATTAATGAAGTGTGTAGACATTTTCTAACCAAACTAATTCTACATGCTTTTTTAAAGTGCACACTATCTATACGAAGAAATGTTTTTATGATTTTCTGCCAGTGTTACGTGGCACACCTGACTTTACCAAAATATAATTATTTCAGTGTAGTCTATTCTTTGTAGTCTTATAGTTATGCAAGCAACATGCATGAGTCCTGCAGAATAACAATGAAAGATCTACTGTAGACATAAAATATATATAAGAGAACAAATCAACAGAAATGTCCTAAGCTTCATTTTTAAGATAAATGCTTAAATATTAATTATTATGGTATTAAAAAATATGAAGTACACAGAGGAGAAAGGAGAAAGTCTCAAAATAGATTGCAATTTATCAGTTTCTCTTTAGCCAAAATATATGAACTAATTTGCTTTTCTGTTTACCCTGGATTATTCACACAGCTTTTATAATATACTATTAGATAGATAGACAGACAGACACAGACAGAGAAAGAAAGAGAGAGAGAGACAGAGAACAGATAATTAGAGTTGGAAGGGATCTTGTAGGTCATCTAGTCCAACCCCCTGCCCAAGCGAGAGACCCTACACTATTTCTGACATATGGCCGTCCAATCTCTTCTTGAAAGTCTCAAGTGATGGCGCTCCCACAACTTCTGAGGGCAAGGCGTTCCACTGGTTGATTGTTCTCACTGTCAGAAAGTTTCTCCTTATTTCCAGGTTAAATCTCTCCTTGTTCAGTTTCCATCCATTATTCCTTGTCTGGCCTACAGACGCTTTAGAAAATAGCTTGACCCCTTCCTCCTCTCCGTGGCAGCCCCTCAAATATTGGAAGACCGCTATCATGTCTCCCCTGGTCCTTCTCTTTACTAGACTATCCAAGCCCAGTTTCTGCAACTGTTTATTGTATGTTTTAGCCTCCATTCCCCTAATCATCCTGGTTGTTCTTCTCTGTACTTTTTCTAGAGTCTCAACATCTTGTTTTGTAATGTGGTGAACAAAACTGGATGCAGTACGCTAGGTGTGGTCTTACTAAGACTTTATAGAGTGGTATTAGTACCTCCCTTGATCTTGATTGTAGCTAATGCAACTTAAGATTTTTGGCTGCTGCTGCACACTGCTGGCTCATATTTAGCTGGTTGTCCACTAAGACTCCAAGATCCCTCTCACAGTTACTGCTATTGAGCCTGGTTTCACCTAGTCTATACCCACTTGGAAGGTTGAGCGTTCAATCCTAAGTAGTGGCAGATGTTTCTCTTACCAGGGTACAAAGAAAAAAATGTATGTTGTGACTCCATGTGGTGTCAGGAAGGATTGTAAAAAGGGAGGGTTTTTATTACTATATGCAATTGTTATGAAATTGGAACCGCTAAATCATTTAAATACATTACTGATAAATTTGGAGAAATTTATATATGGAAAAAAGCTGAAGTAAGTATTTTCTGAAAAATCATTAAAATCCAATAATAATCATCTTTTTTAAAAAATATATAGGAAAAAATAGGCAGCTTAATAAAAAATGTAACAATTTAAAAGCTAAGTGGCTCACAAATAATCATAATAAAAAAATAAAGCTATACAACAATTGAAGAGGAAGTATAAGTGGTACATAATGGTATAATCCAGAGAAATGCCATATCACAGAAGGTCCATATTAAGGATGTTTTAACTGAAAATGAGTAAAACAGATATTCAGTATTTCTGGCCATTGACAGTATTAAAGGAACACTAAAATATCTTATTAAATACCTGAAACACAGCTCTGATAGCTAATAACATATGATATCTCTTTTACCAATTTGAACCTTTTGCTGTATATTCTTGGACGCTATTGTAAATGAAGTTTGCCTTGTGCTTCTTCACTAATAGTTTTCATATTTTTATAGTTAAGTTTTATTTTTGAAGCATTACCTAAACGCTTCTTATTTTTTCTCTTGTCATTCTGTAAGCATGCACATCCCCTTATTACTTGTAATCTAACTCAAATGCTTTTTCATGCCCATTTTTAGAATTCAGAATCTTCTCTCTGCAGCCAGTTCATTCGTATGATTAACTGAACTGAATTTTTAAATGTAGTACTTACGACATTACATGCTGTGCTATCTATCTATTTTATATGACTAACTGTGAGAACTCCAGTATTTGTATTACATAAATTTGTTTTTTTTTTCCCCTGATGTCCCTTATATCAAATATTAATTCTGTTCTGAAGTTTTGAAATTTATATCATAGGACTTAAAATATAAACTAACAAGGATCTTGTGCCAAATTTATATTCAGTTTTCTCTTTATATTATTTTGTATCTGAATGACAACGAAAACTGCAAGCTTTTCTGAGATGAGCTCTTTGTTCGGAGTGTTATAATTTTTACTTTTCTTCATCAACAATCAAAATAAAATTAGCTAGAAGAGAAGGAAACAGCTTTAATTGAATTAACAAATATCCAAATTTAACCTATTTAAATATGTATCAAAATGTCTGGTGAAGAGGTAAAATTCACAAAATTCAGACTCCCACACTTCAGCTCTCAAAAGAAATCTAAAAGCAAGTGAAAGCTACCTCTTTAAAATATACAAATAGCATTTTATGCAGCAGATAATCCAAAGTCTCGGTGACCTTGGCAGTCTTGCAGAGGTAATCTTTGCATAGATGAATTATTCTTGAACAATTCCTCTAATGTATTAGGCACATGCATATTGTCCTTCAATATTAGGCCTGTGTGTCTCTCTACCAATTGCTAAACAAATATACATATTAAGGACATATCAAGGAAAGAAATTTCATATATTTCTTGCTGTGAACTATCATTTTAATTCCTGGGGGGGGGGAAACACCTCTGAAACTATTATTGTGCAATTATATTTTTTCCCATTATTTGATTAATATTCAGTATTACAAAGTACCCATTGTGATTCTTTGGGGACATGCTATTAAAAAAACAATCAAAACTAGGTATAAACATCTTTTTTTCTCCCTTCCTTGAAACATGATGGAATTAGATCTGTGCTGATTTTCAAGCCATTCAGAAAACTAAACTACTAGGCCATGTATGACTTGCAGTCAAGCATACATAGGCAATGCCAATAAGATACTAGAAAAAGCTTTATCTAATTAAGTTTAAGTTTGTGCAAGTGTGCCACAAGACAAAAATGAAAACTTCGCAAGAATATAATAACTTTAGAAATGCTGTTTTCCTCTCAATGGTTCAAAGCAGCATAAGGGATTATATAAGCGATCAGTACAAATAAGTAGAAGATAGCCTTCAGATCACAAAAGTTTAAATGTTAATTATGATTTTAGGCTGCTTTGGGCTTATTGTATTCCAAAGAAGAAGAAAGTTTAGAAAGCAATGATGAAATTCTTATTTGAGCCTATTACCTTATTTTAATTTACTCCTTAATTCTTCTTTCTAAAATATCCATTTCAACACTATTCCATTGGTGATCCTTTACAATGTTTAATCTCCCTACCGAGTAGTACTGGCAGCATTATATAGGTCTCAGAGTAGCCTCAAGAGTAGCCCTGAAAGGATCCATTAATTTTGAAACATTAGATTTTTGTGCCAATCCCTGATTAAATGAAATAACGTCACAGTCTACATATTGTGCAATTCTTTGGCCCACATTATTATGCAGCAAACAGTACTCAATGAATAGTACTTAACAGTATAACATCTACATGGAAGGAAATAAGCAGTGGGGTCATTTATAAGATGGAACAAGGTTCCATCTTAGACCCAGTACTCTTCAGTATCTTTATAAATGACTTAGATGAGGGAATAGAAAGGTAATTTTATTGAATTTGCAGATGACACTAAGCAGGCAGGAATAGCCAACACCACAGAAGACAAGCTCAGGATCCAAAAAGATCTTGACAGACTTGAACAATGGGCCCTATCCGCAACATGAAATTTAATGTGGGGAACAGCAAGATTTTACACCTAGGCAGGAAAAATCAAAGTTATAAGTACAGGTCAGGCAAAACCTGGCTCAAACACAGTAACTGTGAGAGGAATGTTGGCGTTCTAGTGATCACTTAAACATGAGCCAGCAGTGTGCACCAGCACTCAAAATAGCTAATACTGTCAGCTTTGGAATTGTTATTAAAAGCTGCCACATAGCTGTGGAGAAATGGAAGGGGCTGATATTATTTGAGTAGCTTTCAGTAGACAAAATAATTGTTTTAGGAATTCCAGGTCAATGTGAATGGTGCAGAGAGAATTGGAATTGAAGGGGGATTGGTTCACATGATGTATGATGGAGGACAAAGGGGAGGGGTTGTAGGTTGAGTCATTGTGGGACGTCCGGGGGAAAACCTAGTTTCGGAATTCCACAGATGTGTCAAGTTTCTATTCTAATAAAAGTACTTTGAGATTAT
The DNA here is from genome assembly GCA_015471245.1 of Laticauda colubrina. Lineage (NCBI taxonomy): Eukaryota > Metazoa > Chordata > Lepidosauria > Squamata > Elapidae > Laticauda > Laticauda colubrina. The sequence continues at coordinate 32,672,796 of BLBF01000005.1, forward strand.
GTTTGTCTTGGAGTTACTGGCTGGAATGGATAATCTTTGGAACGCTGATGCTATTCCAAAACTAAGTTTCAGAATACAATCCTTAGTGATATAAATAGAGGCATAGAATCAAAATCATATGAAGTATTGTATTGCTTTATTAATATTTAAGTCTACACTTGGAATACTGCATCCAGTTTGGGTCATCATTTTACAAAAAAGAATGCTGAGACTTTGGAAAAAGTGCAAAGAAGAATAATTAAAATTAAAGGCCTGGAGACAAAAATGATTAGAGGAATTAGATATGGCCAGTCTATAGAGAAGGACTATGGGTGGCATATCAGTATTCCAGTATTTGAGGAGCTACTACAAAGAAGAGGTGGTCAATTTATTTTCCAAAGCACCAAAAGGTAAGACAAGGAACAATAGCTGGAAACTAATCAAGGAGAGAAGCAACTTGGAATTAAGGAGAAACTTGCTAACAATGGGAACAATTAATCAGAGGAACAACTTGCTTTTTGAAGTCAGTGAGAACAATTAACTAGTGGAACAGTTTGCTTTCAGAAGTCATGGGTGCTTCCTCACTGGATATTTTTAAGAAAACACTGCTCTGAAATGCCATAGGGTCTACTGCTTGAGCAGGGGTTGGATTAGAAGACCTCCAAAGTCCCTTCCAGCTCTATTCTAATTGAAATTACTATCACCTATGCCAGAGCCTTGCCTCACCATGAATTTCATTTAAATCTGAGTTGTGAAAGAGCACAGCTATAGTTTTCATTGATCTGAGAGCTGATACATGTTTGTTTTATTAACAGAAACATGGAATAAATAACTGTTTAGTTTCTTCAAATTATTTAATGTCTTGTATATACCAACACAGAACAAATCAAGCATATTTTCAAAGGAAATTGCAACAACACATGGTAACAGACATTGCTATTCAATGTCAGCTTTCCAAATGCAATTTAATATGCTTTAGCAAAATTCTCTTTTTAGTAGTTCTACATTTTTCGCAATAAAATATATTGCACCTATCAGGTGTCAGAGGTCTGTACAATGGATGGTCAGAGTTTCATGTCATTAATGAACAACCCAAGACCAGCAGGTGGTTTGATATGTGTACATTATGCAGACTCTTGTTTCTGAAATACACTTCAGACAGTATTTTTCATCAGATTCATGGATCACATAAGCAAGAGACAGAATTTGCAAATTATTCTCTCAAGAAATAGATAAATGAATTCTGTATTTATGCTACTGAAAGGAAAATTGCACTCATGATAGAGCAATGCTAGAGAAACAGGGTATATATGTGTTTGATATATTGGATAGCCTTGTCTGTGACTGTTCACGCAGTGTAAGAATTTCTTTATTCAAGGACAAGTTCTTTCACCATCCCATCTGTCCCATGGCTTTTTTTGAATGTCTAAGACAGGTGGCCTGTTGGAAACCTAAAACCCTATGGGTACAAAATATGATTAAAATGTGACACTGGTCTCTATAATAAGTAATGCTTAGTTTGGAATTGGAAACAAACTCATAAAATAAATAAAGCCAATTCTAAACTCTATGTAACCTAACATTTTAAATTCAAGTTTAGGATATGCTATACCAAAGTACTGCTGGGTCATTCCTTTGGAGAGATGTTTATAAATGTGTATGCATGCCTAATGTTAGCAAATACACACATACATTACACAGTTGTCGACTGTATTTCAGATGAAGCTTATAAAATGTAATTTAAATCAATGTTATCCTTCGCTATAAAACAAAAGACTAAAACAGTTAACTACCTACTTGTAAAAAGTTGTTAAACTTAATATTATTAATACACTGTAATAAAAGCTAATGACTTTCAGGATTTGTCATCTTCTGCTGGTAAGAAATAAGATCTCTCTGGCAAGTTGAAAGAAAAAAGGGACAAGTACAAAAAATGGAAAGAAGGACATACAACTAAGGCAGAATATCAGCAGATAGCCAGAATCTGCAAAGACGAAGTCAGGATAGCAAAGGCTCAGAACGAACAAAGACTTGCAACAAAAGTCAAAGATAATAAAAAAAGTTTCTTCCAACATATAAATAACAAGAAAAAAATCAAGGAAACAGTCGGTTCACTAAAGAGAGAAGATGGCACGGAAGTAACAGGCAACAGAGAGAAGATCACCCAAGACTAGTCATGCACGCCCCCAACTCAATTCAAACTACAACTGGCCTTAAATGCAAGCTACTCAATTCAAGAAGCCTTGTAAATAAAATACCTGAATTTCTCCTTTATCCAAATATGGCTAAATTCGACATCATATTTGTCTGTGAAACATGACTCAATGCATCTCTCCCTGACTCCTTTACCACAGTAAGAGATTATCATGCTTACCGATCTGATCATGAAATCCGTAGAGGAGGTGGTGTTGCTATCTTCTATAAAAAGTCCTTACATCTAACAAACATCCAAGTTACCCAAAAGCTTGCTCTTCCTGAGACCATTATCTATGAATTGACCTGAAATATTACATTTCAGTTCTTACTATGTTACAGAGCCCCTGATTATGACAGCATCCTGCCCACATGCTTTTACCTTTCTTGGTGACTTCAATCAACCTCATATTAACTGGACCCTAAACGAATGTACAACTGAACTCATACATTGTGAACTTCTACAATGCTGTAACAAATCTGGGACTGGAACAACTAGTAACCAACAACACTAGACTTAACAACTGCCTCAATCTCATCTTCTGCAATAGTTTGAATTTAATTTGTGGAATACAAACTAAAGAACCCATTTCCAACAGTGACCACAACATGATTGACATTTGTCGCAACATACGTCCACACAAAAATAATCAGAACAACAAAATCCCCAATTATAACTTCAAAAAAGGAAGCTATTATCAACAATCTCTCTTCCCTTGATTGGCAATTTCTCTTCACTGGATGCAATACTGTTGAAGACCATTACAACATATTCTTACTAGAAATCAAAAGAGCTATCAAATTATATGTACCAATAACAATTCCCAAAAACAGGAAAACAGATTACCCACAACAATAAGGAAGCTTTAATCCAAAAAGATATCACTTTGGCGAAAAAACAAATCTGATCACATTGCCAACTTCAAAAGCCGAGACAAAAATCTACCCCACCAAATAAAATATGAATGCACTAATTATCACATTAAACAAGAGGAAAACCTTCTATGCACCAAATTCCACCCATGCTTTCTACTATTTTGTAAACAACAAACTAAAAGACTCAAGGTCCATCCCACCCCTGAAAGGACCTAATGGCAAAGACTGCAATGTCTTTGACATTGCAAATCTAATGGCAAAGACCCATCAAAGCAATTTAACACATTCTTTGGCTCAGTATTTGTAAACAGCAATGGATCAAGCCCAGTACTTCCTAGTCGAACCACAGACAACTACAGTGATCTAATACATATCGATTTTACAGAAGACATTGTTGAAAAAGCACTACGCAATCTAAAACCATCCCTATCTATTGGACCAGATGGAATATGTGCATATTTCTTTAAAAAGCGATCCACTGCCATAGCAGAAACAGAGCAGAAACATAATCTTTGAAAAATCTTTCAGGGCCAGCTCCATGACAAACCTATGGTCACAAGCCACGGTCATCCCCATCTTCAAAAAGGGAAACCCCAGCCTAGTTGAAAATTACAGATCAATCTCCTTATGCTGCATCACCTAAAAATGCATAGAATCAATGATTAACCAATCCATTATCCTCCATTTAGAGACAAACAACCTACTCTCTAGTAAACAATTTGCTTTCAGAAAAAAACTATCCTGTAATCTGCAACTCTTACACTACAAAAACATATGGACTACACAACACAATCAGGGCAAAGCAATAGACACAATCTACATAGAAGTCTGTAAAGCCTTTGATTCAGTGGTACATGGCAAACTACTCCTAAAACTAAAATCTCATGGTATCTCGAGACAACTGCATAACTGGATAGAAGCATTCCTGTCAAACAGACAACAAATGGTCAGAATTGGGAGCATCCTATCAAATTCTGTACCTGTCAACAGTGGTATCCCCCAAGGCAGTGTTTTAGGACCAACTTTCTTCATACTCTACATAAATGACCTCTGTGATCATATTAAGAGCAGCTGTGTTCTCTTCGCTGAAAATGTAAAGCTACTCAATACCACAGACAATACTACTACCCTCCAAAAAGACCTTGACTATTGTATCAGAATGGTCAATCAAATGGCAACTTCAAATCTCAACAAATAAATGCTTTGTCTTTTATATTGGCAGAAAAAAAATCAGAAAATAAAATACAAGCTAAATAGTCAAGACCTTGTTGAGGATCCAAACTTTGTCAAGGACCTTGGAGTACTCATCTCAAATGATCTAAGTGCTAGAGCCCATGTAACTATATAGCCAAAAAGGCATTAAGAGTTGTTACCCTAATCCTACATAGCTTCTCTAGAAATATTACACTAATAACTAAAGCATACAAAACATTTGCGAGACCTATACTTGAATACAGCTCATCAGTCTGGAATCCATGTCATGTATCTGATATTAACACAATTGAAAAAGTCCAGAAATATTTCACAAGAAGAGTTCTCCGATTCTCTACTCATTGCAGAATACCTAATGCAACCAGACTTGAAACTCTAGACCTAGAAAACCTAGAACTACGCTGTCTCCGGTCCAATCTAAGTATAGTATATAAAATCATACATTGCAATGTCCTACCTGCAAATGAATATGCTTTAATCACAACAATACAAGAGCACACAATAGATACAAACTCTAGGTTAAGTGCATCAAACTTCACTGCAGAAAATAAGACTTCAGCAACAGAGTGGTCAATGTGTGGAATACTCTACCTGACTCTGTGGATTCTTCCCCAAACCCCAAAAATTTTAATCTTAGACTGTCTACTAGTAACCTCACCCCCTTCCGAAGAGATCTGTAGGGGGCATGCATAAGCGCACCAATTGTGCCTACTGTCCCTGTCCTATTGTTTTTTTTTTCTTATAAGTATCTATCTCATGTATTCAAAACTATATTTATTCTTATACCTGTATCTTGACAAATGAAATAAATACTAAATACTAAAAAACACTAGAAAGCAGAACTGCTTAACTCATTCTTTGCACCTGTCTTCACGCAAAAAGAAAACTATAGCTCAACCCACCAAAAACATAACTGCAAAAGACAGACCAGAAATAAAAGTTAAAATAAGCAAAAAAAAAAAAAAAATAGCAAGAGAACATCTGTCTGATCTTGATGAACAAAAATCACCGGGGCCTGATGGATTACATCCCAGAGTTTTAAAGGAGCTGGCAGAGGTCATCTCAGAACCACTGCACCACATCCTGCAAAAATCCTGGAGCACCAGGGAACTACCAGAGGACTGGAAAAGAGCTGATGTGATTCTCATCTTCAAAAAAGGAAAAAAAAAAAAAAACAGACCCAGAAACCACAGACCAATCAGCCTAACATCAATGCCCGGGACGATACTGGAAAAGATTTTTTTAAAAAATAGATCTTCCAACATCTAGAAACAAGTAAAGTAATAACTAGCAGTCAGCACAGGTTTGTTAAAAACAGATCATGCCAAAACAATCTTATTTCATTCTTCAACACAGTGACTACATTAGTAGACCAACAAAATACTGTGGACATAATATATTTAGATTTCAGCAAGGCATTTGACAAAGTAGATCACAACCTACTTCTTAGTAAGCTAGAAAAAAGTGGAATATAGCAGCACCATTAGATGGACTCACAACTAGCTGGCAAACTGTACTCAATGAGTAGTCCTTAATGGTTCTAAGTCTACATGGAGTGAACTAAGCAGTGGAGTGCCACAAGATTCCATCTTAGGCCCAGTACTCTTCAATATCTTCATTAATGACTTAGATGAGGGAATAGAAGGGGAACTTACCAAATTTGCAGATGATACTAAGCTGGCAGGAATAACTAACACCCAAGAAGATAGGCTCAAGATCCACATGGATCTTGATAGACTAGAACACAGGGCCATATCTATCTGGGTGAAACCAGGCTCAATAGCAGTAACTGTGAGAGGGATCTTGGAGTCTTAGTGGACAACCAGCTAAATCTTGGAGTCTTAGTGGACAACCAGCAGTGTGCAGCAGCAGCCAAAAAAACCTAATGCAATCCTAAATTGTATTAACAGAGGTATACAATCAAGATCAAGGGAGATACTGATACCACTCTATAAAGCCTTAGTAAGACCACACCTAGTATACTGCATCCAATTTTGTTCACCACATTACAAAAAAGATGTTGAGACTCTAGAAAAAGTATTGAGAAGACCAACCAGGATGATTAGGGGACTGGAGGCTAAAACACATGAAGAATGGTTACAGGAACCGGGCTTGGCTAGTTTAGTAAAGAGAAAGACCAGGGAAGACATGATAGTGGTCTTCCAATATTTGAGGCACTGCCACAGAGAGGAAGGGATCAAGCTATTTTCTGAAGCACCTGTAGGCCAGACAAGGAAGAATGGATGGAAACTGAACAAGGAGAGATTTAATCTGAAAATAAGGAGAAACTTTCTGACAGTGAGAACAATCAACCAATGGGACAGCTTCTCCTCGGAAGTTGTGGGAGCACCATCACTTGAGAATTTCAAGAAGAGATTGGACGGCCATCTGTCTGAAATGGTGTAGGGTCTCCCGCTTGGGCAGGGGGTTGGACTAGATGACTTACAAGGTCCCTTCCAATTCTGATTATCTGTTAAATCTGTTAAATGATCTGTTAAAAGATTATTTCTTATCTTATGCTTCTTATTTATTAAGATGTAAAATTTTAACAGAAATGGTTTTCTTGAAAAACATGCAATGAGAATTTCAGAGTCCTGACACCTTTATTATTTTTCATAAATAACCCAAAGCATCAAAAATATCTAATACTCCTTCTTCTTCCTATTTTCTCCACCACCACAACCCTGTGAGGTGGATTGAGCTGAAACACAGTGACTGGCCTAGCTGGCTTTAATTGTTAAGGCAGGACTAGAACTCAGTTTTCTGGTTTCTTGTCTGCTATCTTAACCACTAGATTAAACAATACTACTTGCAAAAATCTCCCATAAAGCATTTCTAAAGAAAACCATACATTATAATGATTTGTAATGTATATACATATACTGCACATTTTCTCACATTGGTGCTTTTCCTGGCAACTGCAAATGGTTTATCTGGAAGGGGTATCCAAATATTGTAGAATTAGTTCCTTTATTTTAGAAACAATATTTTAGAAAATATTCTGAATTAAGATAGCAGTAGTGTTTACATAAAGTTTGTTTGCATAAAGCTTGATTTGCAGAGTATTCAATTTTGGTTTTTCTTGCATTTTTTGTTTTTTTTAAAATTGTATTTTTTGTATTTTTGTATTATTTATTTCATACAGAATAAATGCAACGTAGTATTCTATATACCAGTTAGCAAAAGCCAAACTGCACACAAGGTTGTAAATAATATTTTGGATAGTAGGCTTTCCTATTGTAAAAATACAAGTTGTGATAAAAATAATAACATAGCCAACCCTACATTCTAATGAAAATATGACAGGAGCAATTAACATTGAAAACAGGAATTCTGTGAATTCACTTCAATCTCTACCTGCAGGCAGTTTCTGAATAACAATGATCTTCAATGCAGTTCTTTTACAGCTGCTCCAGTACAGCAAAGACTAGCATCACATGGAAATGGTTATTTGGTGTTCTTTCTCTCACACAGAATCAATTTACAGTTTGGAAGTATGGCTCATCCTTGCAGGATTATACATAATCAACTAGAGGAAGGCAATATTCATAGTACAGAGGTGAGGGATGTTATGCGGCTCTGTGCGGGGCCCCAAACTGATGACTAAATTATGCATTCTTTTTTTCACTTGCTTTTACATGTTTTGCACATTATGGGGAAAACAGAAACACTTCCCATTTATCCAATTCTCCAACAGCAGGTTCAAATGAAAAGGCTTTAGAAGAAACTACATTATGTTCCTTACTTTCAAAATTTAAATACAAAATTTCAGCTTGTGTGTATGTGCATTGAATTTAGACAAACACTGGTGACATATCTAAATAAGAGTAGAGAATAAATGTTATGTAAGTTTTCAGAAAGGTCTAGATGGAAAATGAAGAATTGAAATGATGAATTTGTATTACATTTTGAAAGGAAATGAATGAATTTTCCTGATAAGCCAATATATTTTAAATATTTTCTAGATTTAAAAAGGAAGTGAAATCTATTGTGATTAAGTTTGGAACAGAATACTAAGTGATAATTGCTTTATTGATAATACTTTAAAATTTAAAGTATTAAATTATTTAGCATCTTATAAATAATTGAACTTTAGAAAACAAAGCAGAATAAAACTGTAAAAGTTTGTACAATATATCACCACATTTTATATATGTTAGAAGTTGTACATACCCACATTACTTTTATTAATATAAAAAGTACCTTCCAAAAGTCTTCTAAAGGAAATTAAACTATATTGATTTACATTCCCTGAAAAAGAAAATGAAAAGCTGCTCTCTGAGGAGCATTCAGTAGATATATTCAATATTTAGTTAAATTGATATAATTCAAATATATCTGAAATTGAATGTATAATCTCATGAGATATATTATAGTAAAAGACTGGTTTTGATTCCTCTTATCCCACTGTTAAACATGGCTAAGATGCTTTAATTGACTTGGCCTTGGTAATCAATGGTGACTGGAAGAAGAGATTTATAACCAACATCAAACTTATCTAGTTATCATTTAACAGTGCTGACAACAGATATATGGAAATTGCTTGATGTATGAACTAACTTGCATTTGGGTGAATTTTACACTAAAATATACGTTTTTGAGATGCAGCTTACTGAACCTTAAGATGTCTAGGAAAAATGATACAAATCCACAAATCCAAAATAATTAAAATATTCTAATTTTAAAAATTATACTAAAAATACAAAGCAATAGAAATGTGTTCAATACAAAAGCATGTTTCTGATGGAGAGTTCTATAAAAGAGGGAAATAAACACAATTTCACCAATATCCTCCTGAAGCTTTTCTGTACTTCTTTGCTTTGTACTTTGGTTTGTTTTTTATGCTTTTCTACTGTAAGATTTTATGGATTTTACATGACTCTATATGATAATGGATGCCACTCTGAATTGTGTGCTAAATGGTTAGGTATATAGAATGAATGAATGAATGAATGCTCTGTACAAACTAATGTAGACATTCAGAAATTTTTTTTATAATAGCATAGATTGCTATGAATCCCTACAAAACTCTCCCCTACATATTTAAATATATACCATTAGATACAAACCAGAAAAAAGTCAGCTTATTGGTCAGAAAAAGAAAGTATAATTGCTCCTGAATTTAGCTCAGTACCAATGATTATATAAGCACATCTATGTGTTTTTGGTAATGGTGCAAAATGATTTGATTGTACTTTCTTTTTCTTTCAACCTTCCAATTTAGTGTACCCTTTTAAGATTCCCTGGTAGTGACTCATCCCACTACTAACTAGGTCTGCTTAAAGCCAGTTATATAGGTGCTATTTACCTCGTGCTCTTTTTTATATCTTGCAGAACATTTGTTACTTCCCTCCATCCAATCCAATTTACTAAGTTAAATAATTATCATGCCATGGAGTACTCCACCAAATAATTTGGCTGGATGCAGAAAATACTATATCTGCAGAATTATCACAATCTACCTGATCAAAAATGAGATGTTAGTATGGCAATATTCCTGAAAATGCTATACTGACTTCTAGTAATTTGATCTCTAAATTCTTTAAAACAAATCCTTATGACAGTGATGGCTCACCTTTCTGTCTTCATTTGCCAGTACCCAGAAGACAATGCACACGGGGGGGGGGGGGGGGGCATGCCCCCTAAGCATGCATGCATGACTCCCGTGCACCATGCCTTTCTGCACATGTGTGTGACCCCCCATGCATGCTACATGTTTCTGCACATGCGCATGCGTCTCCCTCGCACATGTGCAGCAGCTACTCAGCGATCAGCTGGTGGGCAGGTAGCAAGCACTCCTGTGCAGTGGACCTATTCTCATGCCGGCAGAGATGGCTCTGCATGCCACTGCCGGCATGCATGCCATAGGTTTGCCATCACGGCCTTATGATCTGAAATGGGTTCTAACTCATGCGCATGTATTAAGCTAGCCAGTGCACAGTAAAGTATTTTATATCTGCCTTTCATTTCTTACCTACTAATATTTTGCCATCTACACAGAATCACTGCCTTTTTTATATTTTGAACATAAATAAAGAATCCTATTTTATTCTTAGCATCCTTTGTATTTTCACTCTTTGGCCAAGTTCTACAATTCTTGGCAGCCTCTCTCTACTCTGTGACCTGGGTCTTTTTCCATTTTATATATGCCCTCTTTTCTGTTTTTTGGATCTTCCCTAACTAAGCCTTTTGGCTTTTTCTGCTGTCCTTCATATTTTTCCCTCATTTGACCTATCTTCAACTGTATTTTCAAATTCTCCAATTTTAGGAGCTCCATCCTTTTGGCCTCCTTTTCACATAGCTTCTCATGACATGGGATCCCACATACCACTTCTCTCAGCTTATTAAAAGTCTTTCCTTTGAAATTCAAGACTTAACTAGACTCAGTTTTAGATTCCTTTAAGAGCAAGAATCCAGATTCACTTATCCAACTCCCCCAATGTTCCTGTTACTTTTATTTCCTCAAGTTACATAAAAATTACAAGGTTTTGTTTTTTCAAGTTGATCTCTAGTATTTTCTTTACTACAAGCATTCCTCTATGAAACAGGACAAATTAGTAAGAAGAATATAACAAATACACTAAACCTTCCATTTATAGAAAGAATGCATCAATCTGATATTGCAGTGAAAAGTACCCAGTCTATTTAGCATATGGCAAACTATTAAAAATGAAATACCTGGTAGATATTATCAACCATGACATTATTTGCAAATGAAAATATGCTTTTATTGAGACCTTCCATTTTAAATTAAACAAATATAAGGTACTTATGGTATATAGCCTGTTCCCTTTTAGAAGCTCTAGGCACTGAAATTCTATATAAATATTCAGAAGCAATGCTACTATATAATATAAAATAAAAAAAAACCCTTAATGTTATATATAATCCAACTTTTCCAATTAAAACAACATATTGCCATTATTATACATATATCATTTCATATGACTTAATAATATAAACCTAACAGTGCATTAATCATGATTTGGAAATTAACAGAAACAACCAGAGGCATCTGCAGAATGTGTTATGGCTTAGTCAAACTGTGACATAAGTTGTACTTCTTACATATGTATAATGTTGTAATGGACGTACAAAAGGGGCAGATCTTGTGCTGCAATATTCTTTCTCTCCCTTCCCATAATGCAACAAAAATGTGTTAAATCCATGGCACACACTAACTGAACAATTTGAAATCAATCAAATTATTTATGATGTAAAGAACAAAAATCAAATCTTTTTCTACTCCAAACATCTGGATGTGCGGGAAAGAAATACTGTAGAAACATCTTGGATTCAAGGTAAGTATGATATCCTATGGAAGAGGTATGTTAATTGACAGTATGCCAAAAGTCTGATGGATATGTTAGGCATAAAATGGAACTCTAAATAGGAGAAATAATTTTTAATAGGAATAAACATATTCTGTTTTTACAAAATTAATGTGGAAAGATCTGAAATATCTTGGCAATCTATACTGCATTGTAGCTGGAGATTACCGAGGCTATGTAACTGTGGAAAACTGTCTCAAATGCTTATTTTTTTCCTTTTTCTGCTCTGCCAAGCATATATTCGATCATATTTATTGACTATCATGATTTTCAGCTCTTAGAATTTCAGTCACTCTCTCTCTTCTCTCTCTCTCACCCCCTCAGAAGACATTGGCTCTATTTATGCCATTACTCCAAAGCTAAGAAAGGACATCATTAAAAAATAATAAAATCAAATTTAATTTTAGCATTGGTTGTTCCTACTCTGTGAAGTACAATTCCTGGCTACGAATTTAAAACCAATCAACCTTTACCTGAAAAACAGTTGTGCACCCCAAAACTTACTGAAATCAAACGGATCTGCTCCATAATTTTTTTTAAATGAGAAGTGATATAGAAATGCTTAAAATAATAAAAGTTGAAAAATGTTGAACAGGAAATACTCTTAATACAGATAATTTTCCTTCTTTCCTTTGGTACATTTATTCTAAACTTGCAAGCTAGATTTCTGCCTTGAAAGCCTGATGATATCCACTAAAATATCTCTTTGTACATTCCCTTCTGCATTTATTTATAGAAATGCAACATGAATTACTTGTGACAAACAGAAAGACAGATAGTCCGTTAAATAAATACAGATATATCTCTATTTAACACTTTTTCTGACATTTAGTTCTTTACAAGATCTCCACATTAAGAAAATTTATAAACAAAATTATGAAAAGATATTTCTAACAATCAAATAAAATTATACTACACACACATCTAGTATCCAATCTACCCCCCGCATGAAAAACTGATCTTTGTAAAAATGTTTACTCTACCACTACCCCAAATTTCATGATAAAATAAAGCAAACGTTTGTTATCCAGCTAGACTGTAGCTGTGTTAATAATCTTCCCAAGTTGAAGATTTATCTAAAAAAAGAAAAATTAAAAATTAAACAACAGCAGTAGACCAGTGAGTAGTAAAAACCATTTTCCATGTATTTCAGGCACACAGTTGCATAACTTGGATAAAGACATCTATAACCATTTGCCTATATGGCAGACATTGAACAGGCATTTATGGCAATTCATTAAAAAGAATATTAAGAAAGTTTGTTTGAGTGGGATAACTTCATTTTTTGTTGTTTAGCCAACACTGATGCAATGCTGGAGTACATGTGTAAATGAACACCTTTTGCACATTGTTATACAACATGATTTACCCACACATCAATTTGTCTAGTAAAGACAGAAACTATTTAAGTGGTTTCTAGAATACATCAATTTCTTCTTAGCTCCGGGATTCAGTGCCACGTAACTGTCAGCCACATAAGTGAATTATTCATTTATAACAAAAATATATATATATCCCTGATTGTACCTGGGGGTGAAACAACTGCAGCTGGTGGCAGATAGTAAGACATGAGCTTGATATCCATCAAATTTGAGCCCATTGAAAATTCTGAGTCTCAGCCTACCAGTTACTTTTCAGAAATTTTATTTGCTGATAAGGCAACATTTGAAAATATCTGTGCAAATTATTCTAAGTAGCTTTCTGATAATATAATAAATTCTGCATCTTTTGCACTAATTCTCTAGGCTTCATTTCTAGTTAAAAAGACATAAAAAGCATCTTTTTAATTGCCATTCTAAAGCAAACTCAAACTTCTGTATGTTACCTGCCATTAAGTACAGTGTCTATGTTCATACCAACCTTATGGTAATAAACAGAAAGTAAAAGTTCATTACCTTCTGTTTATTCATCAAAATATTTTGACTTACAACTGCTATAGCTACTTGGGAAAGCCTTCATTATCTGAAATATCCAGGCAAAGTTTGTCTAGGGGCTATTGAAAATGAAATACTGCAACAGAATTACACTGTTTCAGATAAACACAAGGAATTCTTGTAATATTTTAAGGCAGCTTTCCACAGTCTAGTGTCTTCCAGATGAAGTGAGCTCCTGTTTCAAGAAAGAAAAGTGTACAGCTAAATCGAATAATGATAATTAAAAATAATAACTCCAATTCCGACTGGGGTGTATTTCATTGTTATTTGCAGAAAATTTCAGAGCAAGGAAAGCTACATTATTTATCTTGGTCATCTTTCTTGTTCTTACTAGACAATCACTTGCAAACACTGTGGGACTTTTTTATTGTCAGCTAAAGGGCTAGAGTCCTGCTGTTTGCCATTGCTGTGATTGTCAAACATCTCAGTTAAGGCAGAAATCAAAGCACAATAAAAGATACTGATTGAGGTACTAACAAACTGATTGGTGTTCTTACCTAGCAATAGTGTTTACTGCTTGATAAGTACCTTAAATAAGGCTAGGAAATACCCCAATCATTCATCAGCTTGTTAACTTGATTATTGCCCAAAATAGCATGTTTGTTTCTTCTCAATATTTAAAATACCTGAAAATAAGCGACTGATGAAAATACCTCACAAAAATGCAAAATAAACTGGTGACTTATTCAATGTGATGAACAGCTCCTTTATTTTGTTCTGAGAACAATAAAACACAAAATGGGAATAATTGCTAAATATTAGTGACCTGATTGCTGAGTTTTAAGTCTCACACCTTTCACATTTCAATCCACTCTATTGCCAAACCACCATCACAGCTGTCACCAATTTCATGCCCTGACACTTTCAAAAGGCACCAAATCAGGGTATCAAATTCTTCCACAGAACTATAATACAATTAAAAGCCTAACAAAATTGAACAGAATGTTTGTATTTATCTCTGAAAATTAATTAAGGAATTATTTCTAGTTAGTGATATGTCTAAAATGCACATATCAATCAACAGTTATTTATTTGCAATTCATACACAACTAGATTCCTGAAATAGATGTAAATTGCATGACTCATTAGATGACTCAAAGCAATGTACAATCTACAACACATCCTAAAAATGAAGATTTCTTGTTGTTTCTTTCTAGACAGTTTGAGTATTTTGCTCAAGAGATGGAAAAATTAAGGCAAAATATGTCTTTTGGAGGCTGTTTCTATCGTCAATATTTCTAAGGATGGGATGTAATAGCCCTCTGAAAAAGCTTTAGAAAACCTACCTGGGAGGGGTAACCCAAGAATGGTGTCTTGCCATGGGCATGTCCAGGCTTGTTCTAATGGGAAAAAATAATTTAGGGTTAACTCATGGGAGAATGTGGCAGCAAGAAGTGAAATGGATTGTTCTTTAATACTGCAATGTCAAGAAACAGTAATTAGAAGGAGAAATATTCTATCTGCCAATAGACACAAAATCCTAAAAATAATAATAGACCTACAAATAATAACAGAACATAACATTTCATATATATTTCATTGCTGTCTTTGAAATATTGTCAAATAAATCACAAAAACAAGATTCAAATATGAGGAAGGAAGAGTAAGTAGCAACTATAAGGAGGTGAATGAAAAGGGAATAAGTTGAATAAATGTAAAAAATGGGTGTGAAATAAATAAATGAGTATCCCACACTTTTAATTTATTTAACAAGGGCAGAAGGAGATAAATGGAAAAAAAAAACTGGAATGGAAGAAAAGGGGTTCTATCATGATATAATGCGAGAAACTCTAAATCCTCGTTTGGAATCTACACATTTTACTCTGAATTTCTGTTAGTCAACAGAACCACACTGGTCAAAAGTATTCAATGACTGAATGTGAATACACTACATTAACCTCTTAGTTGGCAGAATGATGATAGTCTCTAAATTACAGGGTGTAGTTTGCACAGAACAGTATGAACTTGCTGGGCTTTAGTATTTTGGCCAAAATAAGCCAAAACAGACTGTTACTGAGCACAGGATGATGCAGGTGGCATTGGCACAATTAAGGCTGATAATTTAGTTTACACTTTTACTATCTTTCTCAAAAGAATTTGGTGAAAGTGTGGAAAACATAATGAGTGACAGAGTTACTTTGTGACAAGATAGGTGGCAATCAAATTGAATAAATAAATAATAAATAGATTCATGTATGATGAATGAGAGAGAAATTAAAGAAAGAAAAATCTGGGCATAAATGAAGCCAAGAGAAGGAATTAAAAATTCCAAAGGGGGGTGGTGGTGTTTGATCTTGTGGATTGAAGTTTATTTATTTACTACGCTACTCCTCTGAACCATAACTCAGGTGAGCAACGGAAAGCTTCCTGAATGCTTTTCAAGCAGCCTTAAAGTATTGCAATGTTGACTAATGAATGAGTGATCATGAGCAGTGGTTCCCAAGTTAGGAATTAGTGCAAATAGTGCATAAAATGGATTTGTGTGAAGACTCTCCTGGCAATGGCTACTACCCACTCTTTGAGCAGAAGCCATGAGTTCTGAATCTTGTACTTTCTTACTTGCAAGATTCTGTTACTGTACCCTTACAATAAAGTAGATTCAACTCATCTAGGTATGTTTCCTCTCTGGTTTACCTAGGAGGGCTAACATAAATCTTGGAAGTCTAAAAGTACAAAATTCCTACCAGTAAATTTAACTGATCAGCTTGGGCAGGTTCTTTTTAAGTTTTTTATTACCATTAAGCAACTATGAACAATCTCTTGGTTAATCATTTTCCTCATGTTCTCATCAGCACATTCCATTGCAATTATTTAGGTTGTTGCCATGATATAATTTTAATAAAAAATCTTAACCATGCTTGCTCTTGTTAGCTATATTTAATAGTGTAATCCAGAATTCAGATTTAACTATAACTCTTATTGTAAGCAAAATTTCTTTTTTCTGAAAGACAAAATGTGTATCTCATCAAAACAGAAATCAAAGAACATTGTATGTCTGTATCTCACTAAAGAAAAATTACAAGAATGAAAGAAAGGCAGAGACAAAACCTCACAATGACATAAATATAATTTATAATTCATAATTTAAATATGTAGCCTTAAAATTCTAAGTAATGACTATGTAATTTACAAATCTATTGCACAGCTATAAGGATTTATCTTCAATTTTATCCCCATCTTGAAGTAATTTGGAAGATTTATTTTTTTTATGGTAACATACCACTAAAGATATAGGAAAAGAACCCATAATATTGAATACAACTTGGAGGATAACTTCTCCTGATGACTGCTTGGAGGAAAGCACATGACAAACTTGTATAACATTCTACGAGAAGCTCAAGTTACTGAAATTCAACAGCAAGTGATCTTTTTGAGATTCTGGAACAACCACTGTTGTTCAAATCAATCTTTTCCAATCTGGTGTTTTTTAAATGTTCTGGTCTTACTTGTGCATCCAACTTGAGCTCCCATTAAACAAAAAATAATATAACTTTATTATATTTAATAAACATTAATTTATTAATGTTTAATTTACATTAAACATTGTAATGTAAAAAAACATTTATATTACACAACATTAATTTACAATTTTTATCCACTGTAGAATTTCCCTGTAAAATCTTATAAATACCTGTGTCTAAAATCATGTGTCTAAATGTCTATCTCATGTACCTAAATTGTGTGTCTACATTTAGATGCATCTAAAAATATATCTAAATGCTCATGAACTATATTTGGGGAGGGAAAAGCATATTTAAAAATTAAGTTCTTGTACCTAATGTAAAACAGGGCCTGACAACAGATTTTAACACAAACCCAATCCTTTTCATTGGTCAATTATCAAATGAAGTGGGCTTTTTTGGGGAGGGGAAAGTAAAATCAAGGAGATAGCAAAATGTGTCATTCTGACCTGACTAAAAGGATGTTTAGAGGGAAAAGTGTTTGCAGCCTATAACCTTTTTTTGTAAAATTAATACATTTCATTAAAACCAACTGGGCTTATGTGAAGAGACATGAATGGATACTGCAACTAAATAAAAACTAATGTACTGAACAATATTTTTTTCTTAAAAACATGGAACAAAAATAACAAACTTCCAAACTAGAATTAAAAAAAAAAATCTTAATTCAGAACTATTCAAAGAATACTTTATAATTTGATATCCAAAATTAGTAGTAACAATATAGAAAATAATTTTGCTTAGATAAATTAGCATGATAAGAGTATGAGCATAAGAGTATGTTCAACATTAATAACATTTTGATACTGGAATCAATTAACCCTTGTCCATTAAAATATATTTTGTGTCTCCCTTATCAATATTATCAATATTTTATATAGCAAAGTAAAAAATAATTCATGGCTGTAAGTTTACCTGATATCCAGACAAATACTTAGACTTTGATAATAACTTTCCATGTTAAATATGTAGATTATCTTAAATGAAAAAAAGTTGTACAAACTTAGAACACATAATTTGCTATCAAGTAAAGTATTATGAATATTATAATAGTAATTTAAAAGTATTGATTTTTTAATGTAGTCTAGCTGCCTGAGGCTGCTAGAAACTGCTATGCCTGGCTAATATGTTGAAATTACAACGCAAATTTTCCTAGAAATTGTGTTTGTTTCACACCATACCTAACCAAGAAAAGAATTGGTTTAAGCATTAAAGACTGATGCCATGATGGACTCTGACTAGCACAGAGTAGATTGTCTGTTGTTTACAACAGAATCAGCGTTTTTTTGGTTATAGCATAATTATACAAAATTATATTTAAATTTCTCCCTTATAGTTCAGAACTTGTATCACACTATTCACATGGGTCATTGTACCTTTGGCTTACTTCTCATTACCTAGGCCTAAAGCCCATGTCACACTGAACCAACGGATGCAAAGAGGATGTAAAATGGACAAAAAAGCTTGCCATCCGTTGGTTAAAGCGATGTATCCGTTCTGTACTCACTGCCTCCGATTTGCTTCCTCTCTATCCGTCCAGCATCCGTTTATGGACGTTTCATCCGCTCCAAAAGTTTTGGGCTGCCAAAACTTTTGCGTGGAAAATGTATCCAGTTCGTCCGTTCTGTATCCACTACGCATCGGCTACGCATCCGCTATATCTGCTAGGCATCCGTTCCGCATCCGCGCAACTCCATCCACTCCAGCGGTAAACGGACACTGGGAGGAAGCGGAACGGATGCAGAACGGATGCAGAACAGATGCCTAGCGGATGCAGCATGGAAACAAAGCGTTTAAAACAGAAAAAACGTTCGCAGAGGGGACCTATCTCGGATATTAAGGATGTCTACAGGATGCCTAGGGGATGCCTAGAGGATGCCTAGCGGAAAACCTATACTGCCTATAAAAAGGGGGAGCAACTCGCCTGCATCGCACTTGCAGAACAGCAGCCCAGCAGTGCAGACCTCTGCAGCCTTCATCTGCCTCTTCCTCTTCCACAGCATCCAGTCATGTCCACCGTGGATTGTAACAAAGTCCTTTCGGCAGCCACCATCGTTCTGCAACAGTGCAAAGCCATCTGCAGGCTCTGTGAACACTACTGCGAGAAGAAAAGGAGCCACCCAAAAAGAGTCTGGGTCCGAAGATGGTTCGCCAGTAGAGCGGAGGACGGACTGTACAACAAGCTCATGGTGGAGCTCAGGAGCAAAGACACTCGGGCGTTCCAGAACTTCATGAGGATGCCGCCAGCCATGTTTGACGAAGTTGTGCAGCGCGTGACACCCAGGTTGACCAAGGCAAACACCAACTTCCGGCCCAGCCTGGAATCTGGGCTCAAGGTGGCACTTACTCTCGCCACCTGGCCTCAGGGACCACCTACAAAAGCATGCAGTACGGCTGGAGGGTGCCACACAACACCATCAGCATTGAGGTCAGAGAAGTGGTGCATGCCATCATCGAAGAATACCTGGAGGAGCTCCTCCAGTACCCCTCCACTGAAGAAGGATGGAAGAAAGTTGCAGAGCAGTGGTATCAGAAGTGGAATTTACCACACACCGTTGGAGCCATAGATGGCAAGCACGTGGCCTGCAAAGCACCAGCCAAGTCGGGGTCCACTTATTTCAACTACAAGGGCTTCTTCAGCATCATCCTCTTTGCCGTGGTCGATGCTGACTACAAGTTCATGTACATCGATGCTTCAGGCAACGGCTTATCTTCGGATGCCCAGGTATACAACGCCAGTCACCTCAAGGAGGGGCTGGAACGCAACCTCATCGTGGGCTTCCCAGATCCAGAACCCCTGCCCAACGACACACAAGATGTGCCCTACTTCATCCTGGGGGATGACGACTTCTCCCTCACAACCTACCTAATGAAGCCCAACACCTCCAGACTCCTCACCCGTGAAGAGAGGATCTTCAACTACAGGCTGTCCAGGGCAAGGCGGGTGGTGGAGAACACCTTTGGCATCCTGGCCAACAGGTTCCAGGTACTTCTCACCACCATGCAGCATTGCCCAGAGACCGTGAGGAGGATCATGGAAGCTTGCTGCATCCTGCACAATCTCATGCGCACCCGCTACCCAGTCTTGCAGAACAGGCTCGTGGACCTCCAACAAGCCAATGGGGTCATGGAGCCTGGGGAATGGAGGCAAGGGCGAAACTTGATCGACACTGAGGATGTGCAAGGCCCCAACAGAGCCTCAAATGAAGCGAAGAAGCAGCGCAACCTCCTGAGACAATGGTGCAACTTCCCAGCTGGAGCAGTGGAGTGGCAAGACAGGATGGTAGATGCTTAATGGATGCTTCCTTCAGCCTGTCTCATCACACGGATGAGATTGGGCCATGTATGTTTGGTTGGCCTACAATGAACAGGGCGTTTAATAAAGAGTTGTGTTTATGTTGACATGTGTGGATAATTATTACATTATTATTGATAATAAAGGGCCGTAGGTGTGGCACCTGGGAGGGTGGACCATACAGTCCCACTATGCTTGCACTGGAGGTTTATCTATCCCACAGCTATCCTAACCCATCCCACAGCTATTACCCATCCCACAGGTATCCTAACCCATCCCAAAGCTATCTCAACCCATCCCACAAGCATGCAAAGTCTTAAACCATTTCTAACAGTTTCCAGCAAGACTTTATGAAAAAAAAGAAATGAAGCAAGTGTGTGAATCATAAATAGACTTTATTAACAACAAGCTATAAGACAAAAATGAGTCTCTGGCACTCCTCTTGGTCGCTCAGTCCCAGGGGTGAAGGGTGCATGTGCTGTGGAGGTGGCTGGTGCTGGAGTGCTTGTCATCAGCTCCTCCAGAAGCAGAAGCAGCAGAAGCGCCAGCCCCAGAAGAGCGAGCCCGTGCTGCAGAAGCCCCAGCAGAACCAGAGTGAGGGCCAGGGGGCGGGATGGTAGCCCTGTCCCTCTTGCCAGGGCTAGCAGCAGATGGCTGAGGCTTGCTGTGCTTCCGCATGGTTGTGGGGTTGCTGGCTGGCAGGGAGGCTGGCAGGAACCAAGGCTGGCAGAAAGGCTGGCAGGGAGGCTGGCACCAAGGCAGGCAGGAAGGCTGGCAGGGAGGCAGGTACCGAGGCTTGCAGGAAGGCTGGCAGGCAGGCTGGCAGGCAGGCAGACACCAAGGCTGGCAGGCAGACATGAACTAAGGCTGGCAGGAAGGCTGGCAGGCAGACATGAACCAAGGCTGGGAGGAAGGCTGGCAGGCAGACATGAACCAAGGCTGGCAGGAAGGCAGGCAGCAAGGCTGGCAGGGAGGCTGGCAGGGAGGCTGGCAGCAAGGCTAGCAGCAAGGCTGGTAGCAAGGCTGGCAGGCAGACATGCAGGCAGGGCAGGCAAGGCAGTCGATGTGTCCGGCAACAGGTCTTTCCTCTGAATGGCGTCCTGCTTCTGAGCTGCTTCCGTTATATCCGCAGGGATGATGCAATGCATCCTCCCCGCATGCGCAGTGAACGCCAGGCATCCGTTAGGCTTCCTCTGTGCATCCACTAGACTTCCGCTCTGCATCCACTTCATCCGTTCGGCGTCCGCTCTGCTTCCGCTCTTTCCGTTCCACATCCGCTTCGCTGAGGCCTCCCGGAAGCCCTGCAGATGTGCCATCCACTCCCATCTGCTCCCATCCGCTTCCATCCGCTGGGCTTCCGTTCCACATCCGCTTTGCATCCGCCCTGCGTCCTCCCCGCGTCTGTGTTATCCGCTCCGGTTATGCAAATTTTCACCCCTTTTGAGAGCGGATAACAACGGATGGAACATTTTGCTCGTCCGCTGTGTCCTTTTTGCATCTGTTGGCCAGTGTGACATGGGCTTAAACACGGGAATACTGTTCTCCTAACACCAGAGGTAAAACAGCCGGGCCTTTTATGGATCTACACATTGTTAGATGTGCAACACTGTGGAACTGTATCTGCAAACTTTTGGGATGCTTTTGTGTTCCTACCATTCTTACCTGAAGAAAGATTGACAGTATTTATTGAATAAATGTTATCAAAGTGTATTTAAATATGCAGCTGTATCAGATTTAGTGGCAGACAGATATAACTTGATAGCAACAAGGGTGGGAATAATTTGCTCATTGTGTAAGTTCACACTGATTTGGCCTATGAAATAACTTCAGCAGAGTCAGATAACAGATAATCAGAACTGGAAGAGATCAGAACTTTTAGATGATCTCGTCCAACCCCCCCCCCCCCCGCCGCCCAAGTGGGAGGCCCTACACTATTTCTGACAATGGCAGTCCAATCTCTTCTTGAAAGTCTCAAGTGATGGCGCTCCCAAAACTTCTGATGGCAAACTGTTCCATTGGTTGATTGTTCTCACTGTCAGAAAGTTTATTCTTATTTCCAGGTTAAATCTCTCCTTGTTCAGTTTCCATCCATTATTTCTTGTTTGGCCTACAGGCGTTTTAGAAAATAGCTTGACCCCTTCCTCCCTGTGGCAGCCCCTCAAATATTGGAAGACTGCTATCATGTCTTCCCTGGTCCTTCTCTTCACTAGACTAGCCAAGCCCAGTTCCTGTAACTGTTCTTCATTTGTTTTAGTCTCCAAGTATAGATCCTTCCTATATGGCCATAGGCATTTTTGTAGATAAAGATTAATTGGCTTCCAATAGTGAAGATGTGATCCAGAAACATCGCAAAACACATAACCTGGTCACTTGAAGGTAGTTCTGTGTTCTCTGGAAACATAGCTTTGCCATGTCAGTTATAAAAAGTAAAAGGACAAATCTACTATAATGTCAGCTGTAAATAAAATGGAAATGTATTATGGAGCATGTCACTTTCTAATAACAGCTAGTTTTTCCAGCTTAGTAACTTTAAGATATGAAAACTTTAACTTTAAGATATGAGGACTCCCAGAACTCTCCAGCCTGCATTTTTGTCAAATCTTTTTTAAAAAAAAACAAGCATGACTTTTCTGGTGTTCCCTGATTATTTTTATTGTTCCAGTTGGTTCAACAACAGTTAAATATCACACTAGGTCCCATATCACACATATTACAACATGCACATTCAACTCGCAAGGATTGAATCAATGGTGATCAGCTACTTTGGATAACTGCCTCTAGAACACTGAAATAAAGAAGTTTTGAAATGTACTGTATATTTATCCATTTTATAACTGATCATTCATTATGTTCTCAGTGCTTGAAAAATTGCTGAATCTGCCCAAAAATCACCTTGACCCTACTTAAGATTATAACTTGCTTTCACTTTATATAACATTTGGAACAAAATCACAAAATGAAAAACCTCTATTGAGAAATAATTCTTTGTCTGCCAGAATATATACTCTACCATGCTGAAGCAATACTAAGTTTTAACACTATTCTTGATTTTAAAAAAGTGCCTTTTAAGTGTCTGTTCAAAATAAGCTATTTTCACTCAAGTGGATAAAATACAAATGTTTAAGATAAATTGTCATATTGAAAGTATTATTTTGCCATTATAAAACCTTTAGGAACAATCTGCTATATTAATGTGATCTGGAAAAGGATAAAAAGCAAAATAAATTCCCAATGATTAAAATATAAAGACAAACAAATATTATTTCAAATGTGCACTGACTGTCTAAAAACAGAATATTGTTGAAAAAGAATTAAAAAGTCACAAATGCAAGTCAAAAATCCTGATTCTAAATGGTGAGAGTCAAAAGATATTCCACAATCTTTTAAATAATTAGCTATATTTAATAGTGTAATCCAGAATTCAGATTTAACTATAACTCTTATTGTAAGCAAAATTTCTTTTTTCTGAAAGACAAAATGTGTATCTCATCAAAACAGAAATCAAAGAACATTGTATCTCTGTATCTCACTAAAGAAAAATTACAAGAATGAAAGAAAGGCAGAGACAAAACCTCATAATGACATAAATATAATTTATAATTCATAATTTAAATATGTAGCCTTAAAATTCTAAGTAATGACTATGTAATTTACAAATCTATTGCACAGCTATAAGGATTTATCTTCAATTTTATCCCCATCTTGAAGTAATTTGGAAGATTTATTTTTTTTATGGTAACATACCACTAAAGATATAGGAAAAGAACCCATAATATTGAATACAACTTGGAGGATAACTTCTCCTGATGACTGCTTGGAGGAAAGCACATGACAAACTTGTATAACATTCTACGAGAAGCTCAGGTTACTGAAATTCAACAGCAAGTGATCTTTTTGAGATTCTGGAACAACCACTGTTGTTCAGAATATTAGAAGAGAATCAAATCCAACTTGTACACAATATAGCTTCATATATTTAAATATGAAAACATATATAATACTTTCTTTGAGAATAAATGCTGATTAATCATTATCATGTATTGATTCAGTTGTTAAAAGGTTTCACCTAACTCCTAAAGGTCCCTAGATTTCTTTTGCCATAGAACAAGTATGCCCATGAAGCCTATGGAGCCCTGAGACAGCCCCAAAGTCTTTATGGCATTTTCAACCCTTTCATGATCTTCCCAGTACTAGGATCTAATTATCACCCATTCTAAGTAGAAAAGCTCAGTTTAGGAAACTCTTGTAACATGGATAACATTGATTGCCTACCTACACTGGGAGATTGAGGCTGGCAGCTGGCCCATGTTGGAAGGGTCCATCAGGCATTAGTTTCTGGGTGAGGCAATTACCACTGTCAAGCAGGTAGACTGGTGAATCAGTAGTAGTAGTCCCTAGGAGAGGGCAAAAAGTAGACAAGGCAAGATGGGAGTCATAGATAGGGAACTCAGGGTCAAGCAGGCACTAGATGAAAAGACCAGACACTAATAGAAGGTTTAGGACTGGAAGGGACCTGACACAAGAAGAGCGATGATGACTCCCATCCAAGTGTTCTGAGTGAAGGAAGCATTCTATAGTACCTTGGTACTTGTCGTTAATTAGTTCTGGAAGGTGCAACAAGTACCAAACAAATTTTTCCAATAAGGAATAATGTGTTAGTCATGAGGCAATTGACACGAACAAGTTCTAGGTTGTGTGTTGAATACTAAACATTTGTTGGGTACTGGAGCTAAATTTTTACATCAAAATGTGTCAAATACCAATTTTAATGAGTTTCAAATGGTGTCACTGTATTTTAAATGCCTTCTATATCGTCTGAATAGTGCCAAGAATACATGTTTCTATTTAAAAGTTCAGCTACTGAAGAATAATGGATCATTTGGAAGACCATAAGGAATTCTTTGCAGTTTTTGACAACCAACAATGTCTTAATTCTTTAATGAAATCATTTCTAGAACTCTATCTCTTCTCAGTGGCACAAATCCAAAAAAGAGTTACTGGGATTTAAACTGTGTTAAAATCAAGTTACCTGAAAATTAATTAAAACTCACTAAACTTTTAAGTTATTAATTTCCTTACAACCTTTGAATTTATCTATAAGGAATTAAAACACATGACAATGTCCAGGGAAAAATGTCCAACAAAAGATTGATTTTCATACACTATGACTGAAAACTAATTAATTTTCAAATTAACAGACAGGATATCACAATAATCTTCTAAATCTTCAATAATCTTCTAAAATGTTATTTTACTTTTGATTTCAAAAAAACATGAGATTACAATTGTTTGGTTTAATTTCTTGTTACATACATAGACTTGTCTATTCAGAAAGTTACCCTGAAACTTTCTCCCAAATAAGCATGTCAAGAATAAACTATACACAGAGGCTCACAAAGGATGAAGTCACAAAAGCTGTGTTGCAATATAAGCTCTGTCACTTCAGTATGTGCACAGTACTGTTGCACACATATATATATAAAAGAGGAAGAGTTTGTGTCTCAACAGTGAAAATCTGCAACCATCATTTTATGAAAGAAAAAGCTAGAACCTGAATTTGAAATGTTTTGGAGATCTATCTAGCAAGTGCTCTGTATACAACAGGTATACTGTTGACCTTAATTATTTGCTGAACACTGATATTCAAATAAAATAAGCAAAGATTTATCATATAGATTATTGGTGCTCTTTAAAATTTGTTATTTGCTTATAGACATTTCATTCCCTAAATTAGGTAACATAATCAGTGTCAGCTACAAGCTCAACCAAGAAGTTCACAGTTCAACCCTGAGCTACAAATATTCTCCACTATTAAAATTATTATAACAGTTCTTTTAGCTCCTCTTATAAAAATCCTATCTGTGGGCAAAAGAAATCTAATCTATTTTAAATTCTGTAGTAACTGGATTATGACATTTATTTCATGTAATCAAGTTTTCAGCCTGGAACGTAAAACAATAATAATTCACCTGCATTAAGAATGACCATAAAAGCATATAGAATCTTACAGGAAAATGTAAGATCATTTTCTTACATTTCCCACAAATGAATCACTTTTATGAATTGATCCAATCTTATTTTAACATAATATTGCAAGACAAATCAAATTAAACCAAGAACGTATTTTCAATAATATTCAGATACTGATTAAGCAAATATTATTCAGAGACCTATACTTTCCTACTTGTATTTCCCAGCAACTGATATTGAATAGCTTAATTGCTTCTGATATTAGTGGCAATAAAAAAGTAATAGGACTCATAGCCATTGGAAGTTTCATCCTCAGTGTATCTGTCAAAGAGTATCCCTTTCATTATACATTGTACTAGACATTTTTCAGTTATAAAGTTCCTTTGCTTCAGCTAAATTAGATTCCAAAATGTGTTTGCTGACTATTAAAAAGGCAAGAGAGAATGGAAAATCTTTTCAGCTATTTCTCTTCAGTTATTTATATTTATTATAATAATTATATATTATTATATAATATATAATTATAAATATATTCAAGAACCCTAATATTTGTCCATCATAATCATTTTGTTTCAAACTGATCAATTATTTGATCATGCTAAAGTGTGCTGATTGTCACACTATTGCCACACTATTCATAAAATGTTGTTTGATTCATCACATGGTCAGCTTGAGATAAAAATGATAATGGCTCCTAGGATGAGCCCAATCTGCTGAAGATGGATCTTTAGTCTCTCACTCTTTCTTGATGAACAAAGATTAAAGTGAATCGGAAAATTTTTGCTGATTTGCTAATTTCTTCACATATATAAAGAAAACTCATGGAAGTGAACCAACAAGACAAATATTGGATAATGGGTTTTATCAAATAAGCTATGCAATATGAAGTGACATGATCAAAAGCATTGAGAAATCCACTTTTGAAGTTAGAGCAAAAAAAAAAAAAAGGCTTGGATCTCATTAAATCAATTAGGATGGGAATATCTGTATTATCAACTTTTAAAATAGAAAAGACACGGAACAGGGCAGTAATTCCAAAAGAAAGTGAATAAAAATGGACATTTTCAATCAGATGAATTCAAAAATTTATATTTTGGAAATAAAACTCACAAAAGAAATGGGATAGGAATTATCATCTCAAAATATATCATGCATGTGTAATGGGATAACCCAATCAGTAATAGAATACTTGTGCCCAATATTCAAGAACAGCCATTCAATTTCACGATGATAGATGTGTACATACTAAATGGCAGATACTGAAGAAATGATTGATGAAGTCCATGGAAGATTACAATGAAAAATAAAATAGATCAAACACCGAAGATGGATGGCCTAATAATTATTGGCAAATTTAATGAAAAACCTTGAGAGGAATCTGTGTTGAAAACAGTTGGAAAAGTCCACAACGTGCAAGACTCCTGATAGATTTCTCTACAGATTACTTACACATTATTTCAACAGTTTAAAAAATGACCCTGAATATCTCCAAATAAACAAAATTGTAATTAAACATACTACATTTTAAGTAGCAACAGATGGAAAAGCTTCATGCTTATAGCAACATATTGCTGGCTACTGGCTATGGATCACACCATCAGCTACTAATCATAGGGGAGAAAAAAGATAACAGACTGAAAAAAATTCTAACCCAATTAAATTAGAACCCAAACCCATTTCAGAAAAATATCAAGCTGAGGTAGAGGCAGATTCAAAGAGTTCAGCCTAGTAAACAGATTCCCCAAAATTGTCGGAAGCTAAAATGATTGTAGAAGAGGAAGATGAAAAGAGTTAACAAAAGCCAGAAAGAAATGAAAAACACATTCTAACTATTAAATAAAGCCACAGAAAGAGCTGAAGACAGAAGATTGGCAAAAAAACGAAACAAAACAAAACAAAACCAAAAAAGATTTAGGAAAACTTGATAACTTAATACAAATTTCCAGGGACAGGTTAGAAGGGATAAAAAGGTATATCTGAACACAAAGCATAGACAAACAAGGAAATGGTATGAAAAGAATAATAGATTTATTTAAGTAATCCGAGAAATCACAGGAACATTCTTACTTATTAGTATCCAGAGCAAGTTACCAAAACAAGGGGAATGAATACACAAGATACACAAGATTAAAAACAAAGAATTAAAAAGTGACATTTAGAACATATAATAATTAAAAACAGCTCCATTAAAACAGTTGTTGAAGCCTTTGATAAAATATTTTTATTTTTTGCATGAAACACAATAGTAAAATAATTCAGAATATTCTGAAAAGCACAGACCAGTCTGGCACTCTAAAGATTAATTAAAGCATCCTCTTGAACACATGATCAGCTGTAGGTTTACTTAGATATATTTAATTTATAGTAGTTAGTAAGAACAGAATTATTATTACTGCTTTCATCTCAACTTAAATTCTGTGCCACACTCTGTATTTTTATCCAAGCTCCTCTGTCTCCAATTAATTTTTGAAAAATATATATTTTCTAGAGTAATGTAATCCAGTCCTATTCTTTGTTCTGAAAAGCTTAGGATTTTACATGTTTGAACTAGATAAATCTGCATAGTTATGTTCATACAGTGGGATAAATTCAAGCCTTTAAAGAAAGTTCTAGCAATCTTAACAGATTTTAAGAATGTGAAATTTTACAGATTTTTTTTTCGTGATCATAGTTGTAGGAATATTTAAAACATCTTCACAGCTTTTCTCGAACATAATGAATAAGCTGTTAAGCAACAACACTAGATTAGGGCTAGACTCAAAATGATTATATCATAAGCCAGCATAGCAGCACAATTGCCTTTGAAAGCTTTATTTTTTTCATCTTTAAATCAATGAACCCATCAAACAAGACACAAACATCTCTTTCCCATTTTAGGACTCTATTGTTAAGGCACTCTGTTTAACCATTTTTTTTCTCTATTAAGTGTAAAATTTGAACCAATTTTGTCTCTAGATAAACTTGGATTAAAGAAGTTAATGGCTAAGACCTCATTACTACCTTAATTCATCGATGGGATCATGGGGGGGGGGGGGGTGTTTCCACACAAAGTTGCATTTAGATGAGAAGAAAAACTGCTCAATGCTGAAAGTGTAGTTTTTCCATTATTACCAGTGGCAGCTTTTAGATTCACGTTAGGGTAAAAATTTCCATTTCCCGAAAACTGATTTATTATGCTCATTATTACTGCTTGTTAATCCCAATTGTGACTTTCCCTTAGTTATGCCAATGGAAGGTTGGAATCTTCACAGAAGAACTTGAAATAATATGTTTTGTCTGAGTCAGCAGATAAAATTAAGTCCAGATTACTGTTTGAAGAAGTACCGTGTTTCTCACATAAGGCCGGGCCTTATTTTTTTTTTTGACCCCTGTTGGTGGGGCACTTCGTATAGTGAGACCTTCCTCCACCATTGCTTTCTCTTCTCCCTTGCTGCCACGGCGTTTAGAGCAACACCTCAGCATTTGGTGCAGCCACGCACAGCCAGCCAGGGCTCCTCCCTGCAACAGAAGCCCAGCGGAGAAACTCGGCTTCAGGCGCTCCTGTCACCGCTTTCCCTTTGCTTTTGAAGGTAAAGCCAATTATTTTAAAAACGACATCCTACTACAACATAGCTTCCCCTGCCCGACAGGACAGCCCAACCCCACGTGGGGAGGTGAATCTCCTGGGGCCGCAGTGCAGGATCGCCCCCCCCCCCAGGAGAAGCACCCAGCTACCATCCCTGCCTGGTGCCGGACAGAGTGTGAAGAGCTTCACCTAGGGTACCCAGCGCAGCTGACAGGCAGGCCCTCCTTCCCAGTGGCGGAGCTCTCACCAAGGCAGCGAGCACCTTCCCGCCGGACCCTCTGCTCATCCTGCCAGGGCTGTGCCAGAGCCATGTAGGCTGGGCAGAGCCGGGAAAGCAAGCCGTGGGTGCGCGCCCGCCTGCCATGCAAAAGAGCCAGGCCGACCTGAGCTTCGCTTCCTTCCCAAGTCCCTCCAGCGTGAACCCGAAGGGGCTACCGGGAGAGGCTGCCTGAGGGAGTGATGGCGCCCACCAGTCCATGCACAGGGAGATGAGATGATGGCAGCGCTGCTTCCCTGGCCAGCGGAGAGAGCCCGAAGCCGCCCAACCTTTCCACCCCTCGCCCAGCCCATTTCCATGCATCTCCAAATGTGCCGGCAACTCCAAACGCTACAGCAGAATGGGCATCAGGCAGAGGCACTGACTTGGCAGGGCTCAGCTCGGAGGAGGACAAGTCACCTTGCCTCCCTGTCCATGGATGGGTGGACGCTATCACTGCCTTGGGCAGCCTCTCCCGGTGGCCTCTTCGGGTTCGCGCTGGAGGGACTTGAGAAGGAAGTCTCTTCTCCCTTGCTCTAAACGCTGTGGCAGCAAGGGGGAAGAGAAAGCAATGGTGGAGGAAGGTCTCACGATACAAAGTGCCCCACCAATGCCAAAGTCAACGCAGGCAGCACCATATCTGGGTATGCAACAAAAGGACTTTCTAACGGCAAGCCCCCCTGCCATTCCCCCCATTTTGCATGTTTAATATAGGCCTTAATTTGGGGAGAGGGGCTTAATTTGATTTTATGCCCATAAAACATGCTGGGTCTTCCTATTGGGGGAGGACATATTGTTGGAGAAACATGGTAATGAATGTCCAGAATCTGGCAAAATCTAGAAACATGATTTATATGGCCAGAGTACAGAAGCTCTTTGCTCTTCTTACAGATAGACAGCTCAGTTTATGCTTTGAAAGTCATCAAAGTCAACAAGAAGTTGGCTCTGCTGATCTTCCATCTGTCTAAAGAGAGGATCTAAAAGAAGGAATGGGTCTCTGACAAATGATCTATTTTACAATTTCATCATTAAAGACATGGACTAAAACACAGCTGACACAATCTTATTTTTGAAAGGCATCCTTTTCCTAAAAAAGCAGATTTGCTTTTCAAATATGTCAGTGATTTGAAGTAGGCAAACAGACTCTATTCCTACCATATGGAAATTCTACACTTTAAATCAAAGTAATTAATTCCTCAATTAATTCTGCATTACAATAATTTGAAAGCTTCTACTACTGACATATAACTTTTTCATAATAATTCAAAATAGCAAGGTTAAACAACAAGGGTTTACTATTTGTGCAAAGGAAAGTTCCAAGCAGTAAGATTAATGCAAGAAACATAATTATTTTCCACAGCAAGAATGTAACATGTGAAACAAGGACATGCAAATAAATAGTTGTGTCAAGGAAATTTTGTTAAAATTCCAATAAAATTGGCTTCTTAACTACACAATCTTCCAAAATGCAGAGGTGGAGAATGAACATTTAAATACAAGCAAACTTTTGTTTATTTAAATATAGGATATCGAGGTTTGTAAAATGCTTCAGATTCAAATGGTGCTTCAAATGGTGCTTCAAAAGGTGCTTCAAATGGTGCTTAAAGCAATGCACGCAACAATTTCTTGAGCACACACAGTAAAAGTTTAAATGTATGGCTTCTATTGGGGAGAGGTTTGATGTTTCATGCTCATGCCCTGAAGCACTTTTCAGAGACTGAATCTGAAGTCCTCTGCTGAACAGTTCTGGATGGATGGATGGATAGATAGATGGATGGACATAATATATAGTTGGATTCATCATGCCTGTCTGGAAATATTTTTGGCCTTCCATATAGAGAAAACTGGGATTTGCTTTATCTCAAACGAAATTGTCTCATCTATAAGATGATTTTATCTCAAAATACATTTTAAAGTTTCTTTTCCTAACCAAATTATAAATTATGTGATGTAATCAGCAGTTACTTTAAGTTAAGTTAACATGTGAAGCTTTCTGGCAAACAATACGTCATTATGATTAGATAGACATTTTGATATCTTAAAAGCAAAAGTCAGTAGGAAGGTGTTCAAAGAGGCATTGTTTAAAAAATATTGCCATGTATCACTTACCATAACAGCTGTACAGTTAAACTTTAGGCACAAACCAAACTGGAGAGGAGCTGCTGCATAAATAAGATCCCCATGGCAACTAAATGAGCTACTAGATAACAGAAAAAAGGATTTATGTGTTTGCTGAGCTGTCTTGCCCTAGAGGAATTCTCCAGGCAAATGCAGGCCACCTGCCACATGTTATATTAAGCTCAGCCTTCTGGACTTATTTTCTGCAAAAAGGTCCAGCAACTTTTGTTTGAAAGTTTCATTCAAGCCTATTTCCAAGCAACTGCAAATGAAAGCAGCAGATTCTTATTTTCCTGTGCTTTTGCATAACTGTGATTGCACATAAATTATGCATATAATTATGAATATAAAAACACCAAATGATTGTAACTCCTACAAAAAAAGTAGCAAATAGGCTAAATTACTGAGCTCTTATGCAAATTCTTCTATTTTATTTCCCTTTCTATGAAGATTTCCTTTTTAAAAGTAGCCAAGAAAATGCTTATAACCCAGACACTGACATATTTAAAAAAACAACAACAACAACAAAGGAACTGTTTTGCCAATGGGGAGGGTAACCAACTCTCTCTCATAACAATTAAATAAAACTGGATTTCAATGCTAAATATGAAGAATTTTTCCAAGAAACTCAGAAAATCTGAAAAGTCAGCAAAACATCTTTAGCACAAAATGTCATAAAGCAAAGAATTTAACAGCCTGATACATAAAGCAATAATTGTAGGGAAGAACATATATTTTTTAACAAAAATAATGCTGGTTTCTGAAGGAAAATTGTTATATATTTTCATAAAATGTACAGTGTTGGAAAATTTCTCAAGAGTAGATTTACAATTACTTCGGAAAAATGCTTCATTTCCTATGGAAAAATGGTTGTGTTCATGTATGTTGTGACTACAACTCCTAATATTCCCAGCTAGTATGGCCAGGGTGGTTTTGAATCTGAGGAACTACAGGATCCAGAAATTCAAACAATGGTTTTGTGTTGGAGAAGGCTATCACACAGTTCTAGAAACATTTGAATTAAAAATTGCATTGATATGACAATCCTACCACAAGTTTCATTTACTCCAAGCTGACCATGAATTTGTAGTGCTTTTTCATCTAGTATATGCTATAAATCATTTGCTAATATAAACTATAATGCCAAGTGCTTGAACATGCTTTTTCATGTGCTGTTTATCTAAACAGCTAAACATTTACATTTTTCTTTTTCTAGAAAAAGTGGCAAATTAAAATGTTGATATATAACAGGTAGCAGTGGAAATTACTTTCAAAAATTGTATTTCTTTATAATTACTCCTCGAATCAATTTCAAACTCTACTAAAAGAACTGAACCAAAAAGACTATAACAATATAGACCACTTCACCAGAACTACTACTAAAATTAGATTAAGTTCTATTTGTTCTAAAATCTCCCAAATATTAATTCATTGGATTGAACCCAGAAGATCTTCTCAACTAATCCTTCTCATTCTTCATGATGCTTTGCAAGATGTATATAGGAACTACAGTATACATATGGAAGAGGCAATGAGACATTTTAGAAATCTATAATATTGCTCTAATAATATATTCATTAACTTATATTCCAAATGTTTTAACTATTAACTATTTTATTAAAAGTAGATAAATATCAACTATTAACTAAATTCAGCATGAGACTGTTCTCTCTCTCTTTCTCTCTTATTTAAAACTTAATATGCTTCTGCAGGCAGTCAATTAGCACATATCTTACCTTGTAGACTTCATTTATAAAATTTAATCTATTTTAATTATATTTCCAGTATTAAGTTTAACACTAGGACACAGAGTTTAAAATTTTATACTCTGGAATAGATGTTGATAAAAGATTATTGAATTGTGTATACATTCTATTGCAGTGTCTTCTCTAGCCAGCGTATCTTATCTGACCTCATAAACAGAGATCTTAAATTATACTAAATGAAAACATCATAAATTTTGCAGGCAAAAGGACTTCAGATTGTGAGTATGCTTGTAACCAATCCTATTTTAGTGAGTTGGTCATGGGATAGTAGTGGGACTCTTGGAATGTCAAATTAATGAAAGCATATTCCCCAACCGTTTCAAAGCGTGTAATGGTATAATACATACACCCCAAAGGGACAGAATATGCAATGTGACACTGATTTAATAATGTGGACAAGAGCAGCAATATTTGTTGAAGGCTTTGAAGAAGGCATTAGCAGGGAAATGAAGAGAGCTCCATCATTTTTCAAATTAGGACTTATTTGTTTTCTCATTGGCTATTACATTATTTATAAGGTATTCATATTAGCTACCTGGTAGTACTTTTTAAGCTATACTAATTGTTACCGTGTTAATTCTCAATGTAGAGTCAATGTGTATGCCAGGTTCATACCCTGAATGACAACATCACTATCATCACCCTAAAATCATACACAATTATTTAGAAGTTGAAGTTTCAGTTACTTCAGATGAAAATAACTAATGAATTAAATGCACAATAATCCAGGGAGCCACAAAAGCAAAGTAATTGGCAAAAACAACTGTAATACGTTTTACAGGGTTACTGTGACATACTGTAGCTGAAATTTATAATAAAATTCTACTTTTAAAAATGTTATACCACCAGTCCAACATACCTCATAGGGTTGTTATTGTGAGAAAAACTGAAGTAGAAAATAGTATTAAGCATGTTTGCCACCTTGAGGCATTTACAAAAATAATAAAGGAGATATCTAACCCAGAAAACACAGTAGTATTTTGCATTGTCTCAACAAAATATAATGCCAATCTTTAATTTGATAATTGCTTACATTCTAGATAAGATTTATTTTGTGTTGAATCATTGGAGAACAAGCTGCAGAATTTTTTTCATTACCAAGAGTTGTTTGTCACACATCATGCTTCAAATAAGATTTTGATGTAACATATACAGGCCAGAATAAGTTTTACTTTGACTGAATTTTTTTAGATGTAATCACCTAAAATATCTAGCGATAGATATGACAAATGCACTTTATATTTCAATGTGTCAAACTATTTCAGTGCCATGAAATTATGTTGAAACTGGCAGGTAAGCACAGTATATTAAATTTTTCTTTTGAATCAACTTCAATTCTGTACTGAATTATTGGAATTTTAGTGACCTTAAAAAGACTGTCAGAAATAATATACAACAGAGAGTTTTGAAATCTAATATGCTATTATACCTTCTTCATATAAAATAATATAATTTCTGTATAGGTAAATAAGTAAATAATAATAATCTATTTGAAGAGGATTTTTATACTTACAGTTTTACGTTACCATTATATTTTGTTTGAAAGCAAATTTAGTTGAACAGATATTTTTGCTTATAGGTCTGAGTTCAGAATATTTCTAAAGACTACGTCAAGATTTATGCTTTTTAGCATGTAATCATTGGAATTCACAAGCCAATTATCTGCTCCTTTGATATCCTTTTTATTTTTTGTTGTGTTTTACAACCAATCTTAATCCTACTAGCATAATAATCATCATAATAAGGGAACAATTACATATGCAATCTAATTGAAAAATGTGATTATGTCACTAAAGAAAAAAAATCTAATTCAAAGAAACCTACATCTAGTCAAGTGGAAGTGCTGTCACTCATATTGTTACTTATAATTGCATAAAAGAAAGATAACTCAGGAAACTACAATACCAATTGTGTAACCAAACTTAGTTCTGCTGTTTTGTAATGTCTATGATAAGGTATAGTCTTCTCTTTGAGAAAAAAAATCTGATAATAACACAAAATGCTGATAAGCCTTCACTCTCAGTTTTCTCCTTATGGGGTAACATTAATTCATGAAATAAATCTTCTATCACTTCCTAATTTAAAGACTTCTTAATCCTAATTTAAACGCTTCTTGATTTTATTCTGGATTTTTGTAATCCATACTGGAATGCAGCTAAACTCTGATTCTTACTTCCCAGTTACTGCATGTTTTCTATTTAAAAGGATAAAGGAAAAGGAGCTGAATTTGGAAAGTTACCTACTCTTGTTTATATATCTAGGTCATGGGATAATGAAAAAGCAAATTAGACTTTATTCAGTCATAGCATGTCTCCATAAACCATTCTTCTTTTGTAATTTCTAAATCCAGTAATCTAGTTTTATAATGTAATACTTCTTAATCTATATGCTTGATAGATTTACTTAGCCACTGACAGTGTTCTCTTCTTCTGGGACACCTCTTTCATTTCATCTAAAATTCATTTTTATAATAATTTTTATAATACTATATTATATACATATATAACACACTCACACACCCATACACTTATGGTGTGTGTGTGTGTGTGTGTGTGTGTGTGTGTGCGTGTGTGTGTAAAACAATAAATCAGAGAATGATTTGGAGTCCTTTTTTCCTTGCGGTAATAACTGCATTTTATTCTAATTTGATATAATTCTTCAGAGGGGTTTTATTTTCTTCTCCGAGCTCTCAACAGCAATTACACACTCAGAACAACTACTCCTTTGCTGTTCAGAAGCCACAATAGTAGTCTGTATCCAAATGCTGAACTCTGTTCTTATCAGAATGAAACCATCTATGTTACAAAATGAAAAACAAAGCCAGCATTCAAAGTTTCAACAAGAACACTGCTGGGCATCTACCTGTCTAGCACTTTTCAAAAGACTGAACAGGATCCTGGGTTTTTCTACAGATAAGTTTATTCCTGCAAAAATATATGCCAAGGACATCCTAGCCACAATTTATGCCATTAGAAGGCAATGTACAATCTTCTCTCATTCAGTCTTATCAGAAGTAGTATTCACATGTCTGCCAAGCAATTTGTATGGTGTTCCCCACATGGTGCCAGTCATTTTCACCTTGGGTGGTCTTAAAAATAACTGAAGTCATACAGAAGATAAGAGCCAATTTTGCCCCTTCAAGAAGCAGCACTAGAACCAGTGGAAGAAAAGTGCTGGTTAGCAAATTTTGTCTAAACATGAAAAGAAAAACCTACCCCAAAAGTTCGACTTCACAATAATGGGATATTTTTTGCCATAGGCATTTCAACAGTTTCCAAACACATTAATAATACACTCTCTCTATCAGGTATTATTGGGGCATGCAAAATACATTGGTCATTGTAGCTGAAGAATTGGTATGGCTTGGTAAATACACACACACACACACAACTGTGTACAAATATTTAATTAAATATTGAATCTTACCAGCCTTGTTATCTTAACAGTCTTGTCCGCCTTCCCTCTTCAAAAGACATTAGAATTGTAATTTTACTGATAGCTTCCTACCTAGCTTCATTTCAAATGATTTAAATTTATAGCATCATGTCTTTATAGATTGTTTCTAGAACATGCTCAAACAACATATCCTTAGCCATTTTCAATTTTAGGTAGCATTTTAGACTCTTCCCATGTTTTGGTCAACTGCTTTTCCTTTTTCTCCAGGAACAACTAGTCCTCAGCAGATGACTCAATCAATACAGAGGTGGCAAATAAACAAGAAGAAAAATAGAGGGATTCTAAAAATGGAAGGATTCTAGAGCCAAATCAAGTCTATCTTCTAGCACAAAGGTGTCAAACTGGTGGGCCTGCGAGTTGGACGTCATGCACATGCCACACCTACCCCAGCTCTGTGAAGGGGAAAAATGTTACAATATGTCACATGACAACAACATGACACCACAAGTTTGACACCCTTGTTATAACAGATCACAGTGAAACTTCACTGTTGGAATTGTGTTATTTCGCAGCGAATAATTATATAATTTTCATCCCTTGTGATATAGTCAACCTAGTGCCTCTACATTCTGGAGTAGAATATGGACAAGTCCTTGCAGTTCACCAGGGGTAGCCTAAATAGAAGTGGATCAGGACTGCCTATATGCCTGCTCCATTGGTTTTTCACTCTTTCTTCTCTCCCAACATTTTGTGACTATAGCAGCAAAGTCTATACCAGGCTGCTGTCCTTCATATCTCTGCATGTAGGCTGCAGTGAGAAAATAAACTGGTAAGCAAGAGTGTCTTAAAGATGGAACAAAAATAATTTCAGAAAGTATTTTGTGATAATTTGCAAAAGAAATGGTACGTAAGCTAAGATCTCTATCCCTAAAATTCAGAAACATACTATTGGTAGGTGGATTGGTGAAGGATGTTCCCCCGTCCAAACAGATCAATTTTTTTCACTGGAGGTTTCAATAAATCCCAATGTTAGGTGTTTCCAAAAGTTTGATTAGAAGGCTCACAAAGTGTTATTTGGAGGACAAATCTATGATATGGGAATTTTGAATTTTTTTTTAGTAAAGTTGCCCAGAAATATTATATTTTTAAAGTACTTAACCTTATTATATTTACTATTTCATTAATATGTTTTTATGGTAAAACAATCACAGTGAGGCAATTAAAATCTTACAAATAAATAATGCAGGGTTTTTGAAAGGATCTGGTAGATCTCCTTTTATCTGTTGATCTAATCTTACATAAGTAGTCTACTGGAAATATTTTAAAACTGTTTCCCACAATATACTCCCTATATAGGAATGATTCACATTATATTCATTTCTAATTATGTAGCATGTAAATAATATTCTCATGCTACTTCTAATTGTGGCTTTGCACAACTTCTGAAAGTAAAAAAGCTCAATTTGTAATACTACATTAATTGAAAGATTTTGCTGTTCAGTAAGAATGTGAAGAACTTTTTTAAAAATTACCAAATATAGATCTCTTAAATATATGCTATTGTAAAAACAACTACAGTGAAAATAAAAAAATGACAATTCACTGAAGAGACTCATGAAAAAAATATTTGTATCATCAAGAATATGCATTTTCAGCACATGTGACTCAGAAGTCACATTTATTTTGCTAATTTAAAATGAAAGTAAAACTTGTATAATTTGCTAAAATGCATTTTTTAGGGTTTTCATGTCACCATATGTGCTATTTTTGTTCTATAACATTTCTATGAATCACCAAGTACAAAATTAGAATCTGACATAAAAACTGAAGAAATTTTCAAACCATTTTTTAAAAAATCTGGAATCGAGAAAGTACTTTGTGCGTCTTTTATTTCTTTTGAAACTAAAACTCTTTACTGAACAAACTGGTGAAAAAAAATTACCACAGAAATCATGCAACCTATTACCCATTGTAACTTTTGAGAAAATCAGAATAAAAATAATAATTTCATTTCAATCTTGGACAGCTTTCAAGTATAAAGCTTTATAAAAAGCATAAAATAAGGCATAATTATTTTATGTATATTTCTAAAATGAACCAATATAACCAGGGAGATATTACCAACATTTTATTCAAATGTTATTTTAAGGAAAGTCAAATTTTCAAGAAGCAAACTAAGAATTCCAAAAGGATTAGAATTACGATTTTAAAAATTAATTGAATTCCTTCTACTACTATCTGTTAAATTTTCATGGAATTCTGATAAATAAAAGAAATGAGGACTTTATAGTACACTAGTAAGCTCAAAACTCAAATGTATCAGTTTGGGGAAAGAGGAAGAACTACATACATACATGAAAGTACCATGCTTCAATGAAACTTAGAAGAGATGATACTGACAACTGACACAGCACTGGGAAAATACAATTTATTTTTTAAAAAAACCAGACCCAATAAAAGGGTTGTGGTATTGCACTGTCATAAAGAAAAAATACAGAAATTTTAACAGAAATTCAGGAATAAGACCATGGAAAACCTGCTAAAAGTAAGTATTTGAGAAAGAAACGAGAAATAAAAGTTATGCTATTATGTTAATTTATAGTAGATCACCAAACAGGATTGCTAAAAATCAAACTCTGCTAAGAGTCAGAGGTCCAAGAAATTCTTGACTTGTCTCACTGAAAAGAGGATATTTTCCAGAGAATAGAAAAATGAAAAAGGCAGTCTACTAAGTTGATACTGAACCTAACCAACAGGAAGTAAATGGCTTAAGTATTGAAGGTGACTGGCACCTTGGAATAAGGTGATCATTTTATGTATGAATTAACAATTTGAAATATAAGAAACACTATAAAATGAAGATACTTAAAGGACAATTTAAACACCCAGAAGAGGGAAGATACCTAAATAGGTCAGACTTTATTCAAGTAGTACTCTTAATAACGTGAAGTGAAAAAGAGCTAGGTACAGAAAATGGAAGGAAATGCAATCAATGAAGAATGTAAAGCCCATGTCACACTGGCCAATGGATGCCAAAAGGACACAGCGGACGAGCAAAATGTTCCATCCGTTGTTATCCGCTCTCAAAAGGGGCAAAATTTTGCATAACCGGAGCGGATAACACGGACACGGGGAGGACGCAGGGCGGATGCAAAGCGGATGCGGAATGGAAGCCCAGCGGATGGAAGCGGATGAGAGCAGAATGGCGTATCCGCAAGGCTTCCGGGGGGCCTCAGCAAAGCAGACGCGGAACGGATACAGCGGATGCACAGTGGATGCACAGCAGATGAAGCGGATGCACAGCGGATGCACAGCGGATTAAGCGGATGCACAGCGGAAGCCTAACGGATGCACAGCGGAAGCGAAACAGATGCCGAGCGTTAATTGCGCATGCGGGGGGGGATGCATTGCGTAAGCCTCCCGGATATAAATGGAAGCAGCTCGCATGTGGCCAGCATTCCGAGGAAAGACCTGCTGCTGGATACTTCGAGTTCCTTGCCTGCCCTGCCTGCATGCCTGTCTGCCAGCCTGCCTTCCAGCCAGCCTTGGTGCCTGCCAGGCTTCCTGCCAGGCTTCCTGCCAGCCTACCTGCCAGCCTTGGTGCCTGACTGCCAGCCTTGGTGCCTGCCAGCCTCCCTGCCAGCCAGAAACCCCACAACCATGGGAAGGAAGCGAAAGCCTCAGCAGCCTGCCGCCATCCCTGGCAAGAGGGACAGGGCCAACCTCCCGCCCCCTGGCCCTGACTCTGCTTCTGCTGGGGCTTCTGCTGAAGCTGCTCCTGGCGGTGGTGCTTCTGCTGGTGCTTACACTGTTGAAGCTGCTCCTGGTCCTGCTTGTCCTGCTCGTGCTCCTGGACTTCCTTGTCCTGCTCGTCCTGCTCGTGTTCCTGGTCCTGCTCACACTCCTGGGCTTGCTGGCCCTGCTGGTGCTTACTCTACTGCTGCTGATCCTGGTCCTGCTGGTCCTGCTGCTGCTGATCCTGCTGTTGCTGCCGCTGCTGCTGCTGCTACTGATGATGATGATGATTATGATCCTGCTGGTGAGGATGATGATGATGATGATGATCCTGCTGCTGCTGCTGCTGCTGCTGCTGCTGGTGTGGAGGAGAGAGCCCCTACTACCTGGGAGCCCTTCTGATGAGGGCCCATCTGGTCCTGCCAAAGGGAGGAAGAGGCGTATGCAACAACGGGAGAGGAGGCAATACTATATTGAGGAGGCGCATGAGGATGAGGGGCTGGAGTGGCTGAGAGAGAATGACTATCTCTGGCGGAAGGGACACCGGCTGTACAGGGACACCAAAAGGAAGCAGGCTGCTTGGAGAGAGAGGGCGGAGAGTATGAGTTACACTTCGGAGGTGCTCCTCGGCTGGTGGAAGCACATGCACACCTGGTACGGGAAGCTGCACCTGAAGAAATCTGGCCAGGCCACTGTGAAGCTGACAGACAGAGAGACCTACATCATGGCCAGGTGCAGCTTCCTGGAGGGTGAGGTCCGCCACCGAGGTGAACCAGCAGCCCCTCTCACTACCCTCTCTCTCAGGCAGCCTGCTGCCACCCAGTCCTCTTCCGGCCGAGAGTCAGTCCCTGTCTCCAGGCAGGTTTCTGTGGAGCGTGCCACGGCGTAGAACCCG
Source organism: Laticauda colubrina (assembly GCA_015471245.1). Taxonomy (NCBI): domain Eukaryota; kingdom Metazoa; phylum Chordata; class Lepidosauria; order Squamata; family Elapidae; genus Laticauda; species Laticauda colubrina. Next base: position 32,714,778 of record BLBF01000005.1, read on the forward strand.
CGGACAGGTGTGGTAAGCGTGGTGGAGTGCGTGGAGGACTCCCTGGTGCGGTGGGAGAAAGGAGACATTGAGTCCACCACAGTCCTAGCCGCATCCACCCCCCAGCTCCACCTCCGCAGAAAGGCAGAGATCCGGACAGCAGGAGGGGCAAAGCCACACTGTCCTGATGGAGATCAGGGACACCATCCGCACCAGCATAGATCTCCTCTCTCAGCTGGTCCACACCGATTCCGACTTCTCCAACTGCAAGCCCTTCCTCACCTATGTCAACCAGACCCTCACGGACATGGCAGATCACCGAACTGCTTTACAACCCTCCAGACCCAGAGGAACCTGTTCCCACCCAGTCCAGGTCTGCTCCTCCACCCAGGTGATGTCCCTCACATTCCAAGGCTTCCCACAGGCCCTCACCTACCAGGGCTACGGCTACCAGGAGGTTCAGCAGCAGAGGCAGCAGCCCTTCCCACTCCAGGCACAGAGTCATCAGGCGACACCGTTGCCACCGGTTCCACTGATGCCACCGATGCCACCCACGACAATGATGCCGACGACAGCAATGCCACCCACGCCAATGATGCCACCCACGACAGTCCTCACCCAGCTGCAGAGCAGACAGCCCCACTACACTACTCCTTCCTCCACCCCACAGCCAAGCCCGGCCTCAGTACATCTGTCATCAGTACTGGGGCTGACACCCCATGGCATGGAGGAAGGACCTCTCATCTTCATGGGGCTGAGCCAGCTGTTCCTCAACACACCGTCCCCTGTTGTCCTCTCAGGGTCAGGCACTCCAGCACCACCCACCACCACAGCACCTGGACCCTTCACCCCTGAGACTGGGCACACCTCCGAGTGACCAATAAGAGTGCCAGAGACTGGGTAGCTGGCTACCTGTGGACTTTATCTGGACACTTGACTTGGGTCATTTTTCTGTTACAGTTTATTGTTCAATAAAGTTTATCTTTGATTCACACACTTGCTTCATTTCTTTTTTTCAATAAAGTCTTGGTGGAAACTTTTAGAAATGGTTTAAGCCTTTGCATGCTTGTGGGATGGGTTAAGATAGCTGTGGGATAGATAAACCTCCAGTGCAAGCATAGTGGGACTGTATGGTCTACCCTCCCAGGTGCCACACCTATGGCCCTTTTTTATCAATAACAATGTAAGCATTGATCCACACGTCAACACAAACACAACTCTTTATTAAATGCCCTGTTCATTGTAGGCCCACCCAACATACATGGCCCAATCTCATCCGTGTGATGAGACAGGCTGAAGGAAGCATCCATTAAGCATCTACCATCTTGTCTTGCCAGTCCACTTCTCCAGCTGGGGAGTTGCACCAGTGTTTCAGGAGGTTGCGCTGCTTCTTCCCTTCCCGTGAGGCTCTGTTGGGGCCTTGCACATCTTGAATGTCTATCAGGTTTCGCCCTTGCTTCCATTCCCCAGGCTCCATGTCCCCATTGCCTTGTTGACGGTCCACAGGCCTGTTCTACAACACTGGGTAGCGGGTGCGCATGAGATTGTGCAGGATGCAGCAAGCTTTCACGATCCTCCTCACGGTCTCTGGGTGATGCTGCATGGTGGTGAGAAGTACCTGGAATCTGTTGGCCAGGATGCCAAAGGCGTTCTCCACCTTGCCCTGGACAGCCTGTAGTTGAAGATCCTCTCTTCATGGGTGAGGAGTATGGAGGTGTAGGGCTTCATGAGGTGTAGGGCTTCATGAGGTAGGTTCTGAGGGAGATGGCGTCATCCCCCACGATGAAGTAGGGCACATCTTGTGTGTCGTTGGGTAGGGGGTCTGGATCTGGAAAGCACATGATGAGGTTGCCTTCCAGCCCCTACTTGAGGTGACTGGCGTTGTATACCTGGGCATCTGAAGATGAGCCGTAGCCTGAAGCATCGATGTACATGAATTTGTAGTCAGCATTGACCATGGCGAAGAGGACGATGCTGAAGAAGCCCTTGTAGTTGAAATAAGAGGACCCCGATTTGGCTGGAGCTTTGCCGGCCACGTGCTTCCCATCTATGGCTCCAAAGGTGTGGGGGAAGTTCCACCTCTGATACCACTGCTCTGCAACTTTCTTCCATCCTTCTTCAGTGGAGGGGCACTGGAGGAGCTCCTCCTTGTATTCTTCGATGATGGCCTGCACCACTTCTCTGACCACAATGCTGATGGTGTTGTGTGGCACCCTCCAGCCGTACTGCATGCTCCTGTAGGTGGTCCCTGAGGCCAGGTGGCGAGAGTGAGTGCCACCTTGAGCCCAGATTCCAGGCTGGGCCGGAAGTTGGTGTTTGCCTTGGTCAACCTGGGTGTCAGGCGCTGCACAACTTTGTCAAACATGGCTGGAGGCATCCTCATGAAGTTCTGGAATGCCCGAGTGTCTTCGTTCCTGAGCTCCACCATCAGCTTGTTGTACAGCCCGTACTCTGCTCTTCTCCCGATCCATCTTCGTACCCAGACGCTTCTTGGCCGCCTCTTTTTCTTCCCGTAGTAGAGTTCACAGAGCCTGTAGATGGCTTCGTACTGTTGCAGAAGGATGGCGGCTGCCAAAAGGACTGTGTTACGATCCACGGTGGACATGACTGGATGCTGTGGAAGAGGAAGAGTCAGATGAAGGCTGCAGAGGTCTGCACAGGTGGGCTGCTGGTCTGAAAGTGAGATGTAGACAAGTTGCTCCCCCTTTTTATAGGCAGTATAGATGTCCCTTTGCATCCTCTAGGCATCCTCTAGGCATCCTTAATATCCGAGATAGGTCCCCTCTGTGAACGTTTTTTCCATTTTAAACACTTTGTTTCCATGCTGCATCCGTTCTGCATCCGTTCCGCGTCCGTTCCGCTTCCTCCCTACGTCCGAGCGGATGCGAGTTGCACGGATGCGGAATGGATGCCTAGCGGATATAGCGGATGCGTAACGGATGCGTAGTGGATGCGTAGCGGATGCAGAACGGACGAACTGGATACATTTTCTGCGCAAAAGTTTTGGGCAACCCAAAACTTTTGGAGCGGATGAAACGTCAATAAACGGATGCTGGACGGATAGAGAGGAAGCAAAACGGAGGCAGTGAGTACATCGCGTTTTCGAATGGATGGCAAGTTTTTTTGTCCGTTTTACATCCTCTTTGCATCCGTTGGTTCAGTGTGACATGGGCTTAAAGTAGTCTTCAGAAATGTAAACATTTTGTCAGAAATGCTGAAGTTGAGAGTGAGCTGAAGCTTAGGAGAGCCACCCAAAATAGCAAAAAAAAGAGACATCTTTGGAATTTCAAGATAAAAGATAAACCAAACAGAGTATTTGTCCATGAGGAAGAGAATATGGTCAAGCACTAAAAAATGAAGTTGAAAAACTTCAAGCATTCTTAACATCTATCTTATGGAAATAGAGCCAAAATGGATAATGCTTATGCAACTGGAGAGATTGCATTTTAAAATAAAAAGAAGACAGAATTTTGCTAATCTGAATGATTTCAAGTCTCTAGACTATTAAGGGAACTACAGGAGATAATGTAGAATATGTTCAGTTGTCATCTAAATTGGAAAAGATCTTTAAATAGATGATCAAGTAGTGTGTTTGTGAGCATTTGAGTAGTATCTTATAATGAAGAGAAGACAGCATGGATTCAAAATTAACCACATTTCTTTGATAAATATAGCTAGTAGATAGAGGGATGTTACAGAGTTCCAGAACTTCAAGAAAAGTGTGTGTCATATTTTCTTTGCAAAATAGTAAAACATACGCTATAATTGGTAATTATTAATAGTTCCACTTTATATAGGAAGAAAATACTAAGTAGAATGAGACAAAGTTCTTCCTGGATTCTTTAATGTTCAAAATTTTTATCAATGATTTATATGGGGTGTTTGAGGAAATACTTTAAATTTTTGAAGATGATACAACACTGATAGGAGTGGTAGGTAGATAACAAAGAGAAGATTTAAAAATAACCAGAGAGGCTTAAGTATGTTTGGATTGGAAAGGATAGAATTTAACTAGAATAAATATAACATTCTACTACACCTAGATAGGGAAAATATAAGGTATAGGGGACCTGGCTTAGCAATAGTACAGGTAAAATATATTTAGGAGTCATTGTCAACCATTAGATAAACATGAGGCAGCAGTATAATGCAGACACTAAAAGACAAAAACTGTATCAGGTACATTAACAGAGTCCAAGTATCTGTATCAGGTACGTTTTCAGAGTCCAAACTACAGGAATCAGTCAGTCTCTCTTTGAAGTACTCTGTCTTGTACAGTTGTGAAGTACAGTCTCTCTTGGTCCCGCAATTCAAAAAGGACATGACAAACAGAAGCAAGTTCAGAAAAGGATTTCCTGGAAATTACTGTGAGAAACAGTTGAAAGACTTAAACATCTGAGCATGTTTAGTCTGTAGAAAAGGTAGCATCTTTTCTTCTGACCTTTATGAATCATTTTTATTGTCTCATCCCTTAAAAAATTAGGTTTTAAGTTTCTGTTGTTCAGGTTTTCACACCATTCTTTTGCCAGACCAATCCTCAAATACAGATCATCAGTCTGGAATCCGCATTGCATATCAGACATTAATGCAATCGAGTGAGTCCAGAAGTATTTCACAAGAAGAGTACTACACTCCTCTGCTTGCAACAGAATACTCTATATCAGGGGTCACCAACCTTTTGGACCTCAGGGACCACTAAACTCATAATTTTAGATCCCAGGGACCACTAACTGGTTATGTGAGCATGGCCTAATTTGTGGGTGTGGCTTGGTGGTTATGTGACTGGCTGGACATGGCTTGTATGTAAATATTGTAAATATTTATATAAATATTGATTTTTTTACAAAAAAAGAACAATTTTTATCCAAAATCAGGCAAAGCAACAGATTGACTTGCTTACAGAATTACAGATTCATTCAGAGATCTATCTATCTGCCTTTGGCTAGCTCAGTCTGTCACATAAAATTTGCTAGCAAGAAAACACAAAAAACACCATGCATGCTAATATTGAATTTTTTATTTAAAAAAAACAGCAACTTTTACCCAAAATCAGACAAAGAAGACAGGCAGATTGAATTGCTCACAGAATCACAGATTCATTCAGAGATCTATCTATCTTTCTTCTAGCTCAGTCTATCACATAAAATTTGGCTAGCTCAGTCTGTCACATAAAATTTTCTTGCAAGAAAACACATAAAATTAACTCACAACACACCATATATGTAAATATTGAATTTTTTATTTTAAAAGAGCAACTTTTACTCAAAACTAGGCAAATCAGGCAGGCAGATTGAGTTGCTCACAGAATCATTAAGTGATCTATCTATCTGCCATCGGCTAGCTCAGTCTCTCAAATTTGCTTGCCTTGAGTCTGCACTGAATTTGCTTGCAAGAATTTGCTTCTTCAGTCCTAAGGAAGGTTCGGCTGTGCTGAGCTGAAGATCTAAAGACTAGCTAGAAAGCAAGAAATCCAACCATTTCCTGCTTCCTAGCTAATTCAAATCTCCCAGCACAGCAGAACAGATGATGGTCAGAAAAAGGAAAAATAGCAATTTAGCAGGCAAGTTTACAGGGTAAGGAGTGGGCGGGGAGGGTTCCCATGGGCCATGTGGGTGGTGCAGCCTTGTGTTTCTGCACAGCCTGGATTAATTGCTTTGTGGGGGTGCTCTGGGAGTGAGATTTCTCTGTGGCCCACCAAAATTTTCTCACAGCCAACCGTTGGGCCATGGCCTACCGATTGGTGACTGCTGCCCTATATCACCAGGCTTGAGATTTTGGGCTTGGACAACCCTGAACTACACTGCCTACGGTTAGACATAAGCGTAGCACAGAAAATTATCTGCTACAATGTCCTACCAGTCAATGACTATTTCAGCTTCAACCACAACAATACAAGAGCACATGCACAACAGATATAAACTCAATGTAAACCGCTTCAAACTTGATTGCAGAAAGTACAACTTCAGCAACAGAGTGGTCAATGCCTGAAATGCACTGCCTGACTGTTGTTACATTCTCTAACCCTCACTTCTTTAACCTCAAACTAACCACTATTGACCTCACCATATTCCTAAGAGGTCTGTAAGGGGCATGCATAAGTGCACCATCTTGCCTACCCTTCCTGTCCTATTGTCCCCATTTATTCATACCTATTTCCTGTATTTTTACTCATGTTTATACTTATATCTATTATCTTGTAAGCAATTGACAAATCAAATAAATAAATAATAAATAAAACAGGCGATATTAAATCTGTCACCATAACAAGAGATAGATAGGAACCAGGTTTCTCCTTCCAAAAGGGAAGTTCCCTTCCACCTAGTAAAAACAGGCCCAAGATCTCAATGTTTACACCAGTATTAGATACTTAGCAGTCATTTTAAATTATTTCATAATAGCTTCACAGCTTTTTTACAATATAGGTAGTCCTCGACTTACAATTACAATAGGACCTAGGAAAATTCATCATTATGTGGTGCAGTCATTATGTAGTACAAGCATTTAATTGAGGCATTATGTCACAGGCACCCAATTTTACAACCCTTTTTGCCACAGTTAAGTGAATTACTACAATTGTTAAGAAAGACATCACGTAACCTCATTTTATGATTTCCCCTGCTGGCTTCCTCTGTCAGAAGCCAACTGGAAAGGTTGCAAATGGTGATCATGTGACCACAGGATGCCAAGACTGTTTGTATGATAGAATCACAAGCACCCGAATTGCAATATATCTTTGCAAGGATGTCGCAATGGTCTTAAGTGTGAGAACTGATTTAGCACTGTTATTACTTCAGTCTTTAAAGTAACGGTTTTAAATTGAGGACTACCTGAGAATCTACTTACCCAAGTTTTGGTGTAAATAGGACATGAACTGTATGAGTGCAACCCCATGTCTTGTGCAGGATTTCCAATTAAAGCATCTATGAAATAAGACTAACCAGACTTTATTTGAACAAATACACCGAAAATGAACTCAATAATTGGTTCCTCTGTTGAACTGCTGTTATTGTTTTTTCTAATATTTAATTAGAATTTGCCATCCTATAACTTCAGAGCATTTCTTTTCAGTCCAATGCTAGCTGTCATGATCAAATTGAATTTTTCCTTCTTAGTGATCCCATCGGTGTTATGACATTTTCAAATTTGATGTTCATTTCCTCCATCTATGCCATTGATGAAAATCTTGAAAAGTACTGGGTTGCAATACAACCCCTGTAGCACCCCACTTGATACCTCAGTTTAATGAGGTTAAATGCCGCTTAGTACTTTTAAATAGGATTCTGAGTCTGATAATAAGCATGCTATCCTGCCCTCTTTTAATTAGCTTTTATTTTGACAAAGTTCCAAAGCACTTTGTCAAACGCTTTGGAGTTCACAACATTCCCACAAACTACTGAAGAAGTTACTTGATCAAAATATGATGTAAGCTTATTCTGCCAAGATTTTCTTGATAAATTCCTCGTGTCTTCAAGGTGTATTCATACAGATCATTTCATAATCTGTTCCTATAGTTCCCCAGATATTGATATTAGGCTGACTTGATATTGATATTGGTCCCTGAGGCCAGGTGGCGCAGAGTCAGTGCCAACTTGAGCCCAGGGTCCAGGCTGGCCAGAAGTTCGTGCTCTGCTTGGTCAACCTGGGTGTCAGCCGCTGTACAACTTCGTCAAACATGGCTGGCGGCATCCTCATGAAGTTCTGGAATGCACGAGTGTCTTCATTCCTGAGCTCCACCATCAGCTTGTTGTACAGTCCGTACTCTGCTCTTCTCCCGATCCATCTTCGGACCCAGACGCTTCTTGGCCGCCTCTTTTTCTTCCCGTAGTAGAGTTGAAAGAGCCTGTAGATGGCTTCGCACTGTTGCAGAAGGATGGCGGCTGCCAAAAGGACTGTGTTACGATCCACGGTGGACATGACTGGATGCTGTGGAAGAGGAAGAGGCAGATGAAGGCTGCAGAGGTCTGCACAGCTGGTCTGCTGGTCTGAAAGTGAGATCCAGGTGAGTTGCTCCCCCTTTTTATAGGCAATATAGGTTTTCCACTAGGTGTCCTTTTGCATCCTCTAGGCATCTTCTAGACATCCTTAATATCTGAGATAGGTCCCCTCTGCAAACGTTTTTTCTGTTTTAAATGCTTTCTTTGCGAGCTGCATCCACTTTCATCCTTTCTCCGTCCGTGCTACTAACACTGCACGTCCGTTCCGCGTCCGTTCCGCTTCCTCCCTGTGTCCGTTTACCACTGGAGAGGATTTGAGTTGCGCGGATGCCTAGCGGATGTAGCGGACGCCTAACGGATGATGACGGATGTAGAACGGATGTTCCCCGTATGCCTAGCGGATGCAGAATGGCCGTGTTGGATACATTTTCCGCTCAAAACTTTTTGAGCAGATGAAATGTCCGTCGACGGATGCTGGACGGATAGAGAGGAAGAAAAATGGACGCAGTGAGCACAAAACGGAAGCATCGCGTTAACCAATGGATGGCAAGTGTTTTTCTCCGTTTTACAACCTCTTTCCATCCATTGGTGCAGTGTGACAGGGGCTTAAACGAGACAGTCACAAGCAGCAATCTTCATAGCATCTTTTTTTCTCTATTTCTGAATCATATGCTTGCTTAGTGACCATTTCACTTCTGTTTTAAGAAACAGTTTGCAGTTGCTAAACAAGGAATGGAGGATATGAGTTTAAAAACTTACCTTATGGTCCTATTTAGCATTTCACAAATAGAAAGTGTGATTAAACTAGATGAAAGGATTTTTACAAATTATTTTAAATTAGGTTATGTTCAAATTAGCTTAAATGCAAGGTTTGTCATCTTGCTTAGTCACATACTGGATGGTTAGTTTTATTACTTTTTCTTTATCATAATTTTATAAAATAAAATTATAAAAAAATTATAAAAATAAAAGTGCAAACTAAAAAGAAAAATAACTCCTTACTTCTGTCCCAGATAAAAAACATAACATTAATATTTTATCACTATCTCTTATCATACAACTATATTTTAAATCTTCAATATTTCACCTCATTCTCTATAAACATCCTTAGAAACTCATCCTTTTCCTAATCAGTTTATTAAGAGTTATCAGAAGTTACAATATATCCATTATAAACTTAATCTAATAAACCAATTTAAATTCCTTCCATTTATACATAATTTTTTAAGTAAATATATCCCACAATCTCACTCTACTCTAGAAAACTCAAATTGACGATCCCATCAGACAAAGGCTACAAGTTATTTATATAAACTTTCTAAAGACAACTGCATGACTAGAACAAAAGAGATGTCAAACTCAAATATTCATATATAACTTTTTTTTTTTCCAAAAAAGATTTCATGAATATATGTAAAATAGTTTAGAGAAACTGTTGCTCTAAAAATAAGAAGTCATATTCTCTGTTCATTAAACTTTAAAGGTCAGCTCATTGGCCAAGGATGCTACAATATATGAACATTTATTCTTGTCAAGTACCACTCTTACCACATTTTTAAATGTAACAATAAAAAGGTAAAGAACAATTAAAGAAATGTGTTTGCAAAAATTTGTATAAATCATATGAAGATGTCATTGGCTGCAACTTCTGTGAAGTTTATATATGGTGGTAAACAGTGATTTATGTTTGCATAATGTACAAAATAGCTCCCACAGGCTGCAAGTTATTCAGGAGCACATTCTTAACAGAAACACCAACTTGGAATAGAGAAATAGACTGATTATCTGAAGATTACAAGGGATGAAGAATATGAACAAGGGGGAGGGGAGTGTTACATCTTGATCAGGACATGAAATGGGACAATGTTTTCCAAAAAAAATTGTTCAATGAACAAATGCTTAAATACAAAATGGTGGTTTTCTGATATCATCTCTCGTGATCCAAGGAATCTCTGGCTTTTTCCTTCCCATATTCTTCTTAAACAAGTTGATCAAATATACATAATTCAAATGTAGTTGAATTAATTTATATAGTTACATATGAAGTTTTCTTCACTTCGGAAACAACATTCAAATGCCTTGGGATAATAGGTTCAATAATTCAGGTAGTCCTCTACTAATGAACACAATGCAGCATGGAATTGTGGTCGTAAATTGTTGTGGTCATAAGTTGATGCACTATATGCCTTTGGTTTCTTCAACCATTTTTAAGATGTGAAAGGGAGTCCCCATAGTTATTAAGCAAATCACATGGTTCTATGCCATTTTCTGTCAGAAAATGGCATAGAATGTTGCAAATTGCAATCATGTGATCACCAGATTCAGAAATTGGTCATATATAAGAACCTTTTGCCAAGTGCTCAAAATATGATCATTTGACCAGTGTATATATGGGGGGGTGTTGTTGTTGTTGTTGTTTTTTGGGGGGGGAGACAGAGTTACAATTTTAGAGCAAGGATGTTAAAACTTCCTATCCACAGGCCAAATGCATCACGTGGTGACCATACCCATGCCCATGTCCAATTTAGCAAAGGGGAGAAAAGTCTCAATATATCACATGATGATGCCATAACCCCTGTTTTAGAGGATGGGTTGTCTGATCTAGCTTCAATGATCATTAAGCAACTAGTTGTAAGTTAAGGAGTACTTATGGTATTTACAAAGAACTTGGAATAGTAGTTAATTGCAAGTTGATGCACAAAGCTATAGAGACAGCAACTGAAATTTTAGACTCCCACAACAGAAGTATAGTTTCTGAAGTACAGGAACTAATAACTGCACTCTATTTTACTTCAGTCAAATGCCACCTCAAGTACTGCATCCAGTTCCAGGCAACACACTTTGAAAAGGATTTACAAACACTGGAATTGCTTCATAGAAGGTCAAGGATTAAAACCTATCTCTTCAGACATAAATTTTATGTTTAACACTGAAAATAAGATAAATTTAGGGATACAATAATTCTCTTCAAATTACTGAAAGAAAATGTGATAGACTAAGCTCAACTGTCATTTTCTCTCATTCCAGATTGAAAAACATGGAATGATTAATTTGAGATATATGAAGATAGATTCAAACTGAACATTATAAAAAAACTAACTGTTCAATAAGGGAATCATTTAAGCAGTGTAGAGTGTTATAAAAATGACTTTGGACAGCCTGGGAAAAAGCATTTAAAAAAAACCTTAAATTTCTGGGGTATAAGAGGAAGAGAAGTGAAAACACATTCAGGCTTTCAAATTCTGTTTCTATAGATTATGCAATAAAGTATAATTCCAGTCAAATTTGTGAAGTCTGACCTGGACTGCTTCAAGGGCTCACACCCAAGGAAATCATTTCTCCCATTCAAAAGGATCATTTCTCTGTGATGCTTCAATCAGTATTCCTGCACTGAATAGAAGGTTGGATTTGATGTCTTAAATAGTTCTTTCCAACTCTATGATTCTATAATGATGATTTGCACTGTCCAGGATTCACTCTTTTAATTCCAATTTTAGACCAGACATCTGAAGAAATGCATAAGTTAGCAGAAAAATCATGTGTCAGGTAAATGCAAACAGATATCCAAATATCAGACTAATTAAAGTATATAATTAAAGTATATATAAAAGTATATAATTCTGAAATAGGATTAAATTAGACTGCAATCACATCAAAAAAATAGGATATATATCTCTATAAACATATATAAGATTGTGTTGGACAACACAGCACAAAATTTTCAAAATCCTCTTATTAATTGAATGAAAAATTATGTTCGAAAATACAATGCTCTTATTTAGTGAATGGTCCTATACGTTTTGCATAAATTGATCAAGACTGATAGAGAACAATCAGATAATGAATGTGGCCCATAATTAATTATAATTTAAATATTGATTTGCTTTCTAAAATGTAAAATTTAGCTATTGCTGTAATTAATTGTCTTCGGTTAATCTGAAAAAAAGATATTTTTACAAGATTTAATACTTATGTGACAGGAAATAAATATAAGCAAACAATGCTTTAAACAATTTAAAATGTAAGCTTATCTGCCTAGCTAAGCAGCCTAGAATAACCTTTGCTGTTATGGAAAAATACTACAGGCTATTGTTTAACAAATGCACATATAAAACATTGTGGTAGACTAACTTAGAAGATGCAAGAGAGATCAGACTCTTTCTGATTAGTAGATAACTTTTGTATAAAAGGTTATGCTGCAAAAAAGCAATTTGCTTTTTCTGTTGCAAAGATGAGCAAAGAAAATCTTTAAAGAGGAAATACAACTCCCAACAATTCAAGCTGTAACTTAATCTGGAACCAGCTTTAAATTATTGGTCAAATCATATCATACATGCCTAATCAAAAGATAAATTTGGTCAACTGCGAAGGTAAAGTCTAACTAGTGTTCCCAAAATGATACCTTGAGATTCTAATTTATTTATTCTCATCTTCTTACTTCAATATAAATTTATATGAAGATAATTACTGAAAGAATAAGAGGTTATTATCATTTATTATTGAATCTTAATTGTTTCTACAATATATTGGAGAGTATATACTTGTTAAAATTGTTGCTGAGTGATGCAGTCTATAAAGCTGTATATGTGTGTGTGTACACACACATATACATATCTCATGTCCATAATTTTTAATTGGGCAAAACACAGTGGTGGGATTCAAATTTTTGTACTACCAGTTCTGTGGGCATGGCTTGGTGGGCATGGTGTAGCTTGGTGGGCGTAGCATGGCAGGAGAAGGATATTGTAAAATCTCCATTCCCACCCCAATCCAGTGAAGGTTACTGCAAAGTCCCCATTCCCTCCCCACCCCACTAATCTGCTTTCCAGCTCCGTTTTCCTATGCAGGGCAACAGAAGAAGAGATCAGCTGGGATTCGGGAGGCAGAGAATAAATTGGGGCAGGCCAGTCAGAGGTGGTATTTGCTGGTTCTCCGAACTACTCAAAATTTCTGCTACCACTTGGTTCTCCAGACCTAGTCAGAACCTGCTGAATGCCATCTCTGGCAAAACAGTGTACCCTAGGGCAATAGATTTTTAACCAAGATATTTCAAATGGGCTGATTTACAGGAGGCATCCAAAATCTGGAACCTATGTGTCTCATAGAATTGAAAATTGGCAAATTTTATAAAGCATTTTATGACATAACACAAAATGTCATAAAACATTTCAGGCGGTCAGCTCTTTATGTGCCATACAGCTCAGCACAAGCTATTTTCAAAGCAGATGCATGTCTCTATATTTCATTGAATTTTAAGAACTATTGAAGTACATTTGAAGTTCTGCAGTTGTTGAACCCATTGAGGAATCTGGTAAGAAAATACATCTGAAAGGGGGACCCAAGATGTCACCAGTTGTCTAGTATAAATGCATATTCAAGCTGAACCAATTTTTCCTCAATGCAGTTTTTCTTTCTAAATCTGAATTAATATTTCAATGCCAGGAGACATATTTGAAGGTTTATTTAAAAATCCCTGCTGCATACATTAATTTCTACCTTAATTTTTCCCTTTCTATCATGAACCAAATGTAGATAGATAGAGAGTGAGAGAAACAAGAGACAGACAGACAATTTCTGAATTGATTTGTTCAGTATTTGCACATACTATAAACAGTTTTAAACCTCATTTCTAATATTTGAGAAAGGACAGTAGTCTGCATATGTAAAGAATTAACACTATTTACAAAATGAAAATTCTCAAAGAACTAGACATCAATTGGTTTACATTCTCTGTGAAAGAACATTAAAGACATTACAGTACAAAATAATAGGTGTCCCAATAAAATTAAACTTTCTGCTTTGTTCACAGAAAAGACATTTGCTCTGCATTCTTCTATTCATTTCAGCACTCAACGCATAATGGAAAGCTGACTTTATTCTTCCTTTTTTGTTATTCATGTGGACAAGATCGCTTTTCACCAGGAATAACAGAAAGTATGGGATTTATTGCTATAATGAAGTTCTTTCAAATCTCTGTTTTCTCTCTATAAAAGACAGGAGGATGGGCGTTCATCTCATCAGGCAGCTTATTAGGATTAGCACTGAATAAGACACCACAGAATGTCAAGCCTATCAGTTACTAAACATGCATCATACAAACTTTGCCTTTGCGAGAACCTCTGCTCGGCATTTGTCATCCACCTGAATAATTAACAAGTACATGCTGCCTGCCAGCAGCTTAGGGAATTAATTTTGCACAGATTAAATGCAGATCACGTCTACCAAAATTACTTAGACCACACACATACTATATTACTACCTTTCAGACTTATAAACCAAGAAATACACTGTTTAAAGTTATGTTGTAGCCCAAATAGTAATAATTGTATAATGTGAACTTAATAAGGCTTAAACATCTGCTTTATATCTGCTAATGTGTTCATTTTGATACTGACAATGAAGATATAATGTACTTTTTAGATTTCATGGTTATAAGTGCTGCCCTTTCCATGTCTTTTGGTCCTGTTCCCTGGTAACAAAACCGGAAAACAGCACTTACTAACTTTTGATCATTTAAAAAGTGTTAAAATACTTTTTTGATTTAAAGGTACTTTAAACCCTTCAACTGACAATCTAACCTTCCACCAGGTAAAAGAAAAAACTAAGACTATACAGGAGGAGGTGTTCAGTTCAGTTTTACATCATGAAATTAAATAAAATGATGATGGCACTGAGCCAAATGTTTCCCAGAAAATATGCACTTTGAGGAGAGATTCTGGAAAGAACTAGAGAGCTGGATAAGAAAGGTGAGCACCTGTAATTGCAGAATGCTACTGAGAAATGGAATATGACAATGGCAATCATGGAGGAGAAACCTACAGTCATTAAGGATGGATATGATTTTTCATTTATTTAACTGATTGATTAAAATATTTATATCCAGCTATAGGCTTCACTCAAAGCAGCTTGTGATCATAATTAAAATCACACAAGCTAGAGCATGAAATAATAAATTCATTGAAAGAAGCATATTGTCTTTAAAAAAAGAGCAGAGTAATATCTTGGATATGAGGAACAAACAAAAGATGAGAAAAAAAGAGCAGGCCAAATTGGGCAATAGTGAAACATTCATAATGCATTAACAAAGATGGAGATACACATTTGGATGGAAAGGAGAGAATGTTTATCATTCAGCATGTAGATTAAAAGTAGTCCTTGTCTTACAACCACAATTTAGGTCAAAATTTCTGTTGCTGAACAAGGCAGAGTTAAGTAAGTTTTGACACATTTTATAACCTTTTTGCCACAACTGCTAAGCGAAATCATTGTAATTGTTAAGTGAATCATGCACTCATTAAACAAATTTGGATTCCCCTATTCACTTTGCTTGTTGAAAATTGACTGGAAAGGTTACAATTTGTCATCATACGTGACCCCTGAATTTTGATCCCGTAATCATGGGAATGCTGCAAGGGTTATGAGTATGAAAACCGTCATTAATTCACTTTTTTCAGTGCTGTTATAATTCTGAACTATATGAAAAAGATTTAAACTCATTACCAAAACCAACAGATACATAGTAAAAGCCCACAATAGAACTTGGAAAACCTCAAGGAAAACTGAGGAGGTATTTCCTTTTGAAAATATGGTAAAGTACAAGGCAAACATAGAATCATAGAAATCTTGGAACTAAAACAAGAAAAACAGGAGTAAGTGACTATCAGCAGTCAAAGGAGAATAAAGCTTTTGGGAACCAGAAATTATTCTAGTAATTAATTCATTAAATGCACCAACTTTCTACTTGCAATAGCACTCAAGGAAACCTAGAAGATGTAAAAGAAAAATACAAAGTGTAAAAAATAACATTACAATCAATAACTGGTCCAATAACTAAGCAACTTGCCTATTCAACATCCATAAATTAGGTTAAAATTACATAATAAAGGTCTATCTCTGCATGCAACATCACTAAATACCAGGAATATATCTCAATGTAGCAAAAACCCACATCCAATACTAGTGGAACCAACAAGTCAACAACCAAGGCCTAACATTAGCTAAGTTAAACAGGTTTTAAGATTCTTAACATTAGCACCTTAAATTATACCCAACAAACAATTGGAAGCCAAGTGCAGATCTTTCAGCAAAGAAGTCATTGTGATCTCTGTTCCTCTAGCACTTTAAGGCAATCCACACACAAAAAATTACAGCACTGAATACTAATGCTATTATAAGGTAACATTAACAGACTCTTGAAAGTTTGCAAGTATACTTCCCATGCGCCACTTTTACTCCCTTCAAAACTGAGACACTCTTCTTCAGCCCTCCTCCTTCAAATTTCATTTATCAGACTGTTGCCTTGACTGTGGCTTTTCCTTCTGTCTCCCAAGGTCATTCCCACATACGAATACATTAGGATTGCTGCCACTTTTTGCACTAATTTCAATTTCTAGTTGCTTATCTAGGACAACCCCAAATAAAACATATCATACCAGCTAGGATTGAATGGAACTGAGGCAAGGATAACGATCACTAAGTTTGTTGGATGTGGATGAGTTGCAAATGGTACACTAGCCATATCTACAATCAAGATCAAGGGAAGTACTGTTACCACTCTATAAAGCCTTAGTAAGACCACACCTAGAGTACTGCATCCAGTTTTGGTCACCACATTATGAAAATGATGTTGAGACTCTAGAAAAAGTACAGACAACCGCAACCAGGGTGATTATGGGACTGGAGGCTAAAACATACAATGAACGGTTGCAGGAACTGGGCTTGGCTAGTCTAGTGAAGAGAAGGACTTGGGGAGACATGGATAGCAGTCTTTCAATATTTGAGGGGCTGCCATAGGGAGGAAGGGATCAAGCTATTTTCTAAAGTGCCTGTAGGCCACAAGTAATAATGGATAGAAACTGAAAAAGGAGAGATTTAACCTGGAAATAAGGAGAAACTTTCTGACAGTGAGAACAATCAATCAATGGAACAGCTTGCCCTCAGAAACACCATCACTTGAGACTTTCAAGAAGAGATTGGACTGCCATTTCTCAGAAATGGTGTAGGGTCTCCCGCTTGGGGGTGGGTGGTGGTGGACTAGATGACTTACAAGGTCCCTTCCAACTCTGATTATCTGTTATCTGTTATATAAAGCTAGATAGACTTGTGTCTTGCCCTGTTACCTGAGAATCTAGTGGAAGTTGATGATGGAGTTATATCAGAGTTGTGAACCTGCTTATTCAGGGGAAAAGAACTTCAACCAAAATACAATGGACTTTCATCCTTAAATCTACTTTTCCTCTTACCTGGATTTAATTTCAGTTTCTTCTTCATTTATTAAGAAAATTGTACGAAGTTCAAATCTATTCCAAAAGAATGTAACCTTATTCCACACGGAAAGCCCTTTCCCACAGATTCCAAGAACATACAGGAAGGCAAGTGATGCAGAAGTGAGTCAATCAGAGAATAGCCCAGAAGAGGCATGCCTGTATGCAGATGCCTCCTGATGCAGAAATTTGTAAGAAGAAAACAATCCCATTGCTAACAGTTGCAGACACACTGCAAATTTTGACAGCTTGCTCTTACATTATACAAGTCGAGTTGTTATCATAGGACATTTTTCACATCTAGGAAAGCCTATAACTTAAACACAGTACACGATGGGAAGTAACATCACAGCATACACACATTTGTTAACTAAGCTCCTTAGTCCTTTTAGTCCTGGTGTGCTCTTGGAACATATTAAAAGTACCATGAGAATTCTTCAGCAGTTTTTTCCCAGTTTCAAGCTCCCTGCCAAAATAATTGGCTGTTTTCTTTCTTAACTGTTATGTTGGTAAGTAAACATTTTTCTTCAAGCAAGTTTGTGGCATTAAGGTTGACCTAATTTATTTGGTTTTAGTTTTGCATTATGATTGGCTTGTTTTGTACTCATAAGAAGCTTTCCTCTCATTTTTTATTATTTAATCCATAATTTTTACTAATTGACTGCTACTTTTGACCAAAAAATGAAATATCAGTTACATCAGCCAAATATAAATTCATTTTTCTAATCTGGTTAGATACTGTTTTTGTGATATACACTCAAGCTAATTTATGACACACCACTGTTGATATGGGACTTCAGGTTTTTTTCTCCCCGCATTCTGTAATGACAGAATGTGTTGGCAGTTGCACTTTGGGGACAGGGCCTTGCAATCCTTGCTATCATATCAGTAAAGAGGCTTAGTTGTTAGGTCATGGCATCCTCCACTTCATGGGTTAGAACAGACAGAAGGTGATGGGAAAGCAAGTGTGGAAGCTATTTGAGAGATCCTAGTTAAATGAGGTAAGAAGATTCTTTGGTACAACTGTCTGGAATGAATACAGAAAGACCTTTCTGGGTAGGAATTCTGAAAATATTTAATCCCCAAACGCATCCGTGTAGCATCAGGATGTAGGAGGCTATTGTGTGTAAGGTAACCTCTGCTCTTTGAAATCACAGGACAATAGGCATGAACAAAGAAAGCCATGAAAGAAGACTTATAGATGGATTTTCTATTTTAGAAAGTAATTAATCATCAATGTATTATTTATGCAGTAATTTAATGTACTTTTACCTTTCACAAAATGACTCCAAGGAGGCTTACAGCAAACATACACAAATATAATTAATGCAATGGCACAAAAACTATGCAAGGTGATAAAACGCAGACCAAAAAAAGTAAACACGAGCTAATAAAAAAAAAGTGATTGAGACCAAAACAAATACTGTTTATCTAGATAAAAGACAAAACAGCTGATAATATTATTTCTATTCACTATCATTATAAGAAAATCATCAAAGACATCTCAAAGATAATAAGGCATAAACTATACTGTATATACCTAGCTCCATAGTTTAATTTACTCGTTTACAATGGGGGTAGCAACCCCCTGAGAGTAATCTTAAACCAAAATTAAGAGGGGTATGAGTGTGTGGAGAAACATGCAATCATATCTCAGGTCAAGGTTATAGATTAGCTCTTTAACAGAATTTCCAGTCTCTTTCTTCCCAATCATAAATAGGGGCACACACTGAATTTGTAAATAATGTTATCGTAACTGATGTTATAGAGATGATTAGATACTATCAAAGTTGTGAGGGTTGTAATAATTGTCAGTGTTAACCATAAAGTCTGATGATCTGGATAACAAGTTACCACCTATTTGTAATAAAATACAGGCAGTCCTCACTTACCAACCCCAATGGGGACCAGCAACTCTATCCTTAAACAATGTGGTCATTATGAAAACATCAGA
The DNA here is from genome assembly GCA_015471245.1 of Laticauda colubrina. Classification (NCBI taxonomy): domain Eukaryota; kingdom Metazoa; phylum Chordata; class Lepidosauria; order Squamata; family Elapidae; genus Laticauda; species Laticauda colubrina. Next base: position 32,733,908 of record BLBF01000005.1, read on the forward strand.
CGACCTCACTGATTTATGACATCAATTCCACCTATGCTTATTAAGTGGATCGCTGTGGATCATTATGTGCAACATCAGGTATCACCACTTTTGACTTCCCCCGTTAACTTTCCTAGTTTGAAGCCATCTATGAAGGTCACAAATAGCGATCACGTGACTTGTAAATACATGCTAGTTGCTAAACACAAGTATCATGATCATGTGACAATAGGGACATTGTTGATGAATGCAACTTTGAAAGATGATCATAACTCTCCTTTTTCAACATCCTTGTAACTTCGAACAGTCACTGAACAAGTGATCAAAAAGCAAGGATTATCTGCAATTTGTCTAATTATTGTCTTGTAATTCTTTTTTTCCCATGTAATTTGGTGAAATTTGTGTCATTGTTTCTATTTTATGGAGATAATGAGGGTTGATTTATCATTATAGGTGGATCTATCAGAATTCACTTTTAATTATTTTTCGGGGAGGGTAAAAAGAAAGATTTGTTAGAATGGGGAATAATTTCAGAAAAAGATTGGGAAGAGTTGATTGAGATTAACACCACTGATTTAATTTCCATTTTCAAGATCACCAGGGAAAAAAATTGACAATTGTTTTTCTCACAATTATATCCACAAAAGAGAGAGTTACTTAGTTATCTAGTAGGTTGATACAAAGTATTCAAAGGGACACTTTGTATAATATATTGGTTGCTGGGGTGATGAGCAAGTTTAAGTCCCATTATGTGAAAAGTCCTGTAGCTTGAGTAGAAGTCTGCTTGGATGATCCTGGATGTAGCCAGATGGTATGGCAGACAATAATTAAATGTCAAGAGATCAAGCAATACATGTGCATATGCATCATTTGTCAAAAGGAACAGAAATAGCAGCTTTTTATCTTTAGTGCAGCAAGAAGTATTAAACAAGCATTCAGGAGATTGATAATGAATTTAAAAATGTTCACGTCTGTTGACAGAATAAGCATAATATGCATAAATCCAGAAGACCACTTCAAAACATTAGAGGTTATCACTATCAATGTCCATTTAGCATTGGGGGTTTTCCTTTTATGTGGTGATCAATTTATGAGAACTGTGATTATGGCTTTGTGATATTAACACCTCTCTCCTAAGAACCTGACTGAGACTACCAATTCATTTCATATAGGCCAACTGAAAGCCATCAGATACTAATGACTTCTGGTTTCTACCCACCTGGGCTACATTCAAAGAGATGACCTAGAGGTGAAGGTCTCCATATCCCATTACCAATTCTCAAACTATCTAGTCTTCCTCCGCAGTAAACATTACATGGCAGTATAGTCTAGTAAGATAGTAAAATGTCTTTATGTGAGAAATCTATCTTCCAATTCCTGGCCAGTCAAACTACTCTGTATGGAATGGAATGTAGATATTTTTTGCACTGAGTAATACTTCAGTCAACATAAGTATCATGCAAAAATAGCAACAGAATCAATTTCAAAGAAAGAATGTCAGAATGAATTCTCCAAATTCACTTATTTGTAAAGAAATTGATGATATTGTAAACAAGTCTTCTTAGTATCTTCAATGACTTTATGTAGAATCTATTTATCTCTCTCGATATATATTTAGCACCCTCTACTGAGGTTAGCAAGTTTAACAATATTTTAGCAAGCAATTATTCAAATAATACTGCATTTCTGAAATACAAAGGATTTGCATAAGCAAGCCAGATAAAAAATAAGGTTTCACTGATAGGATTTGCAGTTTGCATGTTATCTCAGCTATACTTTTTAATATCAAGCTAAAGAGAATTAAAATGGTTATGTTTAAATTCAGCCACATTTTATTACTGAAGCACTTCGAAAACTAAATATTGTATTTTTAATTGAAATTAACAGGATGGGAAGGATGGAAAATAAGACACTGAAATCATCTTATATCTTAAAAAACATGTTGCATGCAAAGAACTGTACGTTTTACATGATTTACTAAATGGGCAAGGATTAAAACATGTGTTTTTGACAATACTTAAATTTAAGAAATAAAGCAGAAAATTAAATGTGATACATTTCTATAACTTGGTTTATACAGTCTAATTTCTTTCACAACTGCTTAATACTTACGTGCAGAATTTACATCTAAAGTATCACGTTAATCATAGCTTAAAACACAAAGTTCCTGAGATCTTCCTATATTCCTCTGAAATTGTATGCTATTCATCATTTTAAAAATTTATAAAAGATTGTTTTGAAAAATACAAATATTTTATTGAAATGTAGCTGTGAGCTATGATGTAATCAGCTGCAGAAGAAAATGAAGAATTTTCCCAGTGTTCTTTCAATTAGTTTAAATAATATTGTAAAATGATGCTTCAAAGCCAACACATCTTAATATATAAATAAGCCTTAAATGTTTCCAAGCCTATGTTAATATAATTTTTCTATACATTGCATCTTAGTGGGAGCAAAATGTGTTTTCATTTTTATACTCCTGACAATAAGATTTCTCTAAGCACAATATTATCTTTAGGTCTTCTCGAAGTAAAGTAAGTCAACAGTCAGTATTAGCCTAAATCTATTTTAAAATGTTAACTTTGTTAACATGTACAATAAAATAGCCCAGCAATTTATTCCAATTTCCATTTATTAACTAAGTAGAAGATTGTGTTTCTAGGTACAGCTCCCTGCTATATTTATATTTATATGATAATAATATTTTGTGGATCCAGAAGGGGAAGCAACTGTTCTGCAAGATGTTTGCTATTTTCTATTACAAGATTAATTTTGCAAGATTCCATGTATTCCAAGAGACATGATATAAAGGATGTAAATGTATTATTATCAGTAGCAGCAATAACAGCTTTGGCTAACATCTTGTGAATGTGGCCATCCAGACACCTTGCTGAATTTCTCCATTTAGAAGATGCAGAACAGTCTGCAGAGCTAAAAAAACTATTTTATATCCTAACAGCAAAGGTAATCTAATAGGCCAAAAGAAAGAGAGGGAGTGAGACCTTACTATTTTTGGCACTTTAAACCTGTACTAGAGGCATTCAAAATAATGATAGAACTGCCAGTATTTGCACACCATAATCACACAGCTTTCATCACACCTGACAGACCAATCCAGATTTATAAAGAACTGAGAGGTAAATATAGACACAGGGATGCAAATATTTCTACTGGGCTATCCAGATGGGTGACCAGGACAATAAAAAGGTTTGTTTGCAGTAGACTGCAGACAGCACATTAGCTGTTTAAGATAAAAACAAAGAAGAAACAATTTTCATCTTTCTAAAGGAAGTAAACCTTGAAATGAACCTGATTTCCCACTTCCAAAAAAACAGAAACAAGAGAAATCCCTTCTGCCATGCTCAGCTTTTACAAGATTGGTAAACTATTGAAGTACAGCTGAAGCCAAAATTGGAGAGGTCACCATCCACAACACATTTATGTATATGACACAGCATGTATAGGTGTATGCATGTGCGGACATGAGTTTGTGTATAGATAGATATAAATGTATTTCACACTTGTTAAGTCAGAATTATTCTGACAGGACTTTGTGTTAGTGCTCTGGATAAGATATGATGAATGGTGTAGGGTTTTTTTCCCTTTTTTGCATTGATATTGTACAGTTACTAAATTCTTTTACATATTTTAAGAATCAAAACCACCATTGGTCATTTTACAAAAAAAGTGACTTATAACAGTTTTCAGACTTACAATGATTTCAGCATCCCCATCAGAGGTGGTATTCAGCAGGTTCTGGCCAGTTCTGGAGAACTAGTAGCGGAAATTTTGAGTAGTTCGGAGAACCGATAGCAGAAATTTTGAGTAATTCAGAGAACCAGAAAATACCACCTTTGACTGGCCCTGCCCCATCTATTCTCCATCTCCCGAGTCCCAGCTGATTGGCTGGGTCTTCTTTTCTTGTTCTCCAAAGGAGAACAGAGCTGGAAAGCAAGCTAGTGGGGTGGGGAGGGAATGGGAATTTTACACTATCCTTTCCCAGGAGAGGAGTGGGAATGGAGATTTTACAGTATCCTTCCCCTGCTGCACCCACCAAGCCTCACCCTGACCACCAAGCCACGCCCACAGAAGCGGTAGTAAAAATTTTTGAATCCCACTACTGATCCCCATGGAAACATGATCAAAATTTGGACGCGTGGCAACTAGCACGCATTTATTGCATTGTCCTGGTGATCACCATTTGTAATCTTTTGACAAACAAAGTCAATAGGGGAAGCCAGATTCATTTAATGACCATGTGATTCACTTAACTGTCTCAAAAGACTGTAAAATGGGACAAAGCTCATTGAACAACTGCCTTGTGAGGACTACTTGTACATGATGACCCATCATACAACAGTAGCTGTGAATGAGGTGCAAGATTAAAACAAGTTCCTTGTACACAAATAACCCATGATGACCCAAATTAACAAGAAACCCCAATCACAAAAAGCCCACATCAACACTAGGACCTGCCTAAACTCCCCTCCCTCTCCCATCAACAAGGTCTCTCAAGCCTTGGGAAATGCCCAGGGAAATATTAATCAGAGGTGAACTCTGGCTCAAGAGACAGTCTCACCGAAAAAAATATGGACCATGAACCAGTAAACCATTATCTACTGGAGGGGTTTGGTGAAAGATGGGCAGGCATACCACACAAAGAGTGGGAAGCCACTATTTGAAAGACATCTTGTTCAGATCATATAAGAGCCTTTAAATTAAATGTGCAGTGGGCAGAAGACCAATACTAGAACTAACATCAAGGATAAAAGCCTGATCAAAAGTATCTGGGTAAGTAATAAGAAAAAAGTAACAATGATTCCACTATTATGGGTGTTCAAAATGGCCATTTAACTAAGCAGGAAATATAGATGAAATCTTTGCACATTAGTGTGGTTGAGGTGTCCAGGAAACACCACAAGTTCTTTCAACTTTTCAGATATCAACTCTGAACAAAACTGCAAAAAATGGGAAATTAAAAATAATGTTGATGTGGTTTATAGACAACTTCATCAAAAAAAAGGCAGAGGAATAAACTGGGGAATTTTATATATTGGATTTAATATTTATTAGCAGGGAAGAAACATTCACTAACTCTTTCTTACTCTGTAGCACACCAACTCTGTAGATGAGAATCAGACATGGATAATGAGTAACTTCTTCCTCTTTAGGACATAAAGGAGTCCTTGACATATGACCCCAGTTGGGACTGAAACTTCTACTGCTAAGAATGTGGTTGTTAAGTGAGTCCTTACATGACTGCCTCAAATTTTGTAAACTTTTAGCCAAAGTTGCTAAGTAAACCACTGTTGCTAAGTAATCATTTGATACCTGGACACTGCAACTATCACAAATACACACCATTTGTCAAGAACCTGAATTGCAATCATGTAACTGCAATAGTCATAAGCGTAAGGACTGGTTGTAAGTGTCCTTTTTAAGCACTGTTGCGACTTTGAACAACTGCTAAATGAATGGTTATCATTTGAGGGCTATCCCTACAATAAACCCTTGAGATAATGGAGTAATAGGAAGAAGAGATGTTTGTTAAAATCAGATGTTTGCTATAAATGAATCAGACGTTTACTATAAATGAATTTTACATATACATGTAATATTATATCAAGCGTGAATTTGCATGTGCATAGAAAACAAAATTGGTCTTACTTGTTACATCAAAATCCATTAAACCAAGCTCTGTTAAATGTATGTGCATGTCTCTCAGAACACTGCATCCTTCAATTTTTTCTGCCAACATATCTAAAAACCATAGTTCAAGTGCTTGTTCAGTAATTTAAATCAGCTGGGGTAAATTACTTTTTGTAAAGAATATTTGAAATTTATACTAATTATGCCAATACTCTTTGTGTCCTTTAACTCTTTTTGTTAGCATGACCTATTTACCCTGAGGGATAATAAGTTTTTTAAAAATCTTACTTTAGTGCATCAAATCAAGGACTCAAGTAATCTAGTGAACGATGGTAATAAAGTTTGGCCAAAGTGCTGCTGTTTTATGGAATTGCCTCAAGTCAGATTAAAAAATAAATTCAATTCAAAGAAGTATTTTGCCTCAAAAACTAAGGAGTCCAACTCTGATGCTCCAAGTACTTCATTTGGAGATAACATCTTCATTACACTGGATGAGCTGACAAAAATGTAGAAGACAATAGAAGACAGCTGAAAACCTTCAAAATGTCCTAATGGAGATTTTGCTTTGTAAAGCAGCCCCAAAATTAAAAATTTTACCCGTACGTCACTGACCGACACTGCTTGTACTGTCACCTGGAATACATACTGTGGCCTTCAGAATATAAACCTCAAGCTATTGTAAGCTTGCTACTTCATGAAGTGACAGAAACATTAAAAGTACAGGGAATGCTATCCCATCATCCTGGCATACAGCTTCAAAACAAGTTTTATATAATTTGTCTAAGATGCTACACACAATGATTCTATGATTTAAGGTTAAGTAACAGTGCAAATAAAATCTGGATATGAAAAAGAAACCAAATAAACAGAAGGAAAAGAGGGAACTATTTTATATGAAAATGTTTATATATTAATTAAACTTATAGGCTGCTAAATTAAAAAAAACAATCCCTGGTGGTCAATGAAATATATCAGATGTAAACAATCCAAATGTACAGTAATAAAAGTAATAAATAACAGCAATAAAAATAATAAAGCATAGGATAAAGCTAAGATAGAAGCATAAAATATGAGCACTGGGAACAAATATTACAGTATTTATGTAGTAAAATACATTTTGGGGCATCAGTACGATCTCAGTAGCGCTATCCAGTAGGAATACCCACAGTGACTCTCAAAATCATTTTTGGAACTTTGATAAGATAAAAAATGTTAGTCTAAAGAGGATTACCATTAAAGTCCTAGCATTTGTATGCTTAGGATCATCTCCAAGCAGAGTTTACTAGGGCGTTATCAATAAACAGTGCTTATATGCAACAGCAATCATCACTTTCATGCTGAAGCTGGCCAAAATGAAAAGCCACAAGCCTGGCAGAGAATTCTGAAACTTGGCCACAGCATATCCTAATAAGTGAATTAAATATTTCAGAAACCACAGTAAAATACAATTCAGATAGGATGTGTATTAAGCTGGGGGAGGAAAATCCATCAAATAGAGGGAGCTCTTTTTCCTGTTTAACAGACTTTTAACAGATTTTTCAGATAAAGACAGAGAAAGAGAATAAAAATACAACATTCCAGAATAAATGGTCCTGAATTTAATAAGTTATTAACTGGTTAAATAGATCTTCACATTTACCACCCTAATCCATCTACACCATTAACATTTACTATTTTATAATAGTTTAAATATATGGTTTAACTAGTTTTAAGTCAACATGATTCAAATCAATCCAAGATCATGGTGTTTCTGATTAGCAAGGATCACTTGAAGTCTTTCATGTGTTTGAGGGGAATGCACGTAAACATGGCACGCTCTGCATCTATGTCAATTAAAACAGGATTCTCATAATCACCTTTCTAAAGTGAAAATAAATACGCTTGGTTTTGTAGCTGACAGTGCCACTTATAATAGTTCTTTTTCCCCTCCAGGTTAGTTTGCTGAATCACCAAGACTTGATTTAGTATGTAGGAAGTATACGTGAGAGATATACGATTGGTGGTGTGGCAGTTTAATCATACACAGATATTAGAAATCTAACTTTATCTTATGGCTGGAGTAATGCCACACCTTATAAAACTGCAATGCTGATCAGCATGCCATGTTTCAAGCTATTTTGCTGTTAATTGGTTTTAATATCCAACATCATCATTTTATTTCTTCTTTAACTAACAACAAATTTATATAATGAATCAGTAGTAGTCCAAAGGAATTTGCACAGAATTCCAAAAAAATGTGGAATACTATTCATTTCCCTGGCAAGATAGTAATCTGCATGTTCTTTGTTTCACGTTCATCCAGCCATATCTTTTGTTTAAAGAAAATTGCTAGCAGATGAAGAATGAAGATGGCAACACCTGATCCTTGTTTACATGCAGATGTTAGAGAATTATTATATTCATGTAGTCAAAATATTTTACAGAGACACATACACACATAATATCCATGTATTCTTTTTACTAAATGAGTAATTAATTGTAATAATTAAAATTACTTCTTATAATAAAACCCAATGAAATGTACACTTTAGAAAGAAGGGGAAAAAGATTGCAATAACAAATGTTTAAAACTGACCCAGTTAGGACTTAGACAGTGCAGGATAGTCAGCCTATATGTCACAGCCTTTTTCATTTTCAAAGCTCTGTAAGGAATGCAAATGTCCGAGACCTGTTCTTCAAACCAGAGTTCTCCAACCTTGACAATTTTAAACCTGGAGGACTTCAACTCCCAGAATTCTTCAGCCACCACTGCTGGCTCACAAATTCTGGGAGTTGAAGTTCACTAGGCTTAAAGTTGCCAAGGATGGAGATCCCTTGCTTCAAACTAATGCAGCATTAACACACCAACCACAATCCAATTGGCAGAGTAGTTCAACATGCATTTGTTTAATTAAACAAATCTTTCACAAACAAACTGCCAAGGAATGAAGAGACAAGCAGTCAACTGTATTCTGTTGTCTTTATACATGACAAAGCCATGACTGTGAATCTGAGAAGAGCCCAACTCCCATCGTTGGGTGGCTGTTTATCTGCTGCTATTCTCTTTTTGCAGATTCCAAAATGTTTGTTACAGATGCAGATCCTTGGCCTTGAAACATGACTGAATTTCCAGACTAGTATGCATTAAAATTCCCTTTATCATTTTTCAATGGACAACATGCTACATAATTATCAAAAGTAATTAACAATGCACTGTTTTTTTAAAACAAGTTATCCTCCCTGAAAACAAAAGAACAAAAGCAATAAAAATGGGGAATCTATATGTTTGATTTTTATCTGTCCATTATTTCTTTTTAAGTAACCAAAAGCAGCAAATATGCATAGTACTCGTTTGGTGAAGTTAGCACAAAACTAAAGGAGGCAAGCTTTGAGCACTAAAAATTGCCCTGCATAGAATGGGATATTGGATTTATCAGGAAGGGTTTTTTTTTCCTTCAGAGGACTTGAGTCATTCTGAAAATAGAATGTATCAGATGTATAGTCTCTTATGGATAGACTCCTATTTTTAGCTCACCCACCCTCTCCTTTCTGGGAACCATTTATGTACCATTGTCATGTCAAAGGAAGTTTTGAATTCGGCATAACAATTAATTTTATGGTAATTAAAAATGATGTGTAATACATGTTTCTCAGGAGCATTAGAGTTGATCGCAGCTGACTAGCTGAACTCCTTAGTCATGAGAACTACAAAACCTTATAGGCTAAGTATAACATCAGTCTTAAAGGAAAGGACTAGAACCATTTGTGAAATACAGAGATATTGCCGATCAAAGTGGCTGATGACTGCATTTGGGGAGCTTCCATCACCCGAAAGAGACTGCCTAAAGGCAAGGGGACACGGGCAGCCACGCTTCACCCTGAAGCGGCTGGGGACTCTGCCTTCAAGGGAGCTTTCGTCTGCCAATAGAAGCGGCCTTGCGGCAAGGGGAGTGTGTGTGCTCGCCCCGAGGCTGCTTCTACCAGCTGATCGATGTGGCTGGTGACTGCATTTGGGGAACTTCCATCACCCAAAAGAGACTGCCTAAAGGTGAGGGGACATGGGCAGCCATGCCACGCCCTGAAGTGGCTGGGGACTCTGCCTTTGGGGAGCTTCTATCAGCTATCAGGGTATTCTAGCCTAGGCTACCTGCAGGGCACTCCTAAAGGGAAGTTTTCTCCCCATCCCACCCACCCTTCCCCCCATTTCTCTTCACCTCATGTAGTTCTAACAAACAATGTGAGAAATGGCAGGGAAACACATGGTTTAAAATCGGCCTAAATTTGGGGGGCGGGGCTTAATTTCACCTCATGCCTAGAAATCATACTGGGCCTTCCTATTGGTGGAGGCCGTATTGTTGGAGAAACACGGTATTTGTAATTTAGCCCAATTATCTAAGACTTTAAATATTTGAATTGTTAATTTATCATAATTATCTTTTTTAATTGACGTGCACCTAGCTGTCAGCCATATCCCCAGATATTTTACTTGATTTACGACCTGTATCCTTAATCTCTTTGTTAGTTCTTCCTTTTGTTCATTTGTACAGTTTTTTTGTTATCACTTTTGTTTATTCTTTATTAATTTTTAACCTTGCCACCTTTCCATATTGTTCTATTTCTTTCATCAAAATGGGTGTCGTTTCCAAGGAATCTTGTACTATAAATGCCATATTGTCAACAAATGCTTGAAGCTTATACTCCTCTTTTTTAACTTTTAACCCCCCGATCTCTTGATTTTGTCGGATTTGTACCAGTACTATCTCTTCTGCTAATATATAAAGTAGGGGAGCCAAGGGCCATCTTTGTCTTGCACCATTATTTACCCTTATATTACCTTTCCCCGTTTATTAATATTTTTGCAGTTTGGGTATTATATATTGTTTTAATTAATCCTAAAAAAAATTCACCAAATTTCATGCCTTGTCAATTGTTTAATAAGAAAATTCCAATTCAAATTGTCAAAAGCCTTCTGAGTGTCTAAAAACATCAATGCCATTGTTTTAGTTGTGTGTACTTCATAGAATTCTAAAACATCCATAATTATTCTTGTAGTTGTCTTCATTTGTCTGTATGGCAGAAACTCATTCTAGTCAGTATGAATAATCCCACTTAATATTTTCTTTAATCTTTCTGCCAATATTGTGGCCAAAATCTTGTAATCTACATTTAAAAGTAAATCTACATTTAAAAGGCCTATAAGTTTGAATTTTTTGTGGGTCTGAATTGCTCTTTGTGAGTAAGGGTTATATATGTTTTGGTCCATGACTTTGGTATATTAGCACTATCTAAGGCTTCATTATATAAGTCTGTCATTAACTCCTCCAATAACTCTTGAAACTCCTTTTAGAATTCAGACGGAATTCCATCCGGGCCAGGGTTTTATTTGGTTTTTGGGCTCCAATTGTCTTTTTAATTTCTTCTGTCAATATTTTATCATTTAAAATACATTTTTCTTCATCCATAAGTTTTGGTAATTTTTTTCCCTACAGATACTGATTAATAAGTTCTTCTGGTACTTCTTGATTGTATAGATTTGTAAAAAAGTCTTTGGCAATATCTTTCTTTTCCTTAGCCTGAGTACATATTTTCCCTTCTTGGTCTTGGAGACCTACAATCATTCTTTTTCCTTGTTCTTTTTTTATTTTATGGGCTAACCATCTCCCTGGATTATTTGCATTTTTGAAATAATTTTGTTTTACTAATTTAACTTTTTGGGCCAGGTCTTTCTGCATACTTAAATTTATCTTATGTTTTACCAAATCTATTTCTTTACTAATAGTTTGATTATTCGGATCAATTTGTCTACTTAGTTCTAAATCTTTAAGTTTCTCTCTCCACACATTTTGTTGTTGCCTTTTTTCTTTATTCTTTTTAATACTATTAAGTATCAAAAGTATATAAAAATATTAAGTATTAATATTAAGCCAATAGCTAAACCTCTCATGTAAGCTTTTGTATCCCAGAAGTTTTGAAGGGACGTATGCTCTTGCTTATTTATTTCAAGAAATATTTTCAATTCTTTTTTCACCATACAACAATGTATTTGTTATCTTTTAGTATACAATTATTAAATGTCCATCTTCCAATCATTCTCTTTCCTTTCCACTTCATTTGAGTAGGGTTATGATCAGCCCATACATTTGGCAAGATCTCTATATTTTTGATGTTTTCCATTAAGCCTGGGTCCATCCATATCTGATCTATTCTAGACCAACAGCGATGAGGATTTGAAAAGAAAGTATATTGCTTTTTAGTTGGATACAGTTCTCTCCACACATCCTTCAAATTTAATTCCCTCACCATGTTATGAAAAGAAGATGGGAATAGTATGTATGTATGTATGTGTGTATGTATGTATGTATGTATGTATGTATGTATGTATGTATGTATGTATGTATTTATTTATTTATTTATTTATTTATTTATTTATTTATTTATAGCTAGCTTTTATGGTCTTTGTCCTTGTCTGAAACAGCATTTAAATCTCCTACAATACACACACTTGTATATTCAGTTTCTACTATCTTGTGATGGAGTTTATTATAAAATTCTTTCTGATTTACATTTGAGACATATACTGTAACTAACAAAATCTTTTTCTGGTTTAATATTATTTCGATAAATAACATTCTCCCTTCGTCATCCTTTTATACTTGTTTGTGTTGCAGCCAATCTTTTATATATACTATGATACCCCTTTTTCTTTGGTTTGAAAAAGCCCAATACATTTTTCCCAAATTGGTATCCCTGAGGAGGTCTGTCTGTTTATCTATGATATGTACTTCTTATATCCAAATTATGTCTGCATTTTGTTTTTTAAGTTTTTCAAATGATTGTTTTCTTTTTAATGTTGAGTTTAAACATTGATATTAACTGAAAATAGGGTGATTTCTCTGTTCATGTTACTGTCTGTGTAGAGCGTTTTTTGTTTCTTTCCTTGTTCTAGGTTCTCTTGTACTTGGTCTGTTGTCCTCTTCTACTTCTCTAAGTTTCTAAGATTCTGACCATGGTGCAAGTTCTTTCTCTTTGGAGAGTTGTTCTTCCTGACTTCTTGTATTTGAATCTTCTCCACTTTCACGTTCTTCCTCAGATCCCAGATATTGTTTGCAAAATTGATGTGCTTTCTCTATTGTATTGATTTTATATTTTTTAACATGCCATGTTACTAGCCCTTCCGGGGTGAGCCATCTGAACAATATACCATTCTTAATTAACTGAGATGACAAAAACTGGTGGCCCCTTCTTTGCTCCTTAACTCTCCTAGATATTTGCTTCAATGTTACCACTTCATGATCTTTATATATCAGTGGCTCGTCTCTGGTCTTGCCATATAGCATGTCTCATATCATCTTTCTCACAAATGTGATGTGGACTTCTCAGGGTAATCTGTGCTTTGAGCGTAATGGGTATATACTCTGTAGACCTCATCCATGTCATTCTCAATTTCCTGATTGTCTTTCTGTAGGGCTGTTGCTGTCAAATTCACCATTATTTCATGTAGATCTTCCTTTTTATCTTCAACAACATTCTGGAATCTCAAATAAAATGATGCTTTTACTAATTCTATATGCACCACGGAATCCCGAAGTTCACAATATAAGACTTTCCAATTTTGTTCCGATTCCTCTAATCTCTTTCTCACCACCTCAGTTCTTGACTCTATTGTGTTTAATTTTTGTTCATTTTTTGTCATTGTCTCCTGCTTCTTTGCAATTTTACTATCCAAATTTTGAATCTCATTCTTCACTCCTATTTCCATTCTTATTTCTAATTTCATGTCTTTGTGATTCCTTGCTGTCAATTCATGGGTTTTTACCATCATTTCCTGCAAGTGTTGATTATACTGCCTACAAACTTTGGCCAGAACTTGTCTTTTCCGCCAGTAGCATTGTGTCAATCAAACTCTGTCCCAGAGGTGAAGATGTCACTGTTGTAGGTTTCTTCCCTGATATTTTTATTTTAACTATTTGTAGAAGCTCTCTACAATCCACCATCAACTATCCCAAGTAGTTATATTGTCTTCTCTTTAAATACAGTGTATGTATTTATACATATATTGTTAAATAAGAGTTTTCTGTTATAGATAGTCCCAGACAGATCTTGTTTCTATTTCTTAAATGTGCAAATATTCTAAGGTTTAGAGAGTTAAATATTAATCCAATATATATATGATTAATCCACTATAAATACAATTAAATAGATAACTGTATGCTTAACCTGGAAACACCAGACTTGTATAATTATGTAATTAATGTAAATAGTTAAAGTACCCAGCTCAATAATATATTTGAATATGTGAATTTATTTCATTAAGATTATATATTTAATTGAAGTAAGTCTAATTTCCCTAGATTTCTTGTACAATATTTTTAAACAAAAATTGATTAGTATAATTTATCAGTAGAATGATAAAATAATAATAATATATAATTATACTTTGATCATCTAATTCGTATGCTTATAGAATCACTTTCCAACAATTATTCAATTAATCCAAAAAATTCAATCAGTATTAAACAAGATTCAATATACAAATTTCTAATATATTTACCTCTATCAAATTAGTTTTCTACTAACGTCACTTAAAGAGGTTTGTAATTTACCAATATCTATTAAATCAGATCCAGAGGTTTTTTTGTTAACTGTCTTACAACAACTCAATTCAAAATGTCCTCATTCCAAGTTGCACAGTCACTTTCTCCATTTGTGTATTTTCTTGTTATTCTTTTGTTCTTTTATTCCCACACAGTCACAGTTCCACTTGTGAACTTTAAATAAATCTTTCTTATTTTGTTGTTAGGATTGTCTATTAATATTTATCAAATTAAAGTTTCTTTTCCTCAGTCCTTTCTTCCAATCTTTCAATGCGTCAAAATTTCTTTTCCAAGTTTTACACTCTTAATTGTCCTTCCTATACCACTTAACGACTTTCACTTCTTTCTCTTTCTTTCTCTACTTCTCAAATAAATGGACAATAAGTTTCTATAGTTCACTCTCACCCTTCGTCTCCTCAGGTTTCACAATTCCATTAGTCAGCATAAATCTCTGCCATTTTTTCAGTCAGCACTCCTGTCAATAGTTCCGCTGCTTCACCACACCACTCAAATCAGAGCTTCCTTTACAATATACACCAATATTCTGAAAATCTTCTTTAAATATGCCTTTCCAGTGCTCAGCCTGCTGTTTCCCTCTTTTCACTTCTTTTAATCAGCTGGGCTGCTGTGTGTCACAATCGTCACGATCTCCCTCTTCTGCTGTTTTCAGGGGGTTCTTCTTCCAGTCTCTGGGATTGCGGCACCTCCCCAAGACCTCTGTGTCTTCCCCTTTCTTTTGCCTACCCCTCCAGGGTCCGACACACACCCCAAAGCCACCAACTAGCAAAAATCGGAATCTTTCAGAGTGGCAATCCGCTCCTCAGCTCCACACCGACAAAGTACCCAACTGGAAGTCTCTCCCGGCATCTGAATTTTGATCACATGATCATGGGATTGCTGCAAGGATTGTAACTGTGAAAAACAGTCATAAGTTACATTTTTCAGTGCCAGTGTAACTTTGAACATTCACTAAATGAACTGTTGTAAGTTGAGGACTACCCATACAGGAAGGTGAAGGCTTGGATAATTAAAAACTGGCATAATGGAAGTTACTGTCTTTCTGACTTGCAGATGGGACTTCACACCCTTCCTGTTTCTCCTTGGCTATGTGGCTTTAGGCAGGGATCCATTACATTGGAGCCACACACCAGGCTTGGCACTATGTCACTATCTGAGGCATTGTTGGGAAAGGAGAAGGCTATGGAAGAGATAAAGGGAATTGGTTCTCTTCTGTAAGAAATGCATTTCCAAAATTTTATCCAAGGGCTGAAGTAGGGACCTTCCATGTTTTCTTATTTCCTGATTGTTTTAAAAACACTTTTTGTTCTCTATTTTGTATTTTCATATTTGTATTTTGTATTTTACTGAGTGGAAAGGTAAAATACTAAAGTGAAAACAAATACATTCCTGAAATCAATGAAACAGCTATCTCCAAGAATCCATGACAGTTTGTGTGAATGGCATTAATGTTACTGAAAGAAATGCCTTTGCAGGATAGAGGACAAAAGGAAGGTAATTTTCTTTCTGGGTCACACCATTGTCAAGCCTGAAATTGACATAAGTGTAGCCATTTTAGTTAGTTAGTTAGTGTATATTCTTTTTCTTACTTTCTCTGTGGTCGACATGGAGGGAAAGGTTTCGGGCTTGTCACATTTCTAAGGGGGGAGGAGTGGAGATAAAGAGAGTTGTTTTGGCTAGGTGATTATCCTTCCCATGGGAAAACAATATGTCCTTACTTGGGCCCCTTGAGGTGGAGATTTATGACATCAAGCAATGTTGAATTACTTCTATTGGAGAATGTGACTTTTGGGGGTTGTTTCTAACTTGTAATATTGTGGGGTAATTCCAGGTTGTGTCAGATCCGGAATTACCATGGACTTTGCCAATTTGATGCTTTCCTAAATAAAAGAAATCTTTTTAGAAGATGTACTTTGTACTTTTCTTTTTAAATGGATTTCATCACTTGGAAACCTGACAACCACTTCATCTGCCTCCAGTCCATTCCATCACCTGATTATGATAACTTTTACTTACTTTCTTTTTGGAATAGGTGTATACCAGTAAAGAAGGGGCAGGTAGAAGTTCATTTTTATTTTCTGTAAGTTCTGTAAGCATATGAGCAAAATAGAAAAATTAAAGGGATAATCATGGGTGTTCTCCCAATTGTATGGTAAAAAATAGTATGTAGCCTTGGTTCAGTGGGAGGGGAAGTGAGAATGTATGAGTGGATACACTCACATGTTTTCAACAGACATGCAGCAAACACTTCAGGATCTTATGCAATAATTAAAGGCTCAAGGGAATGCACAGAAAGTCTCTCTTACCTGCAAAAACTTTATTAATAATAATCACACATGCCTTCATTTATATTTCCTGTTACAAAACTAATCAGATAATGTAAGGGAAGACAGGAACACTCCATAAATTGTAATTACAAATTGGGGTCTTTTAACAGACTCCTGTTTGTAGCCAGTCACTACAACTAGTCTTTTCATTTTCTATCAGCAGAATCAGTCACATATTCCTTCTGTGTCACCTCAGCATCTCTTTGAGGGTTACGTGGCGTGCTCCTTCAAAGCTCTTATCATTAAAAGCTACCATTCCCAATCTTATCTGATCTTTATTAAGTTTCCCTATTCATCAAATTTTTACACTACCCATCACACCTGGTGGTTTACAATTGTTAGCTCCTGCATTGCAATTCTTACCTGTGATAGCTATTACCCAACATTGTTTCTGGATAATCCTTGCTTTTGACCCGTTCTGCATGTCATTTTTCCTCAGGTTCAAATTCCTCTAATCTATTTCTTCAAATATTTTATTTCTTATAACAATACATACATATTTTGCACCTACACTGGACCTGACTGAAGTTGCATATTCCTGTTGTTGACGATATATGAAGATCAAAAATAGCACTTAGACTTACCACTTCACAGTGCTTTACAACCCTCTCTAAGTGGTTTACAGAGCAGCATATTGCCCCCAACAATCTAGGTTCACATTTTTCTGACCTCAGAAAGATGGAAGCTGAGTCAGCTTTGAGGCAGTCAGGATCAAACTCCTGGCTGTGGGCAGACTTTGCCTGAAATATTGCATTTTAATCACTGTGCCACCACAGCTCTAAGCTACAATTGGAAGTCCACAGAGCTTGCTAAAGAAATCATAGTGCAAGTTAACATTCTTCCTGAATGAGAACAGTTTATGTGTTAATAAAGCGGAGGGACAAATATAGTGAGAATACTAAGCAATTATTCATTTTTAAAAAATAAAGTTTAAAAGTCAGACTTTATGTTAACACAATGCTACTGGTAGATTATAGCATTAGACAATTTATTTACTAAATTTGTATGCCACGACTCCCACTGTCACAATGGTACAATTTTCTAAATTTTGTAATTGCCCTTGCAAATTTTTTCAATTTAACTCTTAAAAAACAAACAGGAACGGTCTAGAATTATTCCTCCATTGCCCCACAACACTGTTCTTCTTCAGGAAGGATCTGATGCAACAAGCGATGCTAAATTTGCTAAGTAAGATCAGACCCTCAGGGATAACATAGTTGGTGTTACACTAAAGATAAAGGGTGAGAAGTAAACATGACTATACATCAGTGAGACTGCTATAAAACTGGAAATGTGAAAGAATGAGCAGATGCTAGATACAGTTACACTATTTCTATAGAAAAAAATGAACCTTTCACATTGGTTTTTGCTGGTTCATATGGTCTGTTATAGAAAAGGCTTGTATTTATTCAGCTAGAAAAGTAAAACATTGAAGCTATTCTGTACTTTATTGTGCTGAAAAAAGTTGAAAGTCATCCTTTTTTCTCTTTCCTTTATACCTAACAAGCTTTCTTTCCCCTTGGATTTCCTTCCCCATTTTCATAACATCTTTATTTTCATTTGCATTGATAATTTTAACAGAAGTCTTAATAAAAACATACACTTACATAACTTTTGAAAAGCCAAATGAATATCCTAATGTCTGTGTAGATTCTCAGTCATCCAGGTCATGGTTGTCCCAAAGGTGCTTTTTCAAGAGGCAACTGAACTTTCTGATTTTTCTTTGAAGACACCTGAGGGCTGAGAGCTGAAGAAGCTTTTTGGATGAGAAGCAAAACATCTTCAAAAAAAACCCCAAAAGTTCAGTGACGAACATCCTAAATGTTATCCTAGAACTAAAGCAAACAAACAAAAAACCTGCTCCAGTTCATGACATAATCACATCTAGACTGTGCTACAATAAACAAACAGTATACAGGACTATTTTTAAATTAATTCAAATGTTCTGCCATGCTAAACTAACTTCATAATATTTTGATATCTTTTTGTCTACTTTAAATGGTTTTTATTTTATATTAATTTTATTATATTAATAAAAAGAGAGAAAGCCTTTTCTTAACTCAAGAATAATTTAATGACAAGTATGGTTTATTCAAAAGCCATCGAGACAGAAGCCCACAGGAAGCTTAACTACGTAATTCAAAAACTCAAAATATGCCTGCTAACTGTTAGCCTAACCATTACTTTAAGCAGAGACTGTTTTTTTGAATATAGATCAACTGTTTCTAAGTCAATTAGACTGATGGGTACAATTTCAGTGGTGGCCTGCAAATGTAGAAATCTCTCCTGTGAAATGTATGTTAAACTTTTTATTTTATTTTTCTTCAAGACCTTTTTGCTCCTGTCCAGTTTGAATAATGATGCTGAGATAGAATTCTAAATTGCTCCTTATTTATTTTTGTATTATGCTTTCTATGGATTGCAATGCGGAGATAAAGTTGATTTATGCTGATGTTTTCCTTGTTATGTTTTATATGGATTTTCATGCTTTTAGTTACATTTATAGTATTTCTGTATATTTTCTTGAGATTCCTATTCTGTCCATTGTGAATACAAGAATATAAAACTAAACAAATAAATAAAAGTTGCTTTTCAAAATCGTTTAACATCCCTTTGAAAGAACTATTGTCAAGCATTTGTATAAATTAAATTGCAGCCATAAATTCAAGACATTCCTTTGGTAATTCAGAAGCCTCCAGATGCTGATGAAGCATCCCTTATCACAAGTTACGTTGGTAGGAATGAAAGAACAGTTGTTCAGCAAACTCACTGCATTTTGTTGTACTGAAGAACTATCATCCTCAGAACACAGTAAGAGCAATTATTTGTGATGGATGCTGAATTGACAAAAATTGATTCAAACAAAGGTACTAACTTGGCTTTTAATAGGAAATGTTTGCAATAATTAGGAAAAACAATCCCTAAGAGATTTGACTATAAGCTAGAATGTCCAAATTTATAATATAACTCAATTTTCAATACTTTAATAGTGCCATTTTGCTATCCTCATTTCACCTCTATTTGAATAAAAACTCACAGTAAAAAAGAATGAAATTTAAATAGTTTAAAATTGTAATTTATTTACTTTATGGAAATTAAAAGTATTTTTATAGTCTACAAATTCCATCAATAAAAAATAAAATACCATGCTACAGAGAAATCAAACTAAATATTAAAATAAATGAATCATATACCTTCAATGCTATAACCACTGGCATCAAGTCATATCTCAAAGGCATTTTCAAATTTCAAATATATTTTGTCTATAAAGGAAATATTAATATCTGAGATATTTGCTAGATAGAATAGCAATATGTACTGTAAAAATGCTTTGAACTGATCCTAAGTTCCCCCCAAAAAATTTGTGGATTCTACATCGATTTAATCTCATCAGACAAAATATATAACTAGAAAGAAACAAAGTTGCTAGTAGAACTTTCTCCTTAGACATTATATTAAAATAATGGGATGCAGGGGGAGAGAGAATCATTGCTAGAAAACTTATCAAAGTTCACATGCAATGTGAGATTTTAAGGGAAAACAATGTGGCATTCCTACTACATTTTCACCCAAAGAACTTTTTGAAGTCAAATCTAAATGTCCAAATATATGTACTGATTTCCCCTTTTTTTCTTTTCTCCCTACATAGTCTCTGGGCTAATAAAGAGTTCCATTCCTAATAGTGTCTAACTCAAATTTGTATGTAAGTTGGAATAATACATAGGAATGGACTGCTGTATTAAAAATGGTGGATAGGACTGTCCTTCCTCAAGCTGACAACTACTAAAGTTACCCAATGGTTTCAGAAACCATCAAAAAATGCTAAATACAGACAGTATATTAAAAACCTGTGTGGCTTCAGTGGTTTCAGCAGTTCATCAGTCTGAAAAAGAAGAATACTATCCACCATTTTTAGTAAAAGGCAGCCCGTTTGTAAGTATGGGTTGTCCATAAGATAGATATTCTTAACCCAAGGACTGCCTATATCTTCCCATCCGCACATAAATACAAATGCATTTTCATTCAGTGCTGTTTCAAAGTCTTGAAAATTAGAAGTACTGAATTACTACTTTGGTGTTTAATCATACTGCTAATAAACTAATGAATAAATTGAATTAAAATATAGAAGACCCAACCAGCATCACAGAAGTGATGCTCTGGTTCATTCAAGTCTTCTATTTCTATCTTTATTGTTTGCTATATGCAACCCAAACCATTCCTGATAGTCCTTAGGTTTTAAAAACCTTAAGTTAAATGTGAAATGCTGCAATGGGTAGCATCCAGTGTCTTCTCCATTAAACAGAAATAGTTAATGTCCAGCAAAGCATAAAGATAAATAGTTATAAGAAATAAGCATTAAATAAATACAAAGTACCTTGTGTGAGACAAAGTTAAAATAATTGTATGAACTGCATATAAACATATGGAATTTATTGCTATTAAATCTGTACTGGTCAATAAGACTATTTATTTATTTATCTTTGATTGAATTAACTGTATATCCATATTTCATTTGGTAGACAAGAGACTTGCTCTTGATATTTGCAATATAAATAATATTAAATAGTAAATCTATCTAGTTCCATTACTTGAAATGTTGAATCTTATATTAAGAAACTGTTGACTATGGTTTTTAACTGAATACTTTTTAAGAGTGTAAGAAAAGATAAACTCATTAATTCCTACCCTTCTTTAATCACTTGTACACTCAAAACCAAATAATGAATAAAATAAATAAATAAAATTGGAAAGTAGATAGACATTTATATCAATACAATTAAAATAATTTATAAACATAGTTTAAATCACTAGTATAAAACACACCTCATTTAAAAAAATAGTTATTTGAAATTCATTAACACAAATGGGTATTTGTTACAAAAACAATTAAAACTGTTTTGTTTCCCAACAATGACTTTATATACCATAGAATAGGAATACTAAACTTTCAAAGGCCTGAACTAACTGGCAGCTGGAAATTGTGTTAAGGATTATTTTCATAAAATATTTGTCTGATCAAAATAATTTTAATAAAATTTAACTGAACTTTTTAGCTGCATAGAATATGTGTGCACAAATATATTTTTTTGCAGATGACTTATTCCACCTGAGAGACCTATTGAGATATACATATTTTCATGAAAGCTGTTAATTACCCATTGACTCCAACAGCAGTTAGGATCCAAAATAATTTTTAAAAAATATTCAGCATAAATCACTATGTGAATAATCATTATTTAAGATTAGGTTTTGTTTAAATATATATGATTAAATCTAGAATTTTTGCTCATAAATTCCATCTATGAAATAAAATTTCATTTCCAAAAGTACTTTCCCTAAAATGACTGTTGTGAATAGAAATGCTTTCTAATCATCCCACAAAGATTAAATGAAACCTAGTCAGCCAGCCAGCCAGCCTGCCTGTCTGTTTCTGATGTTTTCTAACAAGAACTTAACACTAGGATTCTGCTAATACAGCTGGGTAATAAGTAAGTCATAAAAAGATCATACTAAATATTCTATACTATGTTTTTTTTTTAGAAATACACTGAAAATGCAAACAAAAGTTTTACGTCTGTGAAACATCAGTTTTAGGGGTCATATTATCTACTTATTACTAGGTTCTTGTTTAAATCGCTTTATAATGGGAAAAATTAAAAAAAATTCAAAGGACAAATTAGATATGATATTTGCTGTTTAACATGCAGGTTTTAAAAAATGCAAATATCAAAGGTTTATAATTACTAAAAGCGCAGCTAGTCAAAAAATGAACAATTTTAAACTCTGTTTCAATTGCAACTTTTTTCAAAATTCTGATCCTCTGAAGCTGTTATTTGCATTGGGAAGAAATTACTTTTTTTACATCCATGCAGAGCAAAGGATAAAAAAGAAGCTACTGGTGCAGAAACATTAAGAAGATTACTTCTGGTTGGTAGAAAAACAGCTATCACAGAAAAACAACTTAAATTTGTTTAAAGATAAAGAATAAAAAAGAGCACCATATTAAATCAGAACAAATAGCCAAGCATTTTGTTCCTTATGTGGTCAGCCACATACAAGAAACGCTCCATGCCCTACCTACTTACCAATAAAGTTCTCAAAACACAAAAATAAAACTGTTTTGGCATTCATAAAAATAATAATAAAGTTTCTTCATTAAACTTAAAGTGGCATCCACTTTAATGAAGAAACTTTCTTATTTCTTGTTTATAAGAAAGTTGTAAAACAAATTAAATTCGGCTTGTATCAAACTTTAATCTACTTCCAGGGGCTCTGTCATTTCTGCACATTCTAAAAAACTTCAATTGTTCTGAGTCCACAATTTTCTAATCTTAATTTGAGTTTTGACTTATAAGATTTGTTAGGACAATGAGTAAATAGTTATTCAAAAAGCCATTTAACTGTAATAACATGGGGATAAGAAAATAATAGCCTGGGCTACGTAAGTATAAATGTATACTAAAGTTCAATTAAAATGTTTATGAAAGCCTTTCCTTTTTTATTATTAATTTCCAGTATTCATAGACTTTTACGAATATTAACATAATGAGTTTTGATGATTTAAGCTTCCTTTCTTTGTTTAATTTTATAATCTCTCTTGATCAACCAATATCAGTTCCATTCATACTTGATAATAATTCTATATCTTGTTTTACTATAACTGATTCATCTTGGTATCTAACTAAAATGTTCAAGTTTTCAATTGTTAAGATCTACAAGTGAAGCATTTCAGAATGACTAAAAGGGCGAAACACCAAAAGGGGGAAACAACCTAATAATGTGCAAAGAACAAGAGATAACAGAAAAAAATAGATAAGTGGTAATAGTCAAATTAGTAAGATCAAACACAGATAGCCTGGCAACCAAACAATATGCTTATTATAGCATAGCATTAAACTATATAACATACATCTACTCTTACCAGAATTGAACATATTTTTATGTTTTATTTTGATAACAATCAAATCCAGAGAAATGATCATAGCAACCTCACATGCTCATCACAAAATAGGGTCACATTATCTGCATGCTGTTGAGCATCTGGTGCAACTGATCCACATACATAAACATATTTCTGAATACAAACGTTAATGGCAGGATCATGGTTACTGCTTAATTTATTCATGAAATAAAATAGTAATTACAATAAAATATCCCCCTTTTTAATAAACAAAAAGGTATTAAATTCAATGCTGCATTACATTTCCTTGCTCACACCAATATAGAGTATTGGATTCTTGCAATACACTTGTAACATTTTCTACCCACCAACTAATTCAGATATTGTTAAGCAAAGGACAAGGCAAACAACTGAAAAGTAGAAGGATTCAACCTCAATTTAACTGTCCTGTAAGGTACATACTAATTAGCTTCAAAGCTATGAAATCCTAGCTAGCATGTTAAGTCTGCTACATGACAGTATAATTTGCCTTCTTAAAGGATTATGCAAATTACAACTCATCATTCCATTACACGACTGAAAAAAGTGACAGCTAATTTATACATAACACACCTTTCAAATCCCTAAGATGTGAAGCACCTGTGCAATATATTTTGCCTAGGTTTTTCTGGCTTTAAGTATTTGTTTACTGCAATATACAGAAGCATACCTAAGAGATTTAATAAAGTCCTAGAGGTTTATTTATTTCCCTTTTAACTTCAAGAGCACAATTCCCAAGTATGAAAACAAAATACTGTTTATCTGTTCCCAATTTCAAAGTTATTTCATTCAAGAAGTGTACGTTCAATATATGTTCAACTTGCTGTTCAGAATGGGACAGCACTAATGCACGAGCCAGAAGAAAGACTCACACAGATTTCAACATACTTCTGGTAGGTAGATTCACAGTAGATTCCGTCATATCTGTAGATTTTCCTACATTCTGACTGGTTGGGTAGAGGATGCTGGACAGTTACTCTGTAGAGGCATCAAAAACAGATATACATGACTAGAGATTCTCTACAGTCAACTGTAATGCAGGACAATTAGCACTTTTTGAGGTACTTTTATTATGTGTTAAGTCTTTCTCATCTTGCTATATTAACTACATTGTAGATAAATAAATACAAATTAGATTCCATTGCTGGAATACAATTGAAAGTATCTGAAATAAATTATTTATTACAATATATATTCCTCTCCTCAAAATAAAAGAGGACATATATAAAACCTTCAATTTTTAATGAGCATTTGTACATACATATATACTATATGTACATGTGTGTGGGTGGATGCGTGTACACACACACAAAGTAATCAGATTTACTTTGGGATGTTCAAAACTGTTACAGAATTTGAAAATCCATCTACTTAATAGTCTATTCCTGTTTCCTATGATGACAAAACTCTGGCTAGCAATCTAATTGTCACAGAAATTAAGCACACTTCACAATTTATATAATTATAATTAACAATTAAATTCAAGGTAGCTTTTTGTTTTTAATGATGGTTCTTAAAATTCTTATAAGATTAATTTAATTTTTTAATCTTTTTGACCAATTTTATATTTTATGGCATTGTATCAGTATACATAATTATGAATAATAGTTCAAAGGAAATAAAAGTGATTCAATCTGAATCTTTTTCCATCAGTTAAATCTTCATTGAAGTATGATCCCTATTTAGACCTTCCTTCTCAATATTAAAAATCTACTTAGGCAACTCAGCATAGCTATGTTTCTTTTTAAATATTCTCCTTCTTGATGCTTTACAAAATTTCAATTTTTGGAACAAAATTAACATTAACATTCTTTGAATAAAATCAAAATGATGAAATCAAATTCACTCACATAGTCTCCATGCAATCAATCACATTAGGATTTCAATTAAAATCGAATTTAAACAGAAACCGATCCATTTATTTCATTTTATTAAATTTGTTTCCTGCCCATCTCACCATGAGGGTACTCCCATTCCACGTAGACCTTTTTTTTTGCTCCTATCCAAGCATATTATAGTTTCTGGAACATATGGTTTCCATAATGAACTTCTCAAAGTTTTTCAATAATACTGTTATTTGGTTAGAATAACTTGCAGTGTCTGTAGTTATCTCTCAAACTCGGGCACAAAGAACATCAGTAAAATTCAACAGCAACAGCTTTCATGAAGCAAACCACTAATTTAATTGACAATATATAAAATTCATAATTCTTGCATAGCTATTACATTTAAACAAGTGAATGGCAGAATCTGAAGATTTGGTAGCATACAGGTGAAACTCAAAAAATTAGAATATTGTGCAAAAGTTCATTTATTTCAGTAATGCAACTTAAAAGGTGAACCTAATATATGAGATAGACTCATTACATGCAAAGCAAGATAGTTCAAGCTGTGATGTGTCATAATTGGCTTACAGCTCATGAAAATCAACAATCTCAGAAAATTAGAATATTGTGAAAAGGTTCAATATTCTAGGCTCAAAGTGTCCCACTCTCATCAGCTAATTAAGACATAACACCTGCAAAGGGTTTCTGAGCCTTTAAATGGTCTCTCAGTCTGGTTCGGTAGGAAGCACAATCATGGGAAAGACTGCTGACCTGACAGTTGTGCAGAAAACCATCATTGGCACCCTCCATAAGGAGGGAAAGCCTCAAAAGGTAACTGCAAAAGAAGTTGGATGTTTCCAAAGTGCTGTATCAAAACACATTAATATAGTTATGTGGAAGGGGAAAGTGTTGAAGAAAAAGGTGCACAAGCAGCAGGGATGACCGCAGCCTGGAGAGGATTGTCAGGAAAAGGCCGTTCAAAAGTGTTGGGGACTTTCACAACGAGTGGACTGAGGCTGGAGTCAGTGCATCAAGAGCCACCACACACAGACGGATCCTGGACATGGGCTTCAATTGTCAGAAGTGTCTTACCTGGGCTAAAGAAACACAGAACTGGTCTGTTGCTCAGTGGTCCAAAGTCCTCTTTTCTGATGAGAGCAACTTTTGCATCTCATTTGGAAACCAAGGACCCAGAGTCTGGAGGAAGAATGAAGAGGCACACACTGCAAGATGCTTGAAGTCCAGTGTGAAGTTTCCAGTCTGTGTTGATTTGGGGAGCCATGTCATCTGCTAGTGTTGGTCCACTGTGCTTCATTAAGTCCAGGGTCAACGCAGCCGTCTACCAGGAGATTTTGGAGCACTTCATGTTTCCTTTTGCAGATGAGTTTTATGGGGATGCTGACTTCATTTTCCAGCAGGAAATTGGCATTTGCCCACGCTGCCAAGAGCACCAAAACCTGGTTCACTGACCATGGATTACTGTGCTTGATTGGCCAGCAAACTCGTCTGACCTGAACCCCATGGAGAATCTATGGGGCATTGCCAAGAGAAAGATGAGAGACATGAGACCGAACAATGCAGAAGAGCTGAAGGCCACTATTGAAGTCTCCTGGTCTTCCATAACACCTCAGCAGTGCCACAGGCTGATAGCTTCCATGCCACACCGCATTGAGGCAGTAATTGCTGCAAAAGGGGCTCAAACAAAGTACTGAGTACATTTGCATGCTTATACTTTTCAGAGGTCCTATACTATTCTATATACAATCCTTGTTTTATTGACTGCATGTAATATTCTAATTTTCTGAGATTGTGGATTTGGGGTTTTCATGAGCTGTAAGCCATAATCATCTCAATTACGACAAATCACGGCTTGAACTATCTTGCTTTGCATGTAATGAGTCTGTCTCATATATTAGGTTCACCTTTTAAGTTGCATTACTGAAATAAATTAACT
>BLBF01000005.1:32766173-32802090 GCA_015471245.1 Laticauda colubrina
ACTTAAATTCTCTGGAATATATGGAAGTGGGTTTTTTTCCTTATGTGTCTTCTGTGCAATAAAAATACTGAAGCATCTTCACATGAGCAAAAGAGAACTGTAACCTTCAATCAGTAATCTTCAATACTTATTTTCCAGACTTTTGTAAGACTGATCCAATGGCAAAAGACTAAACTTTTGACCAGTGAAGCACTTTAGTGATGCAAGAGATAAAATTCACAATATTTTATAAATTCAGCCAAGATAAGCCATTAAAAGCCAACCAATAGAATATGTTTTCTTCAATTTATAAAACTAGCTTTTCAAAATACTTATATTTGTAGACAGCATGGGCCAATTATACCATGGGTCATTACAACCCTCATTGCAGAAGCTGAGGTATATTTAATGGGAGCATCCCAGTAGTGGAAGACCCTGGGTCAAGGTCCCAATGGTCATTCTTGTGCCATCTCATCTCCATGCTGCAAGCCTCTCTGAGTGCTGTGTGGTTTGACTCTTTTTTGTTCTCTACCTCATTGAGGCTCCTCCCTTGTTGGCATGTTGGCAAAGTAAATTCCTATCCACATTGCAACCCTCTCCCCTCCAAGGGTTCTTGGATCTTCTTTCAAGTGAGTCTGCACCCGCATCTGCTCCGCTAAGATGTTTCATTGGCCCTGTGATCTCAGGTGTTAGGCACAGCCAGCCTTCTCTCAGAGAAAGTTCAATTTGCACTCTAAAACCCACCTTACAGGACTTTCTATAGTAGGTTGGAGTTGTGGACAGGTTTGTTTTTATTGGTGAATATAGGAGACTGTCTATACTCCATCTGGCAATGCATATATATAGAAGGATTATTTCAGTTGTTCGGTGGGATTTTGTGTTAGGTCTTTTCTGTTAGGTCTTTTATGAAGAACCTATTTGAGTGACAGAAATTGCTCAGTATCCTGCTTCATTTCTGTGTCCAAATCCAATTACATTTCCCATTTTAATCTTTCCAATAAACTTTGGTTGGCATTCCAGCTCCAATCACAAGCAGTAAATTTTGCTAGCATGTTTTGTTCTGTCAATTTCAAATTGATCATAAAACTCATTAACATTCTTTTCTTTTACTTTGGTGGTTGTGATATGAGCTTGAATGGTCATGACATTAATTTGTCCACAAAAAAAAGTATTGTCCTTGTTATAATCTTCTTAATCATTACAGCAAAACTGTTTCTACTTTGCTCTTCATATTTTTAGTAATAAAAAATGTGATCTACTGACTCAAAGTGTCGGATCCCAATCCATCTCCTTTTCCTGATGCTTAAGATGTCAATTTTCATTCCATGTTCCTATTGTAATTCTTTCTTTGAGCTTCAGATTTTGTTTTTCTGTGTAGCAGCAGCAGCAACTTGACATCTTGAAAGCTTAATTTAGTCATGTCACAAACATCATTAGTACTCGAAAAGATCCTTAGCTCTTCCTCAGTAGCATGTTGAATGCCATCAAACCTGAGAGGTGCATCATCCGGCACTGTCAATTGTTTTATCTTCTATCCAATGTATATTCTTGGTAGAAATATAGGAATGGTTTACCATTGCCTTCTCCTGGGCAGTATGAATTGATGCCTTTGCATTGTCACTAAAGTGATAAGGTGCCTCTGGCATTATCCTGTATCATTGCTGACCTATATGGACATCTATCAGGTGTGAACAATCACACTAAATTCCATTTGAAGTGATTTATTGTTCAAGCATATATACAAGCACCTAGTCAACTAACAATCAGCAGTAAATTGGCACTAAGTAAGAGTTAACAGAATTAAAGGGGTGGGTGGGCATGGATCACTTGTGGGAATGTAATGACTCCAACTAATTCCTTCTTGACTCTACTCCAGGCTCTGTTTGCTAGGCAGTTGTGATGATCTTCATGCCTTAGGGTGAACTTGCTGGGAATATATCATCTTGGCATGTATTCCTAATTTTCTTCACTTGTCCTTCGTTGGAGCGTGCCCACTCACCCACCACAAAAAGGCAATACATAGGGATTTGTGGGAGAATATAAATGTGGTAAATCTGATTAATTTGGATAAACATTGAAGATTTGACTTCACTAACCTTCAAGAAACAAATGTGCAATTTTGGAATGCTTCTACTCCATGATGATCATCGAAATTCAGATGCTTATAGTTTAAGGAATATCTTATGAAGAATATGCCCATCCAAATGTTGGTGAAACAAAGTTGTCAAATCACATTAAATGTATTCTGACTTTTTTGATTATGTGGGATCAGAAATATAAGAGGCAAATGTTGGCTTCATGATTAATCCCTCAACATTTTGAGATTATTTGAAGAACAGCTGTAATCTGTAACATGGAAGTATTAGCACTATAGATTTTTTTCATTTACCCATGTTCAAGGGCAGTGAATTCAAAGGAGATAGACCTTTCCTGAACAAGACCCATTTCTCTCAGATCAATTTTCATCAGTGGTTCAGCACCCACATCATTACAGCAGCCACACCATTATAAACTTTTAGGAAGGCTTTTTTTTGTGTTTTCCCCCTTTGTAATTCTGCTTTACTTAACTTTTGTTAGATTTCACATATAAAATATGATACGTTTTAATACTCTCTGAGATATTTTTTTTACAAAATGTATGAATTTTTTATGTGACCAAATCCATTCACACATGTAGTGGCTTACAAGCAAAAGTTTCAACACAAAACCATAAAACATAAAGTATAAAGAAATATCTGCAATCCTAACATTAACTTAACACTCATTAATAAAAAGGTCTCCTGAACAATTTAGATCTTCAATGTTTTTCTGAAGGCCATTACAATGGAAGTGAACCAAAGATCTAGAAAAAGACTGTTCCCAAATACCAAAGCCATAATTTAAAGCACTGTCTCCTGAAATGCAAAATCCACAAGAGCTTCTCCTGTGATGAATATAAAAGACAGGAAAGGCAGTTAATCTTTGGTTACATGCATTTTATTGTTATATTGTGTAAGATTTTACCTGATCAGGCACCTTCAGGAAACATTTGACTATGATAGTGATAAATTCTAACACAACCCCCCCCCCCAAAAAAACCCTCCAATTAGAAACAAAATGTTGTAGCACTGGGTGACAGCCTTTTTTTCAAAACCATATTTTGCTTTGTGAGTACAAAAGCAGATTCCACAAAGAAAGGAAAACAAATAAAAACAAACACAAATTCCTATACACTATACCAGTTTCCTTACCTTGTCAATTATTTGCCAATTTTTAACAAAGCCAAAATAGAGATTTTCTCCCAAGAAATGTGGTGGAACTTAAACGTGTCTTTGTCTGCAATGTGTATCTTTATGCACAATCATATAAACATTATTGAACACTAGCAAGAGTTCATTCCAAAAATAAACAAGACCAAATATTAAATATTAATTGAACACTAATTCAAAAAGGACTACAAAATAAGGCACCACATTCCATCTTTGTATATATACAAGTAACCCTCAAATTATGACTGTAATTGTGCCCAGAACTATGGTCCTAAATCATTGTAATCGTAAGTCTAGGCATCAAGTGACTAGATCAAAATTTGTGCAGCAATCATTATTAAGCAAATGCTGTGGTTCTTAAGTGAATGCTGCAGTATTTAAATAAATTTTCTCCAATGGATATTTTTTGCCAAAACCAGAAGTAACACACAGAAATCAGTGGGGAAAAAATGCAAACCATGATCATATGGCCACAGAGATGAGTCATTTGCCAAGCACCCAAAAATGTGCATGGGGGTGTGTTTATAATATAACCATTATAACTTTGAAAATAGGTCATAAGTAGCTTTTTGGAGTCGTTCAAATATTCATTAAGCAATGTATTTTTAAGTCAAGGACTACCTATACATACAACCAGTCTTTAAAGAAAAAAATACATAAATCTGAAAAGAGTAAGCATAAATTTTCATGTGCTTACTCTTAAATCCATTGAATTCAATGGCTCTCACTGGAAAATAATGCTTTACAATGGGAAGGTGTTGTCAGTTCATTGTGTTCCATGTACATTGATAGTAGAAATTACAGATCTTGCATTGTTTTATTTTTTTCTTCTGCTTGTAAGAAGTAAATGGGCCAAAAAAGCTGCATGTTCAAAGCTGCAAGTTCAAAGAATCCCACTCACACACATAATGCTTAAAATAGAAGAGACTGAGATGTTGACTGAATTCAAGGAAGGGGATAAGGGAAGCCAAAATCAGTGTCACTCTATTTCTTGTCTTTTTTTACCCACCTGCTTTTTATTAATTTGAAAACTCCAATCCATTTACTTTTTTAACAGCATCTTCATCTATTACTACATTCTTATTAACAGTAGGATAAGTCTAGTGAGCACACAACACCTCTCTGAAGTCCCAACAGTTGTTCATTCTTATCTTCTGCTTCCTTTTCAGCCACTTTTATTATTAGTCCCCTTTGCCCATTTCAACAGCATATTCTACTATTATCATGTTCTCTGTGAATATGACATCCTAACTCCATTCACAGGTAATTCATTATTCAGAGAATAACCTCATTTTCTTTTTTGGATAAATAGTACATAAGAAATAACACTGTGCTGATAGCAGCGAGCATGAATGAACTAAACAGAAATATAGGTTGGTACAGCGTGCTACGAGACTGTCAAAATCAATATTCAATTTTGATGTTTTACCTATAAGACGATTTCTCTGCATATTATTTTGCATAAATAAAAAACCCCAAAAGGAGTGCAATTATTGTTTTGCACAACTTCAATTAGTTATGTTTTATAAGCAGAAGCTTTACATTATTCATTATTTGAATATTACTCCAGCAGTAGTTTAAATGAATACAAATGTATTTTACAGGTGAAAAAATATTCCCAATCCACAATTATTGTAAAATCACCTCTCTACAATTTATGTCCTATCAATACATTTTCAAAACAGTAAGCACTTTAGCACCAAAGTAGCTTCTTGATTTAAAAGCCAGTAATGGCATATAAGTGTAATCTAACTGAACCTAACTGAACAATGAGTGCACTGATATTTATGATAACTTCAGTATTTTTTTCCTCATAACCTATGCTAAGTGGCTAAATTTTTCTCAAAATATTTTTTCCATTTTTGTAGATATTTCTATAAACATCTAGTTTTAATATTTTCTTTAGATTTAAGTTTGGATTTTTTATTTATTATTTGTTTGTTTTTTGTTTAATTTCTGTAGTCACCCATCACAAGGAATGACTCTATCAGATCGGATTTATGATTTCAATAAGGAAATATTAGGCCTTCTGGGGAAAAAAATGTCAGATTTTTTTCTTTCTCATCTGATGGTACTAAATTCATAATTCATGTTAATGAATTATATTTCTGCTTAAAGATAACATATTTTATTATCATACCTGCTGTCTTTTATAGCCCAGAAAACTTTAGCCCAGAAATTTCAACACAGAAATTTAGAAATCTCTTCCTGATACTAAGTAATTTTACATAAATATTCACTCTATTTGTTACTGAAACAGTTCAATAATATAAGAGCATGATTCTTGATGAAATTAGAATTAGAAAATTATTATAACTGCATTATTTTAAATCATTTCTTTGTTATCAGCATCAGTTTTAGACAAAAGCTGAGAATCATTTGTGAGCTTTGGCAGACCCAGACTGTTCAAAGCAATTGCTGTTCAGCATGAAAGCTGCAATGGAGGTCACAGAACAGGTCAGCAGGAAAGATAGTGTATCGATTTCACACCAGGAAGAGAGAGAAGCAAAGGCCCACTCTTGCTATATGTGATGTATTTCACTGCAGTTTAAGGCACATTTCATTCCAATTCAGAAGGGAGTGGGGTGCAAAGGGCGAGCGGATTTCACACAGAATCATGATGAATTCTGAACTTGTGTATTTCAGTAAATACGGCCTTCCTGACATTAAGCATTTCTATATAGCATAGTGACTATAGCAGAAATTAGACTGCAGCAGGTAGCAAGCACTGCTCCTACCAAAAGAAGAGCAATTATTGTACACTTTTCTCCAGATACAATATAAGGCAAAATTGCAAAATTAAAAAGTTTGAAACTATAGCATTCATGTGAATAATTGGCATATGTTAATGAGCTATGCAAATTAATCTTTTTATGCTTGCATGCAAATACAATCAAATACAAATACAATCAAATACAAAATTGAGAAATACTTGAAATGTCTTGACTTTATTTATAAAGTTAAAGGAAATAACTTCGTTTTAAGGTAATTTATATTTATCAATACTAATTAACTCTTATCAAAGATATAATACAGTATGTTAAGAGTTATTAAACCTATCAAATTAATACTGAAATATTGAACACTTAATTGTGTAATATATGAATATACAAACAAGATATTTCCTCATACTAAGCATAATATTCCAATTAATCATGACTTTCTCTATTAGATTAGTAACCCCCAATGTTTCTGGCTCTGTGCACAGGCAGCAGTGATGGTGGGTAAGGGTTTCATGCCACTTTCACAAATGGAACTTCTTGCACTCACCCCCTGCTTGTACGACTCGGTTGTCAATGGGCCATGGATCAGTAGCAGTCTACAAACTGGGGGTTGGGAAACCTGTCTTAGATTCTTCTTTTTCTGTGTATTCTTACTTGGAATAGGACACAGCATAACATTCTGTGGTTTTTCAGTAAGGATGATCTATTTCCTAAAATCACATTTCAATCCAAATTTTGTTCTTGAGACTCAAGCAAATGTCAATTGTAAGAAAGCTGGAAATTAGTCAGTCTAATATCATTTAGACCAGGGGTCACCAACCTTTTGGACCTCAGGGACTACCAAACTCCTAATTTCAAATCCCAGCGATCACTAATATGAATTTTGAATGACAGTGGCTTGCTGACATTGGTGGGAGAGAAAGAGATCTGATCTGACCCCCCCCACACACACACACACAGAGGCAGGGGTGGAATTCAAATTTCTTAACAACTGGTTCTTGGGTGTGGCCTAATTTGTGGGTATGGCTTGGTGGCCAAGTGACCGGCTGGGCATGGCTTTTATGTAAATAT
The DNA here is from genome assembly GCA_015471245.1 of Laticauda colubrina. NCBI lineage: Eukaryota > Metazoa > Chordata > Lepidosauria > Squamata > Elapidae > Laticauda > Laticauda colubrina. The sequence goes on from BLBF01000005.1 coordinate 32,773,195, forward strand.
TATAAATATTTATGTAAATATTGAATTTTTTATTAAAAAAGAGCAACTTTTACCCAAAATCAGGCAAAGCAGGCAGGCAGATTGAGTTGCTCACAGAATCACAGATTCAGATATCTTTCTGCCACATAAAACTTGCTTGCGAGCAAACTCACAAAATTAACTCACAACACACCATGTATGTAAATATTGAATTTTTATAAAAAGAAAGAGCAATTTTTACCCAAAATTGGGCAAAGCAGGCAGGCACATTGAGTTGCTCACAGAATCACAGATTCACTTAGAGATCTGTTTCTGCCATAGGCTATCTGAGTCTGCAACTGAATAATAGAACCGTCAGTCCTAAGGGAGGTTACCTCCTAAGGGAGGTTTGGTTCTGCTTAAAAGCAGAAGCTCTAAAGATTTCCTGTTTTCTAGCTAATCTAAATCTCCCGGCACAACAGAACAGCAAATGGTCGGGGGGAAAAAAAGAAAAATAGCAACTTAGCAGGCAAATTTGCCAAATGATGAGTAAGTGGGTGGGGAGGGTTTTTGCAGGCATGGCCCACTGATTGGTGACCACTGATTTAGACTGCTTTCATAATGTCAAACTATACCCATTAACACTGTGTGTATGTGAAAAAAGGAAGCAGTGCAAAAAAAATTCTTCTGGTGAAAAAGAATGATTTCACATTGAACTTTGTACAATTTCAGTTACCTATAGAACTCTGTAACACAGAGTTTCTAATCAGCAAGATTTAAAGAAAAGCTGCTTAATCCTTTATTCCCACAATTTTCTTTTTTCCTTCTTTCAGAACTCTTTTAAATTCAAATTTTATAATTCTCAGAACCTCACAACAGAAGTACCAAATGTGGGATAGTGTCCTCTACTAATTTGTACAAGACTAATCTGAAAAGGCCAAATCTCACAGACCTTGACTGATCCCAAAAAGGAAAGCAATGTTGGAGTAATACGGTATTTGAAATAGAGCTACCAGATATGGCCGACAAAAAAAAATAGTTTATTTACTGCCATCTAGTAATCATCTAGAGTTTTGCATGCCACATCCAGAATCCCTCATTTGGATGGATAAGAGACCATCAGGAAATACTAGGTCTATATCTTAGATTATAGCTTAGAAAAACAAAACAAAAATCAGAAACATAGGAATAGCAAACAACTTCCATAGGCCTGAAAAATGAAGTTCAGCTAAGTGCACAGTATGAAGCTCAGCTTCTAAAACCCACATACAAAGCACCTTTTGCAACTATTTCATTCTAACAATAATACTGAGAACAAACAGTATGAATATAAGACAAGACATTTTCAGACCGATTTAAACAATGTTATTTTCTGGGGCAACCTTGACAAACAAAATACTCTTTTAATCAAAGGAGGGCAATGCTTTTATGGGTCTGGATATACTGCAACGAGCAAAGCCCCACATATAATACACAACTACTATTTTTATTTCTGAAATTACATTCAGGCAAAGAGATTGGGCATTGGTCGAAGTTACTGTGAACGCCCTTTCTATCTATGCTGCGAGAGAGCCCAGGATGGGTTGATTCCTTCCTATGATGTCATAGCTGAGTCTGTACTAACATATAAAAGCCAGCCCCCCAGGAGAGACCCCAGCTTTGGCGAAGATACTTGAAAGACTGAAAGGTGTCTCTGAAAGCCCAAAATAAATACAGAAAGATGTCTTACCCTCTCTGGGCTCTCTCGCAGCATAGATAGAAAGGACGTTCACAATAACTTATCCCAACGCCCATTCTCCTCCATGCTGCATCAAGAGCCCAGGATGGGACATACCAAAGCTTGCATGTCCACGGGCGGGTCCTCGTCTGGGTCATCACACCAACTATGGAACCACTCATTGAAGCACCCATCTGCTGAAGGCTGCAGTCACCGAGGCAAAAGCATCCAGATGGTACTGTCTGATGAAAGGAGACAGGGATGTCCATGTGGCCGCACGACAAATATCTTCCAAGGATGCTTGGGTCGCCCAGGCAGCAGAAGTGGCCATGCTTCTGGTTGAGTGCGCCGTCAGACCTCAGGGAACCAGAAGGGCTGCAGCGTTGTAAGCCTACTCAATGCAAAATCTGACCCACCTGCTAATAGTAGGAGAAGAGTCCTTGTGCCTCAAGTGAGAAGGGAAAAAGGAAACAAACATGGCTTCTGACTTCCTGAAGGAGGAAGTGAGCTTAATGTATATTCTAAGAGCCCTTCTTACGTCTAGCGTGTGCCACTGCCGCTCTAAGTCATGGTGTGGGAGAGGACAGAAGTCAGGCAGAACGATGTCCTGGGACCTGTGAAATCAGGTGCTAACCTTTGGAATAAATGAGGGGTCCAGACGAAGAACAACTCTATCATCGTAAAAGGAACAAAGGTCCTGTCTGATGGAAAGAGCAGCAAGCTCGGAAACCTTCCTGGCAGAAGTGATGGGAACAAGGAACACTACCTTCAGAGTCAGGAAACGGAGATACACTGTTCTAAGGGATTCAAAGGGGGGGCTTTGTAAGGGCATTAAATACCAAATGAAGGTCCCAGGAAGGATACTTGTGAACCACCGGAGGGTGCAGGTTGGAAGTCTCTTTCAAAAACCTCCTGACTGAAGTGTGGTAGGATAAGGAAGGAAATGAACACCATGAAAGGACTGAGGAGAGGACCGCAACCTGCCTGCGTAAGATGTTGGGGGCCAAACCTTTCTCCAGCCCATGCTGAAGTAAGCTAAGGACTTCTGCCAACTGGGCTGAAGCAGAAGAAAGACTCTCTTTGAGGCACCATCAGGAAAAAGCTTTCTAGGTGGCATTATAGATGCGCCTCGTAGAAGCTTTGTGAGATGCCAGGACAGTGAGGATGACCCTTTCTGGAAGATCAGCCTCCTCTAGCCACTGCCGCTCAAGTTCCACATGGTCAGCTTGAACCACTGGGGCTCTGGGTGGAGTAGGGCCCCCTGGTGAAGGGACATTAGATGGGCAGGGATCCTCCAAGGAGAAGCCACCGATAGGTTGACCAGGTCCACAAACCAGGGCCTCCTTGGCCAATAGGGTGCCTATTAGGAGGAGCTCCGCACATTTCTTCATCATCTTCCGAATTACTGCCAGAATGATGGGAAGTGGGGAAAAGGCATAGAGGAGAACCTTGGGCCATCTGCACCGAAGAGCATTTGTCCCCTTCGCTCCCTGGCAAGGAAACCTGGTGAAGAATCTGGTGACTTGGGCATTTTGAAGAGTGGAGAAGAGAACTACCTCCGGTGTTCTGAATCTGAGGGAAAGATCCCTGAATAGATGGAGGAATGGACCATTCTGCCTGGTCAACTAGGCTCCTGCTGAGCCAGTCGGCTTGGGAATTGTCGATCTCAGAGATGTGGTCCGCCGAGATCGATAACAGGTGTTTCTCTGCCCATAACCCCAACCGTAGAGCTTCTCTCATGAGGACTTTGGACCTCGTCCCCCCCTTGCCGGTTGTCATTAGCCTTTGTGGCCGTGTTGTCCGTAAGGACTAGAACATGAGAGCCGGTCACTGATTGCCTGAAATGCTCAAGAGCCAGAAAAATGGCTCTGAGCTCAAGCCAATTTATGGGAAGGGTCTGTTCAGATCTGGACCAAATGCCCTGAGCTATCTGGCCCTGCATATGGGAACCCCAATCCAGGAGGCTGGCATCGATGGTTATCACTAGCCTGTCTGGGGTCCCTAAACAGGAGTCCCCTCCAGATGGGGAATGCCACCAATTGAGAGATCTCCGGATTTGTGGTGGGAATGAGACCTTGATGGATGAGTGGCTGGTTCCTGCTCATTGGTAGGGAAGCAGGAACCATTGGAGAGATCGGGAGTGGAGCTGAATCCACGGGATGATGCCAATACAGGAAACCATCTCCCCCAGAAGTTTGGACAGCAGCGACGGGGAAAATTTGATATTGCTGAATCTGGCTGATGATCTCTGCAAGGCTCTTTCCATGAGCTGGGGACAGGAAAACCTGGCACGACATGGTATCGATGACTGCTCCCAAGCATTACAATTTGGTTGTAGGGAAGAGCTGGTGTTGATGGAAAATCCGTGGCTCTGGAGACATGACAGGGTAATTTGCAGATCCCGAAGGGTCGCAAGGATGGAAGAGGAAAGAATCAAAATGTCGTCCAAGTAGCATTGGATCCTCACTGGAATAGAATGCAGAGATGCCATCAATGCTGCCAGAACCTTTGTAAAGACCCTTGGAGCTGATGAGAGGCCGAAGGGAAGTGTTCGATACTGGTAATCAGTATTCTGATAACAGAAGCAGAGAAACTGACGATGATGAGGCCAAATTGGGATGTGGAGGTAAGCCTCAGTGAGATCAATGGAAGAGAGGAGGTCGCCCTCCCAAATGCTCTCTAAAATAAAATGCAGAGTCTGCATTTTAAATCGCCTGTATTTTACAAACTGGTTGAGAAATTTTAGATCAAGGATGGGTCGCCACCCCCCTGAGGCTTTGGGAACGATGAAAAGGTGAGAGTAAAGTCCACATCCCCATTGAGACAGGGGAACAGGTTGAACAGCCCTGATTTCAAGAAGGTGCTGAAAGGCATGACTCATGAAGGCTTGCCTGGAAATGTCCCAAGAGACAGGACAGCTCAAAAAAAAATTTTGGAGGGTGGCATTAGGAAGTCCAATTGTAACCCTGACCTAATAGTGCTGAGCACCCAGGCATCCATCATTAATTCCTCCCATTTGGAGGCAAAGAAGGGTAGGTGACCTCTGATGGGTGGGGAGAACGAGGGATTACTTAGAGCAATGGAAGGAACAACCCCCTCCCCCCAAAAAAGGGTCGTTTACCAGTAGAAGGTTGTTGCTTACCAGATGTTTCCACCCGTTGGTCTTGGCGTTGGGAGAACAGCCTGTGAGGGCGGGGAAAGTGACATGAAGTCTCTGCTCGGAAGGCAGGAGGGCGATGAGCAGGGAGATAGTCGGCTTCTTCCCAAAGGAAGAGAGAAATTTACGTTTATCTCTGGTTTTGATGAGATAAGGTTCCAGAGCATCGCCAAAAAGCTTATTGCCTGCGAATGGAACTGAAGCCAGCTTCCATTTATGGCGTGACTCCGCCTGCCAATTTTGGAGCCATAAAAGTCTTCCTGCTGCTACAGAAGATACCCTGGCCTTGGATACAAATTTGGTAGAATTGAGAGTGGCATCCTCAGTGAATTCCGCCGCTGAAATAATCTTATTAAGGTCTTGGTGAGACCGAAAGTCAGAAGCATGCAATCTCTTCTGGAGTTGGCGCAGCCACCGTATGGATGCCCTGGTGAAGAAGGATGCTGCTGTTGAAGCCCAAACAATCCAAGCAGCGGCCTGGTGATTGCGCTTGAGGGTCTGTTCGGAACATTTATCATCCGGTTTCAGGATATCTTCTGGCTTCGTGGAAGTGCCAGAAGATGAGAACGAGGCCAGAACCGGAATGTCAACAGAAGACACTGCCAGGGCATTCTCCACAGCTGTGCTGACATTGTAGAAACACTTTTCTAGAGAAGATGGGCGAGGACCTGCCGAAGAAAAAGCACACTGTTCCTTGACCATGTCCAGGAACAAAATGGGAGAAGGCAAAACCTCTGCATGCATTACATGCTTGGAGAAGAGCGAATCCCCTTGGCTTGAGGGATTTCCTTGTGGCTCGGGAGCCACTTCCTCTGGCGACAGCTTGGCAGTGACCAAGGCCTTGCTGAGTAATGGTCTGAAGAGAGTAGGTTTGAAGACCAATGCAGAGGATGTCTGCTCTGGGCGAGAATCCTCTTCCTCTGAAAGATTTTGGTCAAAAATCTCACCCTTTTCACACTCTGAATGAGAAGAGTAACTGTGTTCAGATGGTGAAGGCCTTCCTTCCTCATCAACCTCCTCCCATTCTGGTAGAGAAAAATGGACCCTGAGGTCCTGAGGCCTGTGTAAATCAGGGTGATGAGACAAGGAACCGATAGATTGAGAAGGGAGAAGGGTCTGAACCCTTTCCAGAGGTTGAAGAATTTGCTTGAAGCTTTCAACCAATCCCTGCCTAATGGCTGATGAGACCACATCTTGGATATCCCTTGGTCTATGCTCAAAGATAGAGGCTGAAGGCGAAAGACCCGCTGCTGTGGGACTGAAGGTGGCTTCAGGCCTAGATTGAGGAGAGGTTCGAGGCCTGGAGGGAGGGGGAGGAGCATAGGGCACAGAAGCCTGTTGGAAATAAGACCCAGATATGCTTAAATCCTGAGGATCTGATTGTACTGCAAGAGCCTAGATAGAAAGGCTCATAGATAACTTCTCCTCCCCTGGGAGGGCTTGGTTGGGGCCCACGAGTATCACCTGAAACATGCTGTAATTGCACTTCCTTCTGTTGAATAGTTCTGTTGAACAGCCTCTCTAGAGCTGCATGTCTGCGCTTCTCTGCCCTCAATTCAGCCTGAGTTGCCTTCTATGGGGCTAGAACCTTAGCTTTGATTTTAACAGCCACCTCCCTCTGGACTGATATGTGTGTGTGTGTTGCCTACGTCTTTTTTTCTTATTGGGCTTAAGAGACTGTTCCACTGGGGGGGAAAGTTCTGCCAGAGCCTTATCTTGCTCCATTTGTAGAATAAAGGCTCTTGCATTGGAAAGAAGCTGTTTAGAAATTTTTCTATTAAGCCCCTTAGCATATAAATGACCCCCGGACTTACAAAATGGCCAGTAACCTCGTGGTGGAAGGCTTGAATCCCAGATGCCCTGTGATTACAGGAAAAGAGGCTCCAAGATTGAAGAATCGCTCCTTAGGCTATACAGAGCCCTGAGCGAAGTCAGCAAGGGAAAAACACAGCAACCAGCTACACGATCAGTTTGCCGATCATGTTTACGATTGCTCCAAACTGCAGGCGTGGGGGAGGTCTGCAGATTGCCCAGCTTGCCTGCACAGAGCTCTGTGACGCTCCTCCCAATGTTGCAGGAGAGAGCCCTGCTCTCCTGGAAGAGCAGCTGCCCTGGGAGCTGCTTGAAGCAAGGGGAAAAAAAGTACTGGAGATTGCTGGTGAGTGCTACCTAACAGAACGCTTTCAGAGACACAGCTACTGACTGAAAGGAGCTGAGTCAAAAGCTGGGGTCTCTCCCTTGGGCTGGCTTTTATATCTTAGTACAGACTCAGCTAAATGACATCATAGGAAGTAGTCATCCTATCCTGGGCTCTCGATGCAACATGGAGGAGAAAGACTGTTCATTCTAGTTAGCAATTTTGCTACCACTGCATAGCTATGGGTCATCAGGACTAACCAAGAGATCTCTTTCATTCTGCTTGGGATATCTCAAAAACTATGTTGTGCTATTTTACAACCTAACTCCATTTAATTAAATCCATTTCTCCAGGAAGGGCAGTTGAAATTAAGGTGAATGTGTTTTTCTGATATCATAAGAATTTTTAAATGTTGAGATGCTTATTCTTTAAGTTCTTTAAATACAAGCACAAAAAAATAAGAAAAACCTTTTATATGTTAAAATTGCCCTTAAAATAAAATAAACCCACCATATCAATCAGCCTTCAATCAAGGAAAAATTGATTCCTAATCTGACAAGTCTTAGAAAAATAAACTGTGTAATTTACTAGATGAAATGTTCTTTTCCCAAAGTTGACGGTGCAGACATGAATGGATTTTTTTCCCAAATCTACAATAAATTATGCCATTGTATTCTAGATTATTCTATTCTACATTACATTTTTCCCATTTTGGGGACAACAGGTCACAGCCAATTAACACACAGGTCTTAATTGTAAATCCTCCCATCATGTGTCATTATTTTTTAATCCATTAATAGTTTTGTTATGCCCACTAACATAAAAAACTCTGGAAAATCATGCTAACTATTATGCCAGGAACAGCATAACTTGGTGGTCTCCACAAATTGCTAAAAGAAGGGGATTATTTTGATAAAATGTAAAATACTTTCCAGGAGACTATTTTAAGGTTAGTGTTTCAAAACAGCTACCTGTCTACTTCCCATTGGTTAATAATATTTGCTTCAGCTGACTATGGCTGAAGAGGTCTCCTTTTTCTGTTAACAGTCAATATGGCACAAATAACTTAAGGTCAAAATGTCAAAATTAAAATGAACTAATAATTTTAAGGACTTCCTTTGAAGTCTCATTTATTTTAAAACTGACTTGAATATTTATTAAACTTTTAGATTTAGCAATATATGGTGTAATGTATTATGACTGGCTGCAGAGTTAGCAAGATTGGCATTTTTATCTATCTATCGAGTCTTTCCCAAAGATAGGATAGGGATAGGCAAATGTTGTCATTTATTAATATTAAAATTATCACAGGATATAAGCAATTGCAAGTAAAGCTGCCTCTTGCAATTGACTCGTGGTGATTTTGTCATTGCCAATGCTGTTCACGTAGTGCTCCAAATTTATTATTAACATTTCACCAAATCAAAAAGAGTTTTAAGGCAAGTTACATTTTAAAAAATCAATAAATTGAAAAGGCAAAAAGTAGGAATAATAAGACACTGTGGGGAACTACATCAAGATATCCCTCATCAATCATCCCAAAAGTGAAGGTGTGTATCTTATTTAGCAATTGTCCACAGCATGTATACTTGCCTTCTTGCGAATATTCAAATATAGCCATATATTTATTTTTGCATACTATTCAAAATGTAAATTTCCTGTGAATCATGAGTTAAATAATAAACTAAAATCAAGAGGATTTATATGCATCAAAATTGTTTTAATTGCCTTTTCTTGCTTTATCAATTTACATTTTAAATATCTTCTTCCTCAACATTTAACAGATTCATAAAGAAAATATTTAGAAAATAGAAAGCAGCTTATTTTATAATTTTTGAATTATAAAGATAACAGATAATCAAAGTTGGAAGGGACCTTGTAGGTCATCTAGTCCAACCCCCCATCCAAGCGGGAGACCCTACACCATTTTTGACAAAGGGCAGTCCAATCTCTTCTTGAAAGTCTCAAGTGATGGTGATCCCACAACTTCCAATGTTCCATTGGTTGATTGTTCTCACTTTCAAAAAGTTTCTCCTTATTTTCAGGTTAAATCTCTCCTTGTTCAGTTTCCATCCAGTATTCCTTGTCTAGCATTCAGGCCCTTTAGAAAATAGCTTGACTCCTTCCTTCCTCCCTGTGGAAGCCCCTCAAATATTGGAAAACCACTATCATGTCTCATCTGGTCCTTCTCTTGACTAGACTAGCCAAGCCCAGTTCCTGCAACCGTTCATTGTATGTTTTAGCTTCCAGTCCCCTAATCATCCTGGTTGCTCTTCTCTGTACTTTTTCTAGAGTCTCAACATCTTTTTTGTAATGTGGTGAACAAAACTGGATGTAGTACTCTAGGTGTGGTCTTACTAAGGCTTGATAGAATGGTATTAGTACTTCCCTTGATCTTGATTGTATCCCTCTGTTAATACAATTTAGGATTGCATTAGCTTTTTTGGCTGCTGCTGCAAACTGCTGGCTCATATTTAGCTGGTTGTCCACTAAGACTCCAAGATCCCTCTCACAGTTACTGTTATTGAGCCTGGTTTCACCCAGTCTATATGTGTACTTTTGGTTTTTCTCGCCTATGTGTAGAACTTTATTTTCCTCTGCACTGAATTTCATACTATCAGATATGGCCCAGTGTTCTAGTTTACTTGCATGTAAACAGGTATCTGAAAAATCACTGTCTAAAACTTGTATTATGTAAAATCATGCATGTACTTAAAACTGCCATTTTCAGAGAAAATTAATACATTGATATTTATTTTGTCTGAACACACACACACACATACACACACCTCATATATATAGCTGAGAATTCTGGTAGTCCTAATGCATTTTTCAGCAACAGACTGAACAAATAGTCACATGGCACAAAAGACTGTTTAAGGCTGTTTAAAGACTGTTTAAACAGTAAAAAAAAGGAGGAAGAACCGTGAACAATGCATGCAATAGCAGGACTTAGCAGCACTACGAGAAGAGAGGAAAAGATAAATAGCCAGAAAGAAACAGGTCCTAAGTAAAAGGATACGCAAAGCCAAAGTTGAAGAAATCAATGTGTTTGGCATTTTAGTACAAAAGTAATTATTATGTACCTTCTTATGCTGCATTCTAAAACACTAATTCTGCCCTTACCATCACAAAGTCTTGCTTTATTTTTGAAATTGATTGTTAAAATTGGTTTCCTAATGCCTTATTTTTCCACAATGAAAATGTTCCTCCTACAAAATCAACATTGCTAGTTTTAGAAAATTTCTTTCCCTATAAACTTTGCCACTTTTAATTTAGTTTCTAAACCCACAATCTCAAGATATTTTCTCAGCAATATATACAGATGCTTCTTCCTAATGTGATTCATAGGACTTACTTTTAAGTAGGAAAAGTGGTCCAAAGACACTTCTCCATTACAATGATTAAGTTACTCTGAGGTCAACACAGATTAAGAGCAATTACCACAGATGGGCTTATATATGAGTAAGTAAAGAAAATAGACACTTTTAAAAGTAATTTAAAACACCATAAATACTCACAGATAAGGCCATTTGCAGATAAGCCAAACACAATTTTGGGGGGGTATTTGGGCAGCTAAAATTCTTGGCTCATCAGCATGTATATTCAGTAAAGGTAGACCTTGCCTTATGACCACAATCGGGATTGGAAATTCTACATACAAGTGAGGCAAGATGGTAGCAGCGATAGCAGAATCTGCAGAGCCATCGCAGCAGGATTTTGGGCTCCAGCTGCATCTTAAAATTTTGAGTTGTCATAGGCCACAGACTAGAACTCAAAGGGCTGCAGACAGAATCTATGAGACTCCCATAGGGTGTGCTATATAATTTCGGCTACAGAAGATCTTCATTACTGTTGTCAATCTTGTCTTTTTGAATCTGAACTAGAAACATTTAATCCCAGAAATAAGAATCTAATAAGTCAGATTTTAGAATATTTATTCGAAAGATGGTTAAGACCACAACACAAATAGTTGCAAAATGGAAGAACTTCCATTCAAACTCAAAATACTTATAAATTATGAATAGAAAAACAACAAAACAAACCACACTGAAGAATTAATGAGACAAGGCAGGATAAGGGCTTGAAGACATCCACAGATATTGAAATACACACTGGGAAAGATGCCAGAACTCAGATAAGAATTGACAGACTAGAAATATTTTCATGCTTTGCTTCCAGAACTGGTCGATGCGGTTTGTCCTATTAAACAGTTCTGACAGCTGCAGCCCATGAAGGGGATCAAGGCCCTTTCCTCCCCCATAGACCACACCATTCACATTTCTCCCTTATCCATTCCTCCGTGCGTGCCCTGGGATGAAGAGGAGATGGGCCTGGGTATTCCTCTGAATGCCCAGCCAGCCTGTGCCCTTCCCCAGTTTCCTCCACAACCTCCAGAGCCACACTCCCACTCCCTGTCAGCTGTTCCTCCTCTTCCTCGGAGTCAGATTCTAACAGGGGCATGACAATTCCACTACGAAGTATACTTTCAAATAAGAAATCCATATATACTCTAAAGCGGCTAAACCGGTTTTGGTGTAGTAGAAAGAAGGCTGATAAGTATCTATGTAAACTGTTTCAACAACTGTTAATTTTTTTTGTCAGTGTAAGAATTAATCTCAGGCATTGGGCAGGTGACAAGGTATGAATGTTGATATCACAACCTTATTAGGATGAGCAACAAATTGGTACAACCATACACGGGCGGGCTTCAAAAATATCAGCAAGCAGTTCTCTGCCTGTTTGTAGGATGGGCGTGGCCTTGCCTGCACCATGGCAGGGGGGCATTTTTGCCCTCCTTAGGTTCCTGAGTATTTCCTCAAGCCTCTGAAAGGGCGAAAATTGCCGGCCCCAGATGCCTTGCAGAACTTCTGGGAGGCCCATTTTTCACCCTCCTTGAGCCTCCATGCCACTCCTGCATTTACCTGGCATCCAAACAGGCTATGTGGGGACTCCTGGGAAGGACGGGACAGGGTGCTCAGGGCCAGCCAGGGTTGGGATTTGCCGGTTCATCCAACCAGTCATAAAACTAGCTACAGGTTCAAACAAGTAGCAACCCACCCCTGCAACCATGGTACATGGATGGAGAGGGCAGAAAAACAAATAGTAGCCAATATAAGAGTTGGGGTGTTGTTAGTCAACCAGACCTTAAAGGACAGATAGCATATGTGTCAGGCCTCAACAATCCTACCGGTTTATCCCCTGGAGTGAAGCCCGACACATTATCTTGGTTTGGGAAGGAACATCCAATCCTGCCGTTTCCAATGTATTGACTTGGTCAGGGAAGGTTTTCCACTCCTGCAGATCCTCAGGAAAGGTTTTCCACTCCTGCAGATCCCATATCCTAGCTCGACTCATCTATCCCATATCGCCATGGACATGTAAGAAGGATGGGGGTGGGAGGAGGTTTATCGCTCTGACTCATCTCATTTCCCAAAACGAAACACGAAGGCTCATTGGGGTGGAATTGGGGGAATTAAATTGCAGCTCGAGATTTAAACCACATACTGCTTGGTTAATTAGTTGCGTTTAGAATTGTGGGGTGGAGGTGTGTAGGACTAATGGGGAGGGTGGTTGTTAGTTAATTGCACAGGGTAGGGCTACATGATAAATTGTGCTGAGATGCGAATGATGTCAGCACTGACTTTATCCGGTATAACCATTGTTGCTGTGTTTGAAGGAGAACGAGTGAAAATAAATGTACCTATTCACAAAAACCCTGTAACATAGTTTATCGCTAGAAATCCTACAAAATCAAACGAAGGCTAATAGAAAGCCAGCGTTCACCTTTATTTTCTAAAAAGCAGCTTACTGAGAATCACGACAGAGGGCACAGATCCAGAATGGATGGTGGAGGAAGGCATAGAAGTGGCTGAAGATGATGGTAGAGAAGGCAATGAAAAACAGACTGTGGGAATGGAGAGAGAGGATGTGCCATTGACAGTACCACCGGTAGTGAAACTCAAAACAACTAAGGTGTGATTAAGTGACCCCGGCCATGGTTTGAAGGAGAAAAAGGGTAAAGAATATAGGTAAAAGGAGCGTCCAATGGATTGGAAAGTGAAACAATGGCCTGGGTCTGATGAAAGTCATTAGGCAGTTCCAGGAAGCAAAATGTTAGAAATCTTTAGGATACAATTCGAGGAGGTGACTTAAAAAGAAACAAAGGAAAGAGGGACCTCAATTCAAAAACAAGTATTACAGCCTGAAAAGATGTAATATGCATCCAGTCCATTAGGGTTTCAGGAGTCTGAGGTCAGGAGAGGATTGGAAAGATCGGACTTACGTTCTAGGAGAATGGAGGATAGGGATATGGAGGAAGATAGATATTCCATGAGACCTTGATTAGTAGACCCATAGGACATGGATTATGGAGCCCTTGGGGTAGGTCAAGTACCAGGAAGGTGGGGAACACCACCTCGAACAGCCACATTTGATGGGAATACAAGTAAAGTGGCTGTTTTCTTATGCCAAGTATTAAACCATTTTGATATATTCTCCCATTGTTACCACTCAAATTGGTCCATGGTAGTGGCCATTACCGGAGTGTTAGTAGGAGAAGCATACAAATAGGCATCTGATCTATATTGCCATAGAGCAGAGGAATTGGGGAATACAGGATTATTTTTGGATGCATTAAGAAATCAGTTTGAAGATACATTGGCAGATAAGAAAGCACAAGAGGATTTGTTAGCTATGAAACAAAAAGGAAGAACAGCATGAGAATATATAAATGATTTCTGAAGAGTGGCTAGTAAAATCGCTTCATTGCTGGAGAGTTTATTAATTCATGAATTTAAAGAAGGACTGGACCCTAAACTACATCAGGCTTTTCTATATAGAGGTTCGTATGATACATTGACTGATTGGTATTGTGTGGTGATAGAATTAGATGATGATTTACGTCAGTTGAGACCAAGGCTGGAAGGATTTATACAACCACGAAAGTTTATAAGCTCAAGCACAAAATCGCAACCTAGAACAATATCGACACAAAATACTAGAACATTTAAATGTTTTCGCTATGATAGACCAGGGCATCGGGCTATGGATTGTCCAATTCTACCTATGACAGTGAAAGATCCCCAATCTGGTTCAGAATTGAATAAGACTAAACCAAGTAGACGAGATTGGCTTGACCAAGACAAGACGAGGGCAGTAATAGTGAATTTGCCAGATATTCCAGTGGAATATATATGAATTTGCCAGATATTCCAGCGAAAGATCTCTTATGCAAGCTACTACGTTGGGAGAAGCTGAAATGGATAATGAGATACCAGATGACCCAATGGTAAGTAAGCCCATTCATCCTTTTATTTTACCCATGTGTTTGGAATATGGAATAAACAGACTGATCAGGGAATCAAGGTGGGGGCATTGATAGATTTGGGATGCACAAGATGTTTAATAACACAAGCAGTGGTTGATAAATTAAATTTGAGAGTTATGAAATTAGGTGTTCCTATTAAATTCAAACTGGTGAATAGGTCTATATTGGGTGGAGCTCCATCAACTCATAGAACCGAATACATTAAAATGGTGATGGGGGAGCACTGGGAGTGGATTTCTTTTGTGGTAGTTCCTCACATGAGCGAGGCATTAATTTTGGAACTAGCTTGGCTTGATAAATGGGAGCCCACTATACACTGGGAAGGGGGTTATCATAAATTATATCTAGCCATGGGTCCTAATCTACCATGCCATGATGATGGCTCACCTCGTCCATCCAATAATAGAAAACAAGTGGAAGAGGGAACATCTACCGAAAAGACCCATCCAATTGAGTATGAAGACTTAGCAGGTGTATTTCAGGAAAATGGTATTGACTGTTTACCACCCCATTGACCTCCAGATTGTGCCATCGAATTGATCCCAGAAGTGGCATTACCCAAACCATGAATGTATTCAATGACCCAAAAGGAATTGGAAGAAATGAGAAAATACATCAATACAAATTTAAAAAGAGGATTTATCACTCCAGGAAAGTCTCATATGGCAGCACCATTGTTATTCCGGGGAAAAAAAGATGGTGGATTACATTAGTGTGTAGATTATTGAAGTTTAAATGCCACATGTGTAGAACCGTTGAATCCATTACCATTAATGAAGGACTTACTAGCTACACTCGCCAAAGGACATATATTTACAAAATTTGATTTAAGAGAAGCCTATTATAGAGTAAGAATTCGAAAAGTAGATGAATGGAAAAAAAATTTAATTGCCCTCTCGGTAGTTACTCCTAAAATGTTATGCCATTTGGGTTGCAAGGAGCTCCAGCAGTATTCATGCAACTGATAAATGAAGTGCTACATGCACAATTGTACAGAGGTGTTTTAGTTTATTTAGATGATATTTTGATTTATTCTGATTCTAAGCAAAAGCACATTAAATTCATCAGACAGATGCTTAAAATATTATTGGATGCCCAACTTTATGTAAAATTATCAAAATGTGAATTTCACATTAAACAATTAGATTACTTAGGCTATCGTATTTCAGAATGAGGAGTGGAAATGGACCTCAAAAAAGTAGAAGTGGTGTTAAAATGACAAGCTCAAAAAACCAAGAAACAACTGAAGAGTTTCTTGGGGTTTGCAAATTTTTATAGATAATTTATTCCATGTTTTGCTGATGTAGCTATGCTACTAACGGATCTATTACGTACTAAATCTATTGGTGTTGAAAATCCAAAATCAAGCGCTAAGTTGAAATGGACTACCCAATGTCAAACAGTGTTTCATAACCTAAAAAATCTGTTTGCACAAGAGCCAGTATTGAAACACCCAGACACAACTTTACCATTTATCATTCAAGTGGATGCCAGCGATGTAGCGGTAACTTCCCCAGCAAGAATATAATCCAACCATTGATACTGGCTGCTTATACGATAGAATTTTTACGATCCACAATACTTACAACAGACTTACCTACAATGTTAGCGGAAGATGAATGGTTAATAAATAATAAAAATCAAATAGAAATGAAAAATGGGATCGCATGGCAAGGAACTAAAATATATGTGCCGAACATGTTAAGATCAGTAATATTTAAAAAAAAAAGGCATGATGTTAAACAGGCAGGACATTATGTGTTTCTAAAAATGTTACATTTAGCAAAATGAGTTTTGGTGGCCAGGTGTGAGATTACAAATAGAGAATTATGTGAAATCCTGTCCTCTCTGTGTAATGAATAAAAGTAAAATTAGAAAGTCAGCAGGATTACTACAGTGTCTGAACCGATGAAGCCCTCGAAAGACATTGAAATGGACTTTGTAGTAGATTTACCGGATAACCATGGATACACAGTGATATGGACTGTTATTGATCTATTCTCCAAACAGGCACAATTTGTTCCATTTAAAGGAATACCATCAGCTAAAAAATTAGCTGAATTGTTTATACAACATATATATCAATTACATGGGGTGCCTCAAAAAATAATATCGGATAGGGAATACAGTTCACCTCAAAATTCAGGCAAGAGTTTATACACCTGATTGGTTCAACACAAGTACTAAGTACAGCATATCAACCAGCTACAAATGAAGTGGCTAAAAGAGCTAATGCTGCCATTGAACATTACCTTTGTTGTTATGTTAATTATCAACAAAGTAATTGGGAGATCTGATACTGTATGCTGAAATAGCGTATAATAATATGGTACATAGCAGTACTGGTCATTCCCCCTTCCAAATAGTAAGTGGTATGGAATTTGTACCCATATCCGAATGGCTTCATAATGAACAAGAACAAAATGTAGAGACTACAACTACCTGGGCAGATAAAGACATAAGCAATGGGACTCAGTTCAAAATCACCTTGAAAAAAGCACAAGAAGCATACAAAATCCAAGCCAATAAAAAAAGATCCACATAAACACATTATGACGGTGGATATTGGGTATATCCATCAACTAAATACCTACACCTAGGTCTAGATAGTAAAAAACTAGGCCCAAAATACATTGGACCATTTCAAGTTGTACGAGTAATAAATCCTGTTACAGTTGGTTTTTGACTTCCTTCTAGGTTCAAAAGAGTTCACCCCGTATTTCATATCAGTCTTCTAAAACCTGCAAATAAGACACAAGAACCTAGATTGCATACACCAGGACTGGTTCATGATGACCATTACAAGATTGATGACATACTCAATTCACATCGTAGACATGGAGTATTGCAATATTTAGTTCGGTGGACAGGTTATCCATTAGCAGATGCAACATGGATACCCCATACGGATGTATCTGTATCTTGTCTGAGACAACAATTCCATACAAAAAGACCCACAAAAGTGGGTGGGAGGGATGAAGTAAGATGAATACATGTTAATATTAAGATAACAACATGAATAATATTAATAATAAACTTTCTGTTACAGAAGGAACAATGGTAGAGGGGGCTGCCTGTCGGGCTTCAATGATCCTACTGGTTTATCCCTTGGAGTGAAGCCGAACACATTAACTTGGTTGGGGAAGGAAAGTCCGATCCTGACATTTCCAATGTATTGACTTGGTCAAGGAAGGTTTTCCATTCCTGCAGATCCTCGGGGAAGGTTTCCACTCCTGCAGATCCCATCCTGGCTCAACTCATCTATCCCGTATCACCATGGACATGTAACAAGGATGGGGGTGGGAGGAGGTTTATCACTTCGACTCATCTCATTTCCCAAAACGAAACACAAAGGCTCATTGGGGTGGAATTGGGGGAATTAAATTGCAGCTCGAGATTTAAACCACATACTGCTTGGTTAATTAGTTGCATTTAGAATTGTGGGGTGGGGGTGTGTAGGACTAATGGGGAGGGTGGATGTTAGTTAACTGCACAGGGTAGGGCTACATGATAAATTGTGCTGAGATGCGAATGATCTCAGCACTGACTTTATCCGGTATAATCGTTGTTGCTGTGTTTGAAAGAGAATGAGCGAAAATAAACATACCTATTCACAAAAAAACTGTGAGTAACAGTTTATTGCTAGAATTCCTACGAAATCAAATGAAGGCTAACAACATGAATAAGATAAACACTACTGGAATAGGCATTGGCAGTGGACTGGATTATCCCTCATTCTGCAGCTCAAATTTGCTTCACTAAAACTCATTAACTGCATCCTATTATTGTTAGATAATGTTTTTAATGATCATGTATATGGCAAGTTTAATTGCTGTGCATAATACTTAGCACTTCTGTTGAATAATTAAATAAATAATCCTCTGAAGTTTCACAGTAAAGTACCATTGTGTCAAAAATCATTTTATCATTGAGGGTTATCACAGACTTATTTTTTATTTTATTTATTAAAAAAGAGAGATCTAAAAAGATGATGACATGATTAAGGCATCAGGCTAGAAACCAGATATCCGAAATTTTAATCCTGTTTTAGGCAGAAAGCCAGCTGGATAACCTAAGGCCAGTCACTTTCTCTCAACCCGAAGAAGAAAGCAATAGCAAATCACTTATGAAAAACCTTGCCATGAGAACTGCAGGGTCTTGTCCAGACAGTTTCCAAGAATTAGATATGACTAAAAAAGAGGGTGGACTAAAAAAGCAGTTCAGATAAAAAGAAGCAAGAGAGACACCTGCGTTGCTCGCTCAATATTTGAAAATGATATTGCTAACAATTCTTGAGAGTACTTCATATATTCATACAGGTCATTTATTAGGACATTTTAAAGAAAATGTCAGTTTCTCTGCCAAGATATTATCAAAAAACAAAAAAGAATAAGCAATACAATTATTCCTTTAAAGCCTTATATATGTATTCTGACAGTGAAGTTAATCAAAACTTTTTTTCATTTTATATCTTAAGTCAATTTTAAATGCAGTTTATTGCTTGACATGAATTCAGAAGCAAGTAGAAACTTTCCAGTTTGAAGTGCTGGGGCAGAAGAAGGTCACTTTTTAAAGCAAATTCTCTCTTGGGAGGAAAACCTGGAAGGATGCTCTTTGAGCAGCAATTTATACTCAGTACAGTAAGTCATTAAAGAACAGTCAACACTGCAAGCCTTTGCCACTAGTCTGTTGTGATCCTATATCTACAGCTGTGAGTAGTTATCATGCAGGAAAATAAATTTTTAAAGCCTAAAGGATCAAAGGACATGGTCAGAAAAAAATACTTTCCCAAATATTAGAAGGAGAATGCAACTTTTTAATTTCTTCGGAAAAAACACTCCTACAAACACAAGGTTAAAAAAAAAAACATTAAGTAGATGCTATTACATGCCCCTTGGCATGAAAGGATTAAAACTGTTGTAATGAAAAATGTACAAAACAGTTTGTATCTGAGAAAATACAGGGTTCTTCAATCAAGAACATGTATGGTACTGTTCTAAGTGAATAATAGCTTGTTGTCATCTACATAATCCACTAAATTAATTCACTGTAATTCTTTCACAATTATTATTTTACCTAATAACTTACTCTGAATGGATATAACCTAGTCTGAATAGGTTAGTCTCAGCATTAAACTAGTGCTAAACTGAAATTTCCTAAGTATGCAAAATCAAAACTTCTAAAAACTTGCCGCAAACTTAACACATTTCCAGGCACACTTTGGTACTGGTGTTACAATGCCAATGAATACGTCCTAAAATGAATCATTATTGCTAGTGCTGTCCTTATTCAGAAACTTTCAGCGCTTCCCTGCATATGTGAGACTTCATTTCCTTCAACAGAGAGATAAGATATATAGGAATAAATACAAGTTATGAATTTTCAACTCAGAACAAACGAACAAACAAACATGAAAAAAGTCAACAAAGGATAAGAAATAATTATTTAGCTAAATAGTCACTGAAAAACAGCAGACACCAGAATTGAGTATGGCTCAAAAGCATCTTTATGAGTAAAATTATTTAGAAATTTTATGAGTATGGTTAAAATTTAACCACAGATTTCTTCATACACGGACTACCAATGAATACTATAGACTTCAGAAAAGGTCACAATGGTGAAATCTATTCTAGTCAGACACATACACTGCTCAAAAAAATAAAGGGAACACAAAAATAAGACATCCTAGATCTGAATGAATGATATATTCATTCTGAGAAGTGGTCTGTGGTCACCACCTGCAGAATCACTCCTTTATTGAGGATGTCTTGCTAACTGCCTATTGCTTTCCACGTGTTGTCTATTCCATTTGCACAACAGCATGTGAAATTGATTGTTAATCAGTGTTGCTACCTAAGCGGGCAGTTTGATTTCACAAAAGTGTGATTGACTTGAAGTTACATTGTGTTGTTTAAGTGTTCCCTTTATTTTATTTTTTTGAGCAGTGTACTTTGTTTCATATCTATGTTGTATCATCAATCTGAAAACTGACATAGGATTTTTTTAAAAACAAGTTCTATGGGTCCACATACACAAAAAGAGCTCTTATGGTTGAGGTGCTGGACAAGGAGCAGGAATACAGTGGTACCTTGATATTAAACTGCTTTGAAACTCATCAAATTTGGTACTCACAGAATGGAGCATTTTGACATTGAAATTTTGTCCCGGTAATCATGGTCTGTTTGGTATTCAACGTACAAGCTAGAACTTGTCGGTGTTGACTACCTTGTGAATCACTGTATTATTACTGATGGGAAAAATTTGTTTGGTATTCATCATTTTTTGTACTCATCGCATCTCCCAGAACCAATTAACAATTAGTATCAAGGTACCACTGTATACTCTTCCCTTGGATGACCTTGGACGAGTCAATCCCTCTCAGTCCAAATCACTGTCTGTTTCTATAAGAAGTTAGTCATCTTCTGAAATGGCAGATCTCATTCTGTGATTTGAACAATTATATAAGTATTATATACACACACACACACACACACAAACCCACACAGATACTTTTTTAAAAAAAAAAAGGCTAAAATCATGCAAGATTATCAAATATCACAAGATGCAAACATTCACAGGATTTTGATGTTTTCACTAGAAATCTCACAACTTTCTACATAAATGCCATGTCTATTAGGACACTTATCAACACCACATTTCTGTCCTCTAAGGCAACTAAACAGAAATAGGGGCAAAAATGCAGAATAAATACTACTCTGTCCTTCTAAGACAAATTATGTGGTTGCACAATTCAAACATCATCCCCATAGAACAAAAGACACACCTATACACTTTCCTAGACATAAATTTCTTTTTTATATTGGCACTAAATTAAGAATTCCATTAAGCAATCTTTAATTGTTGACATCCTTAATCTTACACTGACATCAGGTGCTGAATATATCCAGGCTAAGCCAAATTGGGGTTTTAGGAAACTGATAATTCTCTTTGTGTTACACATTCTTAGAATCTGATTGTTCCAGTTGAACAGTAAAGCAAGCAACTTTTCTTTCTAAAATTATCTCCTCCATCTTCCCTCAATAGTACTTGCTTGATAATAACCCACAATCTATTTTTCAAATGAGGCTATCTTTAACAAGAACTTAATCTTTCCCAGAGGAGGATTCAAAATATCCCACTAACCTATGGACAGAAGCGATTCTGAGATTTTATGCATTATGCCATAGATTTTGGCACAATTTTGAGGTTTTATGCATTATGCCATAGAGAAAAGCTACCTAGGGAAACTCAAGCAAGGGTTGGTTGACTTTCTTAACATTCCACATTTCACTGCATCTAACTAATGTAAATAGCCAACAGTAGTACATATGTTCCCTTCTGTAAATTCTTTACTAATGCTCATTTACAATAATCAAACTGGAAGCCTTTACTTTTACAATTCTCAAGCTAGTATTTTACAGATATGCTTGCCAAAAAGAACAAATTGGGATAAAGTGTACACACAAACACCCCTATATCAACAGCATATATACAGATAACACTTTTAACACTTTCAGGCTTGACTTTCTATAGAGTTCTAAGCAGCTGCTTGCATATGTGTAACTTTTTGTCCAGAATGACAGCTGTATTTTCGCCTGTTTTGACATTGAGTCTGATTTGGGTGAATAACTCATATCCATTAAAGTGCTTTTACAACACTGAATGACTGCCAGAATACTTCCTGATCAATTTTAAAAGCCAGCTAGCTGTCATCATCTAATCGCAACAGCAGAGAACAAATCTCTGGGGAATAAAACAGGATTTTAAAGCATTTTTAAAAGCATGGTATTAATTTTGAAACCTACAGGTTATTTAAATAAGAATCCAAAGCTGCATATTGATGTAAAAAGGCAATGCTTTTAGCATCTTGAAAAATCAAAATACTTTTCAGTATGCAACCATTCTGAACTATTTTTACTATTTAACATTTTAAAAGCAAATTTCAACTCATGCAATCTCCGGAGAATATTACTACATTACCCATTAAACTCAGTTCGGTAAAACTTTTGTTTGAAAGGATCCCTATACTCACAAACAGGAATGCAACAGAAACATATAGAGTACTGTCAATATGCAATCTTTGTATCTTACTACTGTAAAGCTGAAAAAACATTTCATTCTAGCATGTTTAGATCCCCATTCCTTGAAAATACAGATCAATGAAATAAATAGGAGGCAGAATTCACAAGCACAATTGTTTCAACGAATAATTATCAGGGAAATATAGGCTATATTTTTAGCAACACACAAATAACATGTTATTTGACCTCTACATATTGTTTTGAGATATGGCTGATTTCAACTAGCACATATAAGTGTAGCTTCATCTTCTGAATAATGCAGGACATGAAGTAGAAGAGAGTGTACACTCACACTGAATACAGTAGAGCCTCTGGTCATGAACTCTTCTGACCATGACCAAATCAGGTGTTAACCCAAAAATTCACAATTTTTTTCCCGTGGTCGATTTCCCCTTCCATGCCAATTTTTTGTAAGCACCAAATTTCCAAAATTAGGTTCAGGTCAGGACCAAATCAGGTTGTGACCAAAGTTATGGAACAAATTATGGTCGCAACCAGAAGTGCTACTGTACTTCTTTGTTCCAAGTTTGCTTATTCCATGATAAGCTAAAAAAAATTTTCCTTAAATATTACAATAAAAGTTATCCATCTTTTGAGGGATTTTCCGATTAATAATTTGTCTATTTTAAAGTTATCATTTACAGACATCTTTAAATGAATGAATTTAATAGTGTGTTTATTTTATCTGGATAATCAGCTTCTACAAATCAATTCTGTAAGCATTTTAAAAACATTTTAAATTTCTTTGATAGACTTTTGCACAAAGCTAATCATCTAAAATGAAAACTAGCCTAAACTGAACAGGACCATTTTGGGGAGTAAAACATTTTGATTGAAAGCTTTATGATGATATTATTTTACCCTACTTGTGGTCTGCCAATGGTCTGCGAAGCAGGCAGCATAGTTGGATGGTGGGAAGGAACATGGGGCAGTTCTGGAGTCTGGGGAGGGCTCAGACGAGGGATCTGCATCTGACACAGAGATGGGGCCAGGGCCATCTGAGAGTTATGTGTGGACTCTGGACCTCCAGAATCCAACACCAGTGAGGCAGAGGAACAGGGAGAGCTGGTGCGCACTTGCACAGAGCTGCCAGAAGGTAAGAACAGTTAAGACAAAAGAGATGACACAGGAGTAAGGTTTGGAGATAATTGACCCCTCCCATAAGACATAAAGGAGCAGCAAAGAGACATAAGCCTTTGCAGGAAGCAACTTTGTTCATTCTGATCAATTTAAACTTTGAAGCTCCATGATGACTTCGTGCTCCATTTGGCCTTGTACAGCTAAATTGGCAATTTAGTCATTGGCAGCATTTCAATGGAGATAAGGTGGGTGCTTATCAGCCTTATTCCGAAAGACTGTGGCAGACTTCTGTTGGACTATTCATAAACTGTTTGACACTCATTACGGGCTGTGAATGCATAAAATTCACAGCCATTGAAATAAACAACAGATTTTGGGAACAGTGTGATTGTTACTGTGTCAGGAAGCCTTGGTCAGAATACTTCTACCTGTTGGTTATAAAATAAGTTGGTATTATAATTTCCAGACTTCTCAGGGTAATGGTAAAACAGTTCTCTAGCAATAGAGTCAACAAATTTGGAAGTTACATATATGAAACAAAACAGGTTAAAGACAGTGGCATTATAGTACTGAATACCTGAGAAATTACAGGCTTTGCAAGTATTTATACAATTTCAGAAACAGGAAAAGAGCCCCACCTGGGTAGGATGAAAAACTAAGATCCTTTTCATATCATAGAAGATTAATTTCCAAATGTAATCTAGCACTTAGAGTGGGAAAATGGAATTATTAAACTCCATCCTCCAAGCTCCTATTCTAGTTACATATCCAAAAGTAGCCGTCAATATTCTCCACTGCACGCTCACTTAAGACCTTGTTAACATAACTAAAAAATTCAGTAAAGAAGCTTTGTTGACTATCTTCTTAGCTGGAGCCACTTAGGGAAATGCCTCTTGATGCATTAACTGCTAAAAAACTTAATTAGGAATGGAGGCAGGGAGAAAAAACATACACTTTCTGTATTTTGAAATAAAATTCTATAAAGCTCCATTTTGTCTCAAAGTTCTTACTCACCGGAAAGGAACTTGAACAACCATTATCATAATAATAATGCACCAACCATTATTATTTGTCTCTCATGATCATCTTTCTTTTCTCAAGCAACTATTCTAAATTGGTAGTGCAAGCAAAGACCTTTCTAATGTCCTTCCATACCTCAAACAAAACAAAAAAGTCTAAGAATGTAAAAAACATGACAGCCCTTCATCCTTCAAGGTGAAACAATTTATACTTTTACAGCTTCATTAACTTTGTACAAATATGTCTTACTGTTTTTAAGGGACAAGTTCCCATGATAGGGCTTAGATTTGATCTCCAGTGTCAAAGCTGAAATTATCTTTATTTGAATATGAGCTATGTTTGTCCACTTCTCCTAAGACAGGAGTGTCAAACTCAAGACCCACAGGCCACATCTGCCCTGCAGAGTGCTAAGATCTGGCCCATGGAGCCATCCTGGAAACAGTGAAGGACTGGTCCACAGTGCCTCTGCAAGTGAAAACGGAGCTTTCAGGAGGCTGTCTCAGCCAAAAATGGAGCTGGAGACAATGGATCTCCCAGCCTCGCCTGGGTCACCACAGGTGCCTCTGACATGAGTGACATTGAGCTGGCTATGCCCCCCACCCCCCTGAGGTTAAACACAACCATGATCGGCCCTCAATGAAATCGAGCTTGACACCTATCCTAAGGCAAGTGTTGCAAAAATCTACGATACCTCAGTAATGTAGCTGGCCATGATGAAAGACACCATCTGTCTAGCTATTATTAGCCATTTTGGGTTTGTGTGCATTCTTTTGCCCTCTACCACTGTTCAATTGCCATTTTGACTTGGTTAGTGAGAGACATGAGACCTCTGTACTGTGTATCTTTTTGTTGCTTTTGAAATGATATCAATGTTGTGATGCTTCTCTCTCCTCCCACCTCCAAATACTGATTGGTTAGGAGAGAGGATGGAAGAAGGAAGGACATCTGTTAATCTGCTTGCAAACTCATGACTAACAGATGAAGGATTGTTACGCAATCTTCAGAATATAAATTTAAAAACAATTGGGAATATATCAACCTCCTTTCTTCTTGTTGGTCACTACAAAAAGTATGTATTCATTTTGGCTGAAGTTAAAAGGGAAACCAGATGCCTGGACTGCATCGTGTGGACAAATCAGCTTGTTTTGTTTTTTACTCTGTCATGAGAATATCATTTTTAAGACAATTACAGTGCTGTAGACCTATAAAAATAGACAATCAACTTGGATGGCATTTAATTGGCACATCTGAGGGGAGAAAAATAAAACAGGGAAAAACTGTATTAGTCCCCAGTAGGTTCAATTTTAGCTAATAATGTTTTTTTGATGGTTGACTGGTTTTTTGCTTTGCTTTTCTGCTTAACTATCTTCCTGTGATTTTTTTAAAAAAAACATGGAATACTGGCCAACTATTTGTCTGAAATGGTATAGCGTTTCCTGCTTAAGTGGGGGTTGGACTAGAACAGGAGTCACCAACCTTTTGGATCTCAGGGACCACCAAATTTATCATTTTAAATCCCAGGAACCACTAACCGGTTCTGTGGGTGTGGCCTAATTTGTGGGTGTGGCTTGGTGATCATGTGACTGGCTGGGCATGACTTGTATGTAAATATTATAAATATTTATATAAATATTGGATTTTTTATAAAAAAGAGCAACTTTTACCCAAAATCAAAGCAGGCAAGCAGATTTAGTTGCTCATAGAATCACATATTCATTCAAAAATCTATCTATCTGCTGTTGGCTAGCTCAGTCTGTCACATAAAATTTGCTTGCAAGCAAACTCACAAAATTAACTCACAACACACCATGCATGTAAATACTGAATTTTTTATTAAAAAAGAGCAACTTTACCCAAAATCAGGCAAAGCAGGTAGATTGAGTTGCTCACAGAATCATTCAGTGATTTATCCATCTGTCATCGGCTAGCTCAGTCTCTCAAATTTGCTTGCCGTGAGTCTGCACTGAATACAAGAACCTTCAGTCCTAAGGGAGGTTCGGCTGTGCTTAAAAGCAGAGCCGAAGATCTAAAGACTAGCTAGAACAAGAAATCCAACCATTTCCTGCTTCCTAGCTATTCTAAATCTGGCACAGCAGAACAGATGATGGTCGGAAAAAGAAAAAATAGCAATTTAGCAGGCAAGTTTGCTGGGTAAGGAGTGAGTGGGCGGGGATGGTTCCCGTGGACCATGTGGGCTGCACAGCCTTGGGTTTCTGCACAGCCTGGATGAATTGCTTTGTGGGGGTGAGATTTCTCTGCAGCCCACCAAAATTTTCTCACGGCCCACTGGTTTGCGACCGCTGGACTAGAAGACCTCCAAGATCCCTTCCAGGTCTGTTATGTTGTTCTATTATTCTGAATAGCATATGGTCACAGCAAGTTGAAACAGGAGGAAACTGCTAATTTTTATTCTAGTTCTATGCTAACTAATATATGGGGTGGGAGAGACTGTTTCTTTCCTCCTTGTTTTATGACAATATACAATTGATTAGATAGTGAAGCAAGTATTCCAGAATAGAATAACATCCTGTTATTTGCAATGGAGATCAACTGGATTTTTTTTTCTATCAGCTTCTACCAGAAGAGAAAGGGAAAACAGGGTATCCAAAGAGAAAGGGAAAACAGGGTATTCAAGTCAATCCATATTGACTTGAAACGATCCTACAGAAAATCTGAAGGATAGTCCAGCATCACTCTCTAATCTTGTGGAATGCAAGGAAAATTATGCAAAGTATTTTTTTTTGCCAACTCAGGGATGGGAGAAAGGCATGTTAACACTAACATGAGGAAATGCTTTAGGATGATACACGTCTCCAAACACCTATTAGCTAAAAGTTCATTTCAACCAATGGTTCAGACAATCTCCACAATCCATTGCATGGAATCTATCAAGAAAAGAAGGAGATAAACCCAAATCACCCAACTTGAGGCAGCCAATCACAATTACCTATTTAACTTTCATATTCAGTCAGTGGAGATATAAAAATATAGGATTGAACAAAAGAGAAAGAATACACTGAATGATTGTGGAACAACTATGTATCATCCAGGGAAAAGAGGATATGAAAGAAAGAAGATAATGTGAAGTTGATTTTGGCTTAATAAGGACCTATTACTAATTGGACACACTATGACAGTGTTGTCGAACCTTTTTGGTACTGAGTGCCAAAGGTGCCTGGGGGGAACACCAGAAACTGGAAGAGCAGCTTCCCTGCAAGCTCGTGCGTGAGTGCCGGAAACTGGAAGAGCTGCTCCCTGGTATGCATGTGCATGCTGGGAAGCTGAGCTTCAGGTTTTTGGCATGCATACATGCATGCATGCATGAAAACCAGCTTGCTGCATGTGTATGCTGGAAATCAGAAGAGCAATGGGCGAAGGCTGGTGTGCCTGAAGCGATGGCTCTGAGTGACACATCTGGCACATGTGCCATAGGTTCAACATCTATGAAATACGTATTACAATTAATTTTTTTTTATATTTTCCAAAAATGAAAGGTGCTTTTTGATAGTGTCCAATGTTTTAAAAAATGCAGTATAATTTGGCAGCAAAGGACTAAAGGCTGGTTCTAGTTTTTAGCCAATTTTCAGTTTCAGGGTAAAGAAGACGGGTAAAGTAAGCCTCTAACAGAAACATAAAAATAAATCTCTTCTATAAAATAAAAAACATCCCTATCCCTTTTATTAAGACAAAAACATTAAAAATGTATTCGCAAACCTTCCAATGATGATTTTTTGTTGATACTTAGCTGATTTCTAATGTGCATTTCATATTCAAAAAGTTGTTTTTCTGTGCCCTAGCCTCACTTTATTCCAATGTGTCAAATTTGAATTAACCTTATGCGTAAAGAAATTATGTTTATGCATAGTACACACAAAAATAAACACAAATCAATTAAGCCCTCAAATTTATATACACTAGCCAGACTCCTGATGTATTCAAGGAGTGGCAGGAGAATAATGTAAATTGTAATTTCAACATGTTCCATTTTCTAGATTGTAACAGAAACTTTTCTTTCTTGTAAATGTCTCACATTGGTTCTGATTTGAGACTAAGGGAAAAAACCTGATTGCTTTGCCAGGAACAACATCCAAATTTTAATTCTACCTAGCTTTTGACCTGTAGCACTTTTGTGTCATTTTCAAATTCACTTTCCCCAAACAACTAATAATCTACAAATAGTCCAATGCTTAAAAAGACCGTTTGGTCTTGTTAAGCCTGGGTTCCCCAACCAGGGTTAGGTAGACAAGCTAAACAGAATGTGCAGCGTTAGTCAGATAGGCACACAGATAAATGAGTGAGCTAAACTTGTATGTTTATTAACATACAGTAAAAATAACAGATACGCTTGTGCTATCAAGAATATATTTTATTCCAGTATAAGTTTATGGCATAGTCAAATAACAGTCCAATATTCAT
>BLBF01000005.1:32802100-32846622 GCA_015471245.1 Laticauda colubrina
TCAGTTAAGGTTAACGCAATTATGCAAATGGCTTGTTGATTTTTATGCTTAAATTCTTCTATCTTTAGTCTGTCTTCCTCATCCTCTGGATCCCATTCTTCTACGTTTGGTGGATTTTCAATTATGTTCCACAGACCTTCTCCTCGTAGAAGTAGACTACATTTTGTAGACCATGATAGTTTGTTCCATCCAGCTTGGATATAAGGGACAAACATTGTAGAGTGACTTGTGCCATGTTTTCTTACATGGATATAAAAATATAATTAATAAAACACAGCTGTCTGTTTACTGTAATGTATAACAATACAAACTCTCACTTTTTACATAAATCTGTTTAACCTAGTTAAACTGACTTTGCATTCTCAAGACCCATAACCATTGTTAAGCCTGGGTTCCCCAACCAGGGTTAGGTAGACAAGCTAAACAGAATGTGCAGCGTTAGTCAGATAGGCACACAGATAAATGAGTGAGCTAAGCTTGTATGTTTATTAACATACAGTAAAAATAACAGATACGCTTGTGCTATCAAGAATATATTTTGTTCCAGTATAAGTTTATGGCATAGTCAAATAACAGTCCAATATTCATTTACCATGTAGTCAGTCCATTTCAGGGATATTCAGTTAGCAAAGTCCATGTAGAATATCCTATATCAGTTCACTTACAAAATCAGTCCTTTGTTGTCTCTCCCGTTCGAGCAATGCAGTCTTGATTCCAAGCAGTAATCAGGGATCATCAAAGCCAGAGAGAGAGTGAGAGCAAGCCGTAGTCTTGCTACTTTTATATTGTTTTCTTAACCACTCCTTTAATTGCTATTTCACAGTTAAAGCTGTATACACTCTAACATACACTAACTATGATTCATAGTTATTATTTCACCTAAACCAGTTAGGGTGAACAATGTTATCCCTAACAGGTCTGTCTGTTCTACTCATAGTAAATATTGATTTAAGTGTTCCAAAGCTACAAGAGCAATAGTATTTTGATTCATAAATCTCTCCACAGTGCTTTACAGCGCTCTCTGGGCAATTTACAACGTAAATGTGCAATTTGCATATTGCCCCCAACAATCTCTGTCCTCATTTTACTGACCTCAGAAGAATAGAAGGCTGAATGCACCTTGAGCTCATCAGGATTGAACTTTAGACTGTGGGCAGAATTTGCTGTGCCACCTGAGCTCCTACAAAAAGGCCTACATCAATTACAAAGTAAATCAGAGTCCTGATATAATTTACTTAACAATCCTTAAGATCCAAATAATGTAGTAATGGGTCATTTATTTATTTGGGATGCAGTGGCTCAATGGCTAAGACGCTGAGCTTGTCGATCAGAAAGGTCAGCAGTTCGGTGGTTTGAATCCCTAGCACCAGAGTGAGCTCCCATTATTTGTCCCAGTTTCTGCCAACCTAGCAGTTTGAAGGCATGTAAAAATGCAAGTAGGAAAATAGGGACCATTTTGATGGCAAGGTAAAAGTATTCTGTGCACCTTCGGCTTTTAGTCATGCCAGCCATATGACCACAGAGATCTCTTCAGATCACTGGCTTTGTAATGGAGATGAGCAATGCCCCTTAGAGCAGGAAACAACCAACATGTATGCGAGAGGGGAACCTTTACCTTCATTCATTTAAACTTTAAAGCCTTTCTACATTTTTTAAATAAAAGTTTTATTTAAGTTTTACAAAACATACAAATACAAATAAAATATCTTTTTTTGAGAACAGCGTGGCCCTGGGTTATAATTTCTCCATATAGACATAAACTCAATACATATTTAGCTTATGCATTCTAATCCATCTTATATTTTCACAATTTTTTCCATAGCTTTTCCCTTTCTTTACTTCCTATAGCCTTATTTTAAATTATCTCATTCCTTTCTTAATTCAATTACATATCTTTTTCTAATTTTTAAAATCTTTCCAATCAATGTATTTATACTTTCTTCTGTCCTGTTTACAATTTCATATTATCTTTTCTCATAAAACAAATTTTCCCCTGTAATTACTAGACTGGAGTATAACACCTTTGTATCTTTTTTCAACCTTATTTAAAAATTTAAGTTAAATCTTTACAGTTATTCATTTTCTAACCTCTATTTTATAACACATACCTATTTTCAATCAAATTCTGCTTGGTACATTTCCTTAAAATACACACTAAATTCTTAAAAGAAAAAAAGTATATATGTATATATATGTGTATATATGTATAACAATAGTAAATGGAATCTTTTACATTTCTACTTCTTTTAACAAACATTACCCAGTAATATCAGTTGTCTTTCACTTTAATCATCTATATTTCATATTTTATTTATTACTGTCTTTAAATAAAAAACCAAACAATAGTAATTAACAGTAGTCAATAAAGTTATTATTCTTATTCAAGTTCATCTTATCAACTGATAAAAAGTGTCCATGTTTCTTTTCAGGTTTTTTTTTTTTAACATTCTTTTTTAAATCATTGAGAGCCTTATTCTCTTTACAAATATTCCACTACACATCAATATAAATTTTTTCTATCACTTTAATCATCTAACATATTTTATAACAATGCTATCCCATGCACCTTTGCAGAATCCTCTCCTTAAGTTAAATTTTAACCACTGTCTCTGTGTCTTTTAAATAGGTTTATACCTTTAATTCTTGTGTTTTCCCTGTACCTCTATCTTGTTTGTCTTTTGTAGTTTCTTTTCCTTTCCCTCTTCCCTCTCTTCTTCTCCCTCCCCTTTTTATTTTATTTTCTATCTGATTCTCCCTTCTGTGATCCTCCTTCTGCTTCTTCCTGATATTATGATTACTTTTCAAATTACTCTTTTTTTTTTTGTTCCTTCAGTACTTAAGTTTTTAGCTCCCTTTTCCCCCCCTTTCCCTTTTTTACCCCGCTTAAAATTGCTTGGTCATTGAAGATGGCTTCTTTGTTGTCTGCCCTTCTTGTTCTGCCAGCGTTTCTTGTTGTTTTTCATAGTTCAAGATCTCCATTTGTAAAAATTGAAATTTGAAGCCAAAAGATCCTCTTCCATCTTATGCTTCTTCTTTTTGTTCTTTTTGTTAAAAAATTTCAAACAACCCCCAATTGATTTTATTTTATTTCATTAGGATCCTCCATCAAAGTTCCAGGAATCATCTAATAATCCACAACTGTTTCTTGCTTCTTTTCTCACTTTCTCTTTCCAGGGGCTTTGTTCTCTTATAACAAAGTTTCAGTTACAATGTATCTTTTGCAAGCCTTGTTAAAATTCCACTATCAATTTTTTTAAGTTCCAGGTGGTCTCCTCCATTTTTCAGATTCCACCTTCTTTTTTCCTTTTTCCCTCCGCTGCTTTCTTTTTTTTTTTAAAGAAAGTTTTTAAATTATCCAAGAATCTTTATCTCTTTGACACTTTATTTTCAGCTACAAAAAGCCTATTAATGTCAATGTGGATTAGTATCAATTTCTTATTCAAATCTCTTCTTCTTAATGTTCCAAGTCAGTTAAAACTGTAGATGTTAAAGGAAAAAAAGCCATTTCCTTTCCCTTTCTCAGCTTAAAATCTTTTTTAGGAATAGTATTAGTCTTTAAAATTCAGGTTCCAGGTACCTTAAATAGAAATTCTCCATTCAACCTGATCAGTCAAACTTTCTCCTTTAAATTTCCTCCTGCACAATCTTGTCCCATCGGGTTCTTTCAGGTGGCCATTTCTGACCACCACTGCAACCACCTTTGGGAAAGGGAGTAATGGCCAGCTGAGGAGGAAAGATGCAGCACTTCTCAACCCCGCTGATGGCTCTCCCTTTGTTCACCACCTCTATGGGGTGGCTTCAGCCCCAAATCTGGGCGGCTCGGGGCGCTCCAGCGGCGAGCACGGACCAAAACCACAGATGATCACGATTTCAGTCCATCGCCGAAGAAGCCCAAACCGGAGGTCCCAAGCCTTTGTACATTTTTAATGATGCATTTTCATTGAAATAGGATGCAAAAGAAAGCATGGAATAATCAGAACACTGAAGATCCAAATCAATTCCAATTCTAGAATGAACTGTAATATATTCTCACTGGCCTATGTGAACTGGGCAGGCAATGTCTGGAAAGCCGAGATGAAAGCAAATTGGTAAGGGAATTCTATGTCCCTTTGCTGCCACCTAATGGTCATCTAGATTTTTGCAGTCCCAAACTGAAAGTAATTTTAAGTTTTAAAAGCTTTAAAGCTTTAATGATAGCACTATGAGGAAATGGTTCTCTTTTATGTTATCTATTTATCCAAACAAAGAATTATTTGGCAACAATGATAAAGCAGCAAGACTACGATGACTTTCCTTTAATTGCTCATTAAATCACTGATTGCCTGTGGAGGAAGACGTGCAGTTATGGTCAAACACCAAGTCCTATTATATAGTAACAGCTTGGGCTGTCCTTGGGCTGTGTGGGGTTGAATCACTGCAAAGCAAACAAACATTTTAATCCTGGAAAATACAAACGCTTAGGCTCCATAAAGCTCTTAAGTAACTTTTAATTTCACAGCCTTAGAGAAGCTAATATTGCAGAGCACAAAAGGTCAGAGATAAAGAGACCTACCAGGTGCTAGAATAAACATTTATGGTTGATAGAAGAGCAGTGCTTGGCACATCTGAAATTATTTACTCTAATGTACAAGCTGAGAGTGAAATTAATTTCATGCAGCTGTATTGAAAGGACCATAGGGACATTACTGGCATCAGTAATATTTCTACCTCTGCTATGTGTCTAAGGTAACTTACCAGCTAGTGCATTTATATTAATATAGTAATCTTTAGCATATTTCCACACAGCTCAAGAAAATAAACTGCCCTACAATTCATCATGGAATCAAAAGTCTTGAAAGAAGCAGATCAAATAATCATGTCCAACATTTCACAGTTGCACAACATTCTTCAGAGAGATTTGATTACAGAGATATTAATCAGATTAACTCAAGAAACAGATAGGGTCTTTTCTGGGGGACGTTCAATGGGTGGCAATCTAGGGTCATCTGGATATCATTACTGCATGCTTTTAGGAACACTAAAGGCCAATTCATTTTTTTTAAGATTTACTCTAAATGGTTTAATATTTTGTTCCAGATTTTAGTTGTGAAGTTTATTTTAAGGCTGTAGTTTGAACTGCTGATGTTATATCTTTTACCTATTCATTTATTATTCCTGTGGCTTTGGTGATGTCAGTGGTGACTGGCACTCTGGCTGCCATACCAAAACTACTTGTACAACACTTAGAAAATATGGGCATTAACAAAATTTTCATCTGCCCATTGCAAAAGGCCACACTGCTTGGATCCCTACCGATAATATGCCAATACATTACAACATTCCAGAAACTTGGGAAGAATTTTATGTGTATGATGGCCAACACCAGATGAAGAACTGCAGCTATGCATTCACTTTGTTGTGAGTATAACAGTAATAATAATTTATTTTAATATGTACACCACCTGACTCAATGGGTCTAGAAGGCTCATATCAAATAATAATATTACAATAAAAATGGCAACAATATCTAAGATAAAGAGTCGCGGTGGCACATTAGTTAGAATGCAGTGCTGCAGGCTACTTCTGCTGACTGCCTGCTGACTGCAATTTGGCAGATCGAATCTCACCAGGCTCAAGGTTGACTCAGGCTTCCATCCTTCCGAGGTCAGTAAAATGAGGACCCAGATTGTTGGGGACAATATACTGACTCTGTCAACCACTTAGAGAGGACTGTAAAAGCACTGTGAAGCAGTATATAAGTCTAAATGATATTGCTACTGTGATTTCTGCACTATTTTTCTGCTCAAACGATCCTATATCAGTTTATAGTAGTGCACCAAGAACGTCTTAAATAAAAACACAACACAAACAGCAATACAAACAATTAAAAACAATTTTGTTTTTTAAATTAATAGAAAGGCTTTGAGTGGTCTAATTAATAAATTGTTATTATTCCATAAATATATTAGTGAAGAGTTAGTATAATAAAACACAATGGAACAGTATATGAATCTAATGCGATTGCTATTGTAGCTTTTGAACACTTAAAAGATTCATAAATGGTCTGTTGTTCCCAAGAAGTTTCTATACCTGGATACCACACTAAGAAAAAAACATTCAGAGCCATTCCAGTTGAATTTAATGCATTAGTTTAATAATGTAAAAGAAAAGCAATATTTTACACACCTATATCCTAGAATACTTAAAAAGACTTAATGGGAAATAGGTCAGTGATGCTCATCTGTCTTAGAGTCCAGGTAAAGTCATAGATAATATACCAAGAAGCCAGCTGAACACAGGCTCTCCTGATAACAAGCAAAAATGAGGAATATTCCAAATTATCAACTTGTTCTTTCAAGGAAAATGAAACTTCATCCGGTACAAGCCACCTTCTTAATTCCTAGGCCTAAGAATCATTTATCCACAGAACTTCTTTTTTTATCTAGGTTTAGCTTCGGTTTCTGTCCCTTGTCCATTTCATCCCAGTCTCAGAGTTTCTCTTGTGTAGCTTTCCTCATTTAGGGATAGGAGAAATAGAGGTGTCCTATATTAAAGATCCTGAACAGTAAATCTCTGGAGTGCCATTCCCAGTGACGTTATGTACAAATTGGACAGGAGAGAAGAAAAGGGAGAAAATTATAAAATTTCTAATTCCAGCACATCATGGAGAGAACACAAATATTCCATTCTGCTCTCTGCTGGTAGTTTGAGGTGATTACCCAACTCGCTGCCTACTGAAGTGAACCATTCCAATAAGATTGCCTCATCAAAGGCTACTAATATTCAAAAGAAACAATATAGGTTTGTGTATAGATTATTACCTTTTTCCAATAAAATCAAAGCAGTTGTGACTATTTCTAGGCTACTATGACAAGAGTACCAATAATTGAGTGTTTCCTTTGAGAGTGCTTATATCTCTCCAGCACTTCAAGAAAAATATTGTTATAACACAATGGGCATGAGTTGGCTAAGAATTAAGCATTTTACCACTCTGCTTTACTGGTGCATACAGAAGAGTTCATGGAACATCTTTGTTTAAAGAAACATACACAAGAAGTTTGGATATGCAGTATGTGGCAAATAAATGTGTCTATTTTTAAGGATATTGACTTTTGTGTGCTCTCTCCCTGCATGTTTTACAATATCTATCTGCAAAAGCACATCTGCTGTTTTGCAATGGAGATAAAGATCATTGTTGTACATCTCATGAATGTTATTACCCACATGGTTTAACTGTGAATAACTTATATATCTAATTCCATCTTCCATTCCTGATCTAACAATAATCTACACAAAGCTGATGCCTCTGGTTTGTATTGAGAAAATACCAACTCTGCAATCATCAACAGCACTGTGACAATTGCCCTGATCCAATGTCAAGATATATTCATTTAGTACTAAATGAAAATATGAGACCCGCAGATTGTTATTCAGGTAAAAAGGAAAGCTGAATTAAATTACAGAATACAACATTAATATGTATCTCAAGCATTAGCTACAACCATAACCATGGTTTTCCAACAAACATTCAAGTTGACGCTCATGAATGGAAAATATTCTCCTTCTCAATTCATTTTGTTTACATTCTCGGAGATTGATTCACCCTATACAGTTAACATGGGATAAGTGAAAACCTCTTAAACATAGAGCATTTTTCATCAGTAAATTCATTCCTCTAAAAGGCAATGTCTTTCATGAGATACACATTTATGATGGTTTCATCACATAAATGAATGAAAGAAACGAGTGGGTCTGCCTCACTATAGGATCAACAGATTGATCCACTACAATGACAAATATAATGCAGCGTTTAAATGCACTATGCTTTTATCACATTCAAAGTAATCAGTTAAGAGGTTTTCATATACATAGATGACAAGAATAAATTACTCATAACAACATTCCCTTCTTATTTATTATTTATGATGAACTAATGCTTAGGAAAGTTCAATTAAAAAGTTTAAGCTTCATCATATATTCATGCCTAAAAATGCATAGTTCAGCTTTAAAAACAGATTATAGATAATGTAAAATTACTTCAACTGAATTTTTAAGGAAAATTTCACAATAGTATTTTGCTTGAAAAATATATTTATAAAATGTATTCTTTTAAAAAAATGACAGCATTCTAGAAGCATACATATTGATACATAGATACTAAATACCATTGAATTTGTTTCCCAAAGCAGATCACTAGTGTTTGTAGCAGAAAATATTTGATTCTTTACATTGCAAGAATGTTACATTTTGCCGCTGTATGTTAGGCTGCCTCCAAGATCACTCTGCATAATCTGCACCTTGGGCCCTAACTAGTTAGGTAGATGCCTCTGTGGATCCAGGGCATAGTCCGTTATGCCACTATAATCAGGACTTCAGTGCTGTCTTAGTCCATCCCTTTCCAGCCACTGAATTTCCCAGTGTCTGCTAATAGGTACCACTTATATGGGAAAGTAACAGTATTGTGTGTGCTTTTGACATATAGCCATGCTGGCCACATGACCATGGAAAATGTTTTAAGACAACATTGGCTTCCTTGGCGAAGAAACTGAGATGAGCACGCTCTCTAGAATTGGACACGATTGGACAGGGAAACCTTTTTTGCTACCTTTCCTGGTACAGCTCATGCATGATAGTGTTTTGCCATGGTGTTTTGTCTGCTTGTTCTTAATTTCTATTGCTGCCTCAGACAATGATTGAACGAACGAATGATTGAATTTGGCTGCCTGACCATTGTTCCCATCTTCCTATGGAAGTGATAATGACCAATTCCAGTCCAACATCAGAGTAACTAGTACACACTTGTCTACAGGGTTAATTATTTCTTTAAAGTTATTTAAGATGGAGTGGATGTACTGACACTAATATATGCATTTGTATATATGTATTTGATTTTTCACAGGAAATGCTCATTCTATTCTCAGTCATTAAAGGATTTGATAAAATCTAATAAAATGAAATTTTATTTGTAGAAGAGATTTGCTGGTAAGAAATGAAAGAGTTTTGAAAAATCATGATTTCTGTCTGGGATTGACCCTGGTGCTAAGAACACTCTTTTTAAAAAAAAATTAGACACATATAGGCCAATCTGAATTATAATGCAAATAATCCTAAATCTGATAAAAATGTTGTTTTAATATCAGCTTTTCTTTGTCCATAGATCATATTTCCCACAAGCTGTAGATTATCTCATCATATTTCTCACAAGCTATAGATTATCTCATGGAGACAACAAATAAGCAGAATCTACCATAATTCTCCATATAGGTTATTTCTTAACATTAAAATGTAGTTGGTTGTGATTGGACAGTCAAGTTGCAAGGAATCATTTCAGAAACCATTTTTTTTTTAAATCAACATTAAATCTAGAATGAGCTTTACATTTGGATGTTGGCAGACTAAATGTTATGTTATGTGTAGAAATTAGTAGACTAAATATTCAAATTACTGTGATTGGTTTACCCCCAGCACATTTAAAATAAGGGCTATCAGTTTGTAAGTTCAGCAGCTGTCAATGCCATGGAATAGAAAGATGGTTAGCTACTTCTGATGGTCCCAATTCACACTGGGAGAGATACTAAGTATCAAGTTTGAGGAATGTAAAATTTATATGGTAATGCTATTTCCCCATTATAGCCAGTTTGATCAAGTGGTTAAAGCAACAGAAAACCAAATATGAGTCCCAACTTAGACATGAAAGTTGGCCGATTGACTTTGGACCAGTCAATCTCTCTCAGCCCATGACATCAGACTCTGGCG
The DNA here is from genome assembly GCA_015471245.1 of Laticauda colubrina. Taxonomy (NCBI): domain Eukaryota; kingdom Metazoa; phylum Chordata; class Lepidosauria; order Squamata; family Elapidae; genus Laticauda; species Laticauda colubrina. The sequence goes on from BLBF01000005.1 coordinate 32,811,836, forward strand.
ACAAACTGATCAATCAATTCCTGTTGCTAAGCAATCAATGGTTCAATGTTCAGTTGATTTTTTAAGAAAAAGGAGGGGTGGGGGAAGAAACACTAGGAAAAACACTACACTGCTCAAAAAAATAAAGAGAACACAAAAATAAGACATCCTAGATCTGAATGAATGAAATATTCTTATTAAATACTTTGTTCATTTCACAGTTGAATGTGCTGTCAACAAACTCACACAAAAATTATCAATGGAAATCAAATTTAGCAACCCATGGAGGTCTGGATTTGGAGTTACATGCAAAATTAAAGTGGAAAAGAACACTTACAGGCTGATCCAACTTTGATGCAATGTTCTTAAAACAAGTCAAAATGAGGCTCAGTAGTGTGTGTGGCCTCCACGTGCCTGGATGACCTCCCTACAACACCTGGGCATGCTCCTGATGAGGTGGCGGATGGTCTCCTGAGTGATCTCCTCCCACACCTGGACAAAAGCATCCCCCAACTCCTGGACAGTCTGTGGTGCAACTTGGCGTTGGTGGATGCAGCGAGACATGATGCCCCAGATGTGCTCAATTGGATTCGGGTCTGGGGAACGGGTGGGCCAGTCCATAGCATCAATGTCTTTGTCTTGCAAGAACTGCTGACACACTCCAGCCACAAATGCAAGCATTTTCTTGCATTGGGAGGAACCCAGGACCAACCGCACCAGCATATGGTCTCACAAGGGGTTTGAGGGTCTCATCTCAGTACCTAATGGCAGTCAGGCTATCTCTGGCGAACACATGGAGGGCTGTGTGGCCCCCTAAAGAAATGCCACCTCACACCATTACTGACCTACTGCAAAACCGGTCATGCTGGAGGATGTTTCAGGCAGCAGAACGTTCTCCACGGGGTCTTCAGACCCTGTCATGTCTGTCACCTGTACTCATTATAAACCTGCTTTCATCTGTGAAGAGCACAGGGCGCCAGTGGAGAATTTGCCATTTTTGGTGTTCTCTGGCAAATGCCAAATGTCCTGCATGGTGTTGGGCTGTAAGCACAACCCCCACCTTGTGGATGTCAGGCCCTCATACCACCCTCATGGACTCTGCTTCTGACCGTTTGAGCAGCCACATGCACATTTGTGGCCCGCTGGAGGTCATTTTGCAGGACTCTGGCAGTGTTCCTCCTGCCCCTCCTTGCACAAAGGCAGAGTAGTGGTCCTGATCCTGGTTTGTTGCCCTCCTATGGCCTCATCATCTCCTGATGTACTGGCCTGTCTCCTGGTAGCGCCTCCATGCTCTGGACACTACACTGACAGACACAGCAAACCTTCTTGCCACAGCTCGCATTGATGTGCCATCCTGGATGAGCTGCACTACCTGAGCCACTTGTGTGGGTTGTAGGTTCCATCTGATGCTACCATTAGAGTGACAGCACCACCAGCATTCAAAAGTGACCACACCATCAGCCAGAAAGCATAGGAACTGAGAAGTGGTCTGTGATCACCACCTGCAGAACCACTCCTTTATTGGAGATGTCTTGCTAACTGCCTATTGCTTTCCACCTATTGTCTATTCCATTTGCACAACAGCATGTGAAATTGATTGTTAATCAGTGTTGCTACCTAAGTGGACAGTTTGATTTCACAGAAGTGTGATTGACTTGGACTTACATTGTGTTATTTAAGTGTTCCCTTTATTTTTTTGAGCAGTGTATTTCTCCAGCATTCTTAATATATATGTCTATTTCCACACTCAAATTGCTAATTCAATATATTTCAGTTATAGACATCTGGACAGAGTGGAATTTGATTAGATCACTTACACTGTATTCTCCCGTCCCTAGAAAATTTCTGCTGCCCTGGATCTACATTTAAACAATTCTTCCTCTTTCTTCATTTCCCCATTGAGATATCTGATGAACAATCTGTTCAATAGCATTTTGGACTACCCAAGCAAGAGATAAAGACCATGCTTTTTCTGGCAAATTCAGTGCCCTTGTCCTCTGGTAGCTGAGAAAGTTAATTTTCGAGGGCTTTTAATTTTTAAACTCAAGTTTTGTCTTATAAGAAGACATGACACAGACTAAAACCTTTATTAAATATTCTGTAATGTCAACAGTCAACACAATTAATATATTTATATGCTTTAAAATATCTAGTAGCAAGATTCACTTTAGCAAATAAGGTTGTTTTCCCCCTTCTGTTATTCTTCCTGTTGAACTTTCTTTTGTTGTATGTATGTGTGTGTGTGTGTTTGTGTGTGCGTGCACACGCATGTGTTTTGGGAGCTTTGGCTCATCTATTTTTCAAATCTCAATTTACATTATTTGTTTCTGAAATATATTTTATAGTATCTAACAATGTTACTTAAAACACGTCCGTGAGGTGCTTTGTAATCCCTAACATCAACGAAGTCACATGTTTGCCCACAGCTAATCAGATTAATAGCAATAAAGCCAATAGCAATAAAGCCAAATGAGGCCAAGAATAGTAAAGAATAAAAACCTGTGTCAAGAATCAGTTACAGCCACAGAAAGAAAGTATTAAAAATGACACAAATATCAGTTATTAATGTCATTCCAAACAGGAGATGCCAAATATCGTGTAGTTGTGTAAGATGTTTTGAATGGTTTAAATAAACAGATTTTCTTTTCCTTTAATCTTATTTTCTCAGCACAATTTCTTCCCTAAATTGTCAATAACAAGTTTTGGGGTACCAAGGATTAATGGCTAGCTATCTACATTCTAAAATAATTTAATAGATACATTTTGCTTCCAAGTATTCCCTATTTCTAATTGTGTAATGAGGAATTCTAACTTTTTATCTGTTTCTGAGTAAATCCGGAAATGTTGGCTGTCTATCTGTACTGGGCATAGAAGGACAGCAAAAAGAGCTACTATGAAAGCTTATGAAGATGGCTTAAAGCCCATTCCAAGAAATTAGTTTGGATAAATGTCTTAGACAGGCTTAATTCACATGTTAAGGGAACGTATTCAAACTTGCAAGATTCTGTTACTATAGCTGTGATTATAAAAGTAGTTCTAGACCTCTATGGCAGTGGTTTCTTACTCATATCTACCTTAGGCTGACATCACCTATTCTTTACTTAACATTAAAGAATATATGGATAGATTCTTTCGTTCTGAGAGCTGTATTTAATGCAAGATGGCAGGTCACAGCTCCACAAATGCTGATTCCTATGCAGAATCTTTTTCTTCAGTAAACAGGATAAGGCTGATGATGACAAGAGTTCCTTCCCCGCTTGCATGTGTATTCTTCATAAAGCTGAATCTATGGCTCATTGTCCTAAAGACCATATTTTTGCAAAGCTCTGCAACCAGAATTATGTCATAATGCTCTACCTTCTTCCCTCACAAGGCTCTGTAGACAAAACAGTGTTAAGAAGGATGGGGTTCAGAAGACAAATAACAATAGATTTATCACAATGTAAATCTTCCTCTTATCTGTATAACATCACAATGAATATTTTATCACTGTGGTTAGGAATGAATGCCTAAAGTCTCCAGGGTTAGTTTTCAAAAAGGGTACCCTTCCAATGCCCAATAAATACAGAATCCACTTGCAATAAATAAAGCTTGAAGTTGTTGTATGTTGTATGTTGATTTTTGCTTTGCTTAACTGAGAAGGGAAGACTGGAGTGGTTAGCTGGGAAGATATTCTGTTAAACTATTTTTAAACAGAGGCTTGTAGATGGTTTAGTGTCCAGCATCAAATAAACAATTACAATTGTTTACTGTCAATTATAATTGTACAGTAAATTTACAACAATTACAACAGTATACTGATGTTTGTCAGTATTGAAATCATCTCTTTCTGTGCTATATTTTGCATTACAGTAACTAGAATATTAAATCTCAGTCTTGGGAAGGCAGAGTAGTTGAGACTGGTACAGAAAGCCTCTTGCAAGAAAATGGCAGTAGTAACAACAGCTGCATCATTGGTTACATTATAAAGGACAAGCAAGCTCAATAAAAGCAGAGATTCTAGACAGCTAAGTATTAATTTCTGTCCATGAACTGTCCACAAACTGAATTCAATTCCATCAACCTGGCCATATATTTGAATATCTAAATCCCATCATTAAATTACCAATCAAATGGCAACATTAATAATGTAATGTAATGTAATGTAATGTAATGTAATGTAATGGTATATATTTATTATATATTATAGTAATAGCAATAGCAATATACCGCTTTACAGTACTTTACAGCCCTCTCTAAACTGTTTAATCTGGGTTCTCATTTTACCCATCTTGGAAGGATGGAAGGCTGAGTCAACCTTGAGCCTGGTGAGATTTGAAATGCCAAACTGCAGTCAGCAGTCAGTCAGCAAAAGTAGCCTGCAGTACTGTACTCTAACCACTGAGCCACCATGGCTCGTACTATAGCATAGCATAGCATAGCATAGCATAGCATAGCACAGCACAGCACAGCACAGCACAGCACAGCACAGCACAGCATAGCACAGCACAACAGTTTTTGTATTGTATTGTATATTATTCCATAACATATTACACTATACCATAATATATCATAATATAATTTAATGTAAAGTAATGTGATGTAATCCATACTATATTATGTTGCATATATGCTGTTGTTTAATATTAGGGCAACAAGCAATATTGTAAACAAAGCCCATTTAAATTGTTGATGTAATAAGAACAGATTTATTTCATTACATTACATTTCATTGAAATGAAAGAAGGCAGGACTTTTAAGGTGAGAAAACATGACAAGGCTGAAAAATGTTATTTTATATCGAAGATAATTTACATATAACCCAACTTTTCCATTTAAAATCAGCAACATCTGATTTTTAAAAAATAGAATAATTAATATCATATCAAAGTCAATTATTTTTTAAAAAATCTATTAATTATTTGTACCATAATTAGCTTTAGATTGGATTGATAAAGGTATGATGTTAAGATCAAGAGAAATCACTCTAGCCTAGTTCTGTGTCAGTCATTCTCTTAGAATTACATCCAGTTCTGACCATTCTATTTTAGGAAGGACAGTGACAAACTGGCTTGTGTAATTGGAAGACAAACCAAGAAGATAAGGTACCAAAAAAATTAGGAAGAATGTTACAGGCATTGAACATGAAAAACAAGAGACACCCAGAGAATGCTGTCAGACAAGACAGAATGGTTAGGGATTCTTCCAAGGCAAATGAGGAACAATGAGTTTCTATTACAAGGCAGCAGATTTTAGTTGGAATGGTAATAGTTGTTCAGCAAATAACACAGACTGCTTTGGGAGATGGCTACTTTACTGAAGGTCTTTAAAGGCCCGATCCCACTGGCCGACAGATGCAAAACGTATGCATAAAGGACAGAGTGGACAAGCAAAATTTCAGGGGTGGCTCCATCCGTTGTCATCCGCTCCAAAAAGTGACGAAAATTTGCATAAACAAAATGGAAAAGAACGGACGTGGGTAGTATATAGCAGGGATGTTAAATGGATGTTCATAGGAAGCCTAGCGGATGAAAGTGGATGGAAGCATATGACACCTACAAAGGGGTTCCGGGGGAGAATTTCAAAGTGGACGCATAGCGGAAGGAACGGATGCATAGCGGATGAAGCGGATGCATCACGGATGCCTATAGGAAATAAAGGGGATGCCGCACGGATATATATCGGATGCAAAGCGTTCACTGCGCATGCGGGGAGTATGAATTGCTTCAGCTCCGCGGATATAAAAGGATGCAGCACGCACACAGTCAGCATACAGGGGAAAGACGTGCTGCCACATACATCTTGCAGGAACACCATGTTTCGTCAGTCAGGCAAGAAGAGGAAGCCTGTGCCTACTTGTTCAATCCCTGGCAAGATGAAGAAGGACAGAACCAGCATCCCACCCCCTGGCACTGACTCTGAAGCTGCTGCTGCTGCTGTAGTGGACCAGCCCCAAGGCCCTGAAAGGACCACAGTGTGCTGTTGGAGATCATGGACACAATGAAGACCAGCACAAAACGTCTCTCTCAGCTGGTCCACTTGGACAGAGCATCCTCGGGCCGGAACACCTTCATCACCTATGTGAGCCAGACCCTGAGGGACCTGCCCGAGGCCCAGGACCAGGTGATGAAGCAGAAGATCACAGCACTTCTGCACAACCCTCAAGGCTCAGCTGAAGCTGCTCCTACCCAGTCCAGGTCTGCTCCTCCACCCCAGGCAATGTCACAGCCCTTCCACACCTTTCAACAGCCCCTCACCTACCAAGGCTACGACTACCAGGACTTCCCACAGCACAAGCAGAACTTCCCAGTCCAGGCCCAGGTTCATCGGACACCAGACGGCACACCTCACCCAGCTGCAGACCAGACAGCCCTACTACACTCCTCCTTCCTCCACCCCACAGCCAAGCCTGTCAATGGACAATCTGTCATCAGTATTGGGCCTGACATCTCAACTCCTTGATGAAGGGCCTCTCAACCTCACGGGACTGAGTCACCTCTCGGATAGCTTCCTGAACACACCACCACCTGTTGTACTCTCAGACCAGCACTCAAGCCACAGCCACCTCCACAGTTCCTGCCCGCTTAACAGCAGAGACCATGGACATGACTCAGAGTGACTGAGAATAGTGCCAGAGACTGAGTTGTTTATTTGTTAAGTTTATCTTTGCTTAAGACACTTTACTTGGTTCATTTTGCTTATTTAATAAAGTCATAAAATTTACCTAAGAAAGTTAATGCAGGTTATCTTTGCTTAAGACACTTATGTTTACTTGGTTCATTTTGTTTACTTAATAAACTTTTGGTGAAAACTTTGAAAAAATGGTTAAGCCTTTGCATGCTTGTGGAATAGATAAGGATAGTTGTGGGATAGATAAACCTCCAGTGCAACCATAGCGGGACTGTATGGTCCACCATCCCAGTGATCCAGATGATTTTCTCCCCCTTTTTATAGAAAATATTGGTTGTAGAAGGCTCTGGGGCCTTCTACATACTCTAGACATACTGCAGACATCCTAAATATACGAGATACATCCCAGATATAAATGTTTTGTCCGTTTTGAATACTTTATATACAAGATGCATATGCTTACATCCTTTCTATTTCCATGCTACTAATGCTGTGTAAACGTTCTGTGTACCTTTTGTTTCCTCCCTTTTTCCATTTTCAGCTGCAGCGGATGTGAGTTGAGGGGATGGCCAGAGGATGCAGAGAGGATACAGTGGATGTTTAATGGATGATAACGGACATAAAATGTTTGTTGCCCGTATATGTTGCGGATGTACATCGTACGCGGCGGAAAGTTCATCCATTCACAAAGTTTTGTGCAGCTCAAGACTTCTTGCACAGATGAAATTGCAGTGGACGGATGCTCGACGGATAGAGCGTATGAAACACGTATGCAATGAGTACACAACGGATGCATAGTATTTTCCAACGGATGGCAAGCTTTTGTTAACGTTTTACATCCTCTTTGTATCCGTAAGTGCAGTGGGACCGGGCCTTAAGCAGATTTGTAGTTGTACATTAATTTTTATCAAATATCTGTCTCCACGGTAACTCTGGATGGCACACACTATTAAAATAGTTTAGAATAATATGAAACAAGAGAGTGATAAATGGTGAAAAAGAATATGTTTAGCATCAAACATTCTCACAAGGGTCCCACCAGTACCTAGTTGAAGGTTTGGGGAGAAAACCTTTAATGTTGGGGTAGATGGCACCCCAAAATCCTTTCCCATTCTATAATTGCTGAAGTGAGTATAAAATACTATATTTGTTATAAACACCCAGATCAGTCACCAAGATTTAAAAACTAAAGCCCATATCTCACTAGCATCATGGGTGATGATACACTGATAACATAAGCTTCTTTGGCTGAGATCATCTCTTAGCCTTTGAGTACTTACAAGTGTATGAAACAAACATGTTTATTTTTAGAAAAAAATGTTCCCATTAATATACAGTTCAGTTTCTGAAAGGCAGAAGCTGTTCTGGTATCTATTCAGATTGGAACAAGACTACAGTTAGATACTTACATCTTTCAATATTCAAAGCACAATATAAACTTCATTGAAAATGGAAGTTTTGCCCCTTGGAAAAAATACAATTGACATGATAACAGCTGCAAGGAGGGGGTGGGAAGAGTTTTTCCTACTGAGAATTCCGAAAGCCAGCAGCTGTTGATACTGGCTTGGATCCAGAAAATAAACAGAAAGAATTTCTCCCTCCTTCTATGCGATATCCCTCAGAAAGCCTCTTCAGAAACTTTGAGGAACCTACTAAAATTTAGGGAGGCTTAATAGGGATTAAAATCTTACCAAACCACAAGAGGATAACTTGGTTATGAAAAGATGCTTCTTCCCAATTTTAGATTTAGATGTTATGTATTTTTATTTGAATTCACACATCCTGAGGAGTGAAACAAAAAAAATATTTTAATGAAACATTTTTAAACATATTAATCAGATCCAATATGTGGCCATATGAAGCAGATTTAATTTTCAGTGTTACTGGGCATTTTAGCATATTATTTTAAATAATCCAATTCAATATTCACATTACTTCTCAATTCTGTTTTCTGAATTAATCAAATAACTGCAGAAATCTCAAATTTTAGGCATGGAACATAATCCATTAAGGAGAATTATTTCATAAAGCCATGGGAGGGGAATTCGGAACAAAAATTATTTTCTTCAATAGTAACAAATGTATTACTATTAAATGTGGTGTGAATGTTCTGGAATGAACAATGAATGTTCCATAATTAACAATTTGAATATTCTCTGCAATATTCAGCAAATATAAGGTGTAACACCTTATAATGTGGGATAAATGCACAAATGTGGGATAAGTGTATTTGGTAAACATTTGAACTTGCACTTCCAAACTAATATGTGAATGAAAGATCGTTTCTCATTTGCAACTCTCCAAACATCTGTAGAAAAACACACCAGCAGTGGAAACTGCAAAACTATGAACTATACTGCAAACTATGAAACCAGCTTCTAAAATGAACACTCCAGGGAAAAAAGGGGGCACATAAAAAATCAGGAGACAGAAATCAAAGACAATATTTCCAGTCTGGCTATCAACTATTGAAGCATTTTCTTATCCTATAATATACAAAAAAGAACAAACAGTTAGATATGGTGAAATAATGAAAAGGGTGAACTTAAATCTGTGCAAAAACTAGAGAAACAAGGAATAAAGATGAATTTTGATTTTCATATGGGCAAATACATTCAAGGTATGATAAAGATTCTAAAATAGAAGGTTTCTATCATAAATTGATTGATTTAGATAAGATTTTGACAGATACTGATAAAAAGGTAATTAAAAATTGTATGGATATTTATTAGAAATTAAACTAGAAGTAGAACAAATCAAAGAAACAATGATTGCTTGGAGGAAGAATTTTGGATATGGGATTGATCTAGAGAAATGGCAAAAATTGTAAAGAAATTTTGTATAAGATGTTTTACAGGTGGCATTTCCCCTCAACAAGAATAGCAAGAATGTTCAAGAACAAATCTGAAAAATGCTGGAAATGTCATCAGGTACCTGGCTCATATTACCATATGTGGTGGACTTGTGCGGATGTCAAAAAATACTGGACTAAATCCACACATGGTTGGAAAAAATGACAAAAAAGCATATCGACTTGAAACCAGAGATATTTTTATTGGGAATTTTACCTGAAATATATCATAAAGAATTGAAATATTTGATTGAAAATGTATTAATAGCGGCTGGACCGAATTTGCTAAAAATTGGAAAAATGAGAAAATACCAACATAGGAAGAAGCTATTAAGAAAATATTGGAATGTGCTGAAATGAGTAGATTGACATTTGAAATCAGGGAATAAGAAGATGAACAATTTTGTAAAATTTAGGATCTATTCTATCAATGGTTAGACAATAAAACATGGTCATGAAATATGCAGATTTTTAGAACATAATGAATATATAAAGATGTAGTTTTTATTATATCTACAAAATTATAGGATAGATTTGAGATGATAATATGAACTGTCATAAAACAAATTCAGTAAAATATGGATTATCTTGTAAAACATGAATAATAGTCTAGTCAAATGATTGATTAATAATATTAATGTATTTAGGAATATTTGATTGACAATATAAGAACATATACAATGTAATTGTAATTGAAGACTACAAAGTGGAAGTACAAAACAGTATGTAAACCAATCAACACACTGTATGCACATATATGGAAGATGGTTTGATGTTTTTATGTTGTGTTTATGTTTGTCTTAAAAACAATAAAACTTAAAAAAAAATCAAAGACAATATTTAGAAGACTAAAATTGACAAACCCTGGCTATGGAATCTAAACTATTTATTTACTCTTTAAGTTTTAGAAACTGCCTCAATTCCAACAGATACAAATATTCAAGAAGATAAAAAAGCTTGAATGCCTTCCACAATAGAAAATAAAAATTACAGACTGAAATATTTCACAAATTATATGAATTGCAGGCATTAACTGCACATAATATATAATTCAGAAAGAAAGCAAAACCATACCAAAGCCATGCATTCCCACGCACAATGTTTTACAGAAAAACCTCAGGAAATATTCTGAGTAATAAACTGGATTACTTGGCATGAAATGGTAGAAAAATTTGGTAATTTAAGTATTTTTGAAGCTATTGTTTTGTTTTTCTGTCAGGAACATTTTTATTTCCCATTACCACAGCAACCTGCCCAATTTCTTCCTGTCTCTGCACTTCTTCCAGTTTTTCAGATATGAAATATAAAATAAGCCACTAAAACAGCCTTACCCAAAGAAACCTGCAAAGTTTTGAGAGTGTAATGTGATTTTCCTCCCCCCACCCTCTTTCTCTGTGTATTGTTAATTTTAATTATGCATTGTAGAAATAAATATCTAAGTGGCAAAGACGGTATCAGCAGGCAGCCAACAAGCAGACAAAGCAGCAGGAGGGGAACAACACTTGTACACCTGTTCCACTCACTTTTAAGAGAATAAGGCAGTCAGGAAAGTGTGCAGTTTCTGAATGACATTCACTTTTTATCACTCAATTTAACTTCTCTGAGTTTGCCTTTCTAAAGGAAGGACAAACACGAGAAAAGGAAATAGTTGCACAATTGTGCACATCCTGAATATTCATGGCTTTTGAATAGCCACGTAACCAGTTATCGAAAGACCAGCATACGGAAACAGCCTTCTTCTCCACAACTCTGACACTCAAGTATGAAAATATTAAGACACATGCTTTTATTGAAAAATTTATTTTAAAGGGATGTGCTGTCAAAACATGCCAGGACACACTAAAAAAAATATTTTTTAAAATGTAATCATTTAAACAGATTTGGACAAGATTCCTTCTCTGATTTCCCACAACTGTTTTTTTTTTTTCAGTTTACTAACATTCCTTTCATGTAAGGTATGACTTAGAAATATTCTTTATCTCCAAAGACATGACAGGTAATTGCAGATCATAGGAGACTACAATGAAGCAATGACTATAGTATATAAGTTTATTGAAGGATGGTTGTTTCTTCAAAACCAGCTACTTTGGTCCACAAATAAACATCCAGGATGGAGAACAATGGATAAGTTTGCCATAACTTGACCAGGTAAACTACCTGTAACTACATTTTATGAAATACTCTGTATAGCAATAGCAATAGCATTTAAGACTTATATCCCACTTTATAGTGCTTTACAGCTCTCTCTAAGCGGTCTTACAGTCAGCATACTGCCCCCAACAATTTTGCTCCTCATTTTATCCACCTCTGAAGGATGGAAGGCTGAGTCAACCTTCAGCCTGGTGGGATTTGAACTTCCAAATTACAGGCAGCTGATAGTAGAAGTGGCCAGCAGTCTGACCACTGCACCACCGAAGCTTCTTATTTCGGTATATTTCATTGGAGCATATTAACTTTTAAGAACTTCATAAAGTTATCTATGAACTTCTTGCACATTCCGTGGGTCAACTGCTACCTCTGGTGGGACAGAACTATTAAAATTTACTATGCTGCAGGCTTCATAGAGTAGATAAGGAAAAACAAAATAAAGGCAAAATCAATGAACAAGTGACAGCCTCTCAATTATCAAATTTTGTCACAATGAAACAGTTTCTCCACCTAGCAAAAGGTATAAAAGATACAGGTTTTTACTTATCTTAAAAGAGATTCATTCTCTCCTAGTGAAACAAGTAAAGGGAGGTCACTGAGATGCAAGTGAATTGTTGACTAAGGATGAATGGACATGTGTAGAGAGGAACACTGTGTTTCCATATGTATCTTGTCAAATAAAATTCATATTAAGGTTAAAAAAACAGCAAAAGAGGATACAATTAATTAAGAAGCACAAAAAATACCCTTAAAAGTAAAAAATAATGAAAAGTTAAATGATATAAATCAAAATTATGCATAAAAGCAAAAGCCTAAAAAGAATCTAAAAGGGGAGACAGTATTCGATGGATGCAGGGCGGCTTAAAAGTTAGTACATGGCAGACTAAATGTATCACAATAAAGAACACTCTAGAATGATGAACCAGATGCTCATTAAATGTATCACAGTTTATGTCACAGGATGGATTGTAAGTGGTACTGTGCAGAATGTGGCAACATTATATTGTAGCAAGGTTAGTATCAGAGAGCAGCAAGGGGATGTAGTATTATCCTGTGTGCCCTGTGTATTTATTTATACATTAACAGTGAGATGAGGCTACTATGAATGTCTCTATAATAAAGATACTGGAGAAGTACATACTGTATTGTTTCTGTGTATTCAGAGTCACAGGGTCACAAAGGAATGTATGTCTATAATAAATTTATTGGAGGAAAACATGTATCACATGTATGAATGTGCATACAGTCCCAACTGCTGCATCCCAAAACAAGATCTGCTCCTTAGCCCATAGGAGTTGGCTCTTCCTCCTGTTATTCTTCCCAAGAAGCCCTTCCAAGCTTGAGTCAATTTGGAGAACTTTCATTCTGCATCCAAACTAGTAGTAAATCAGGTAAAAAGAATCCTAGAAGAAACAGATTATAATGATAATTAAAATCCTTTACTGTCAATGATTCATGACATGGGACCTCAGCATCAGTTACTCTGGTGGGCAACATGTGTTCAAACCTTGATTGGGAGTAAACCTCAGTAGTATTTAATACCATTGACTGTGGTATGGTCAGCATATTAAAATGGTTCTTTTCCTGTATGAATGCATATACCAATACGGCCTCCCCCAGTAGGAAGTCCCAGCATTTTTTATAGGCATGAAATGAAATTAAGCCCCTCCCCCCAAATTAAGGCCTATATTAAAACATGCAAAATGGGGGGGAATGGTGGGGGGCTTGCCGTTAGGAAGTACTTTTGTTGCACACCCGGATATGGTGTTGCCTGTGTTGACCCCGATACGAAGTGCCCCACCAACGCCGAGGTCAACATCCAAGCCGTCACCGCCCACCTGCCCAAAGATGCAAGGGTGGGGAATTAAGTCACCCCCGAAAAGACGGCCTATCCATTTGGGGGGGGGCTCAAAAAAAAAAAGGCCTTATTATATGAGAAACACGGTAGTTACAATCATGCTCATTGTGCAGATATACACAAGCATTTCAGTTTGGACTTCAAAACAGTTTGATGTGCTCTCTAATTTTGTTTAATATAAGTGAGAAATCACAGGGAGAGATCATCTTTAGTTCAGGATGAGTTGTCATCAATTTGCTGTTGTCACTGAGCTATATAGGGTCACCAAGGATTCCACAGAAATCTGAACTGGTGTCTAGAGATTTTTGAGAATCTAGATGGGGCAACACAAACTTTGCTTAAATCCCAACCTTCAGGCATTTAGTAATGTTGATCCCCTTAGCACTCCCTCTATACAAATTGATTTAGGTTCTTGTTGAAATTGCAAGAGGAAACATGGACAACAGGGTTTTTACTCAAGTTTCAACCAGTGCTCCAATTATAACTAAGTTAATCTTAACTGACAATCATTCATTTAGTGATCTTTCAAAGTTATCATGACATTGAAAAAAATGACATGACTGGCTTTCATAATTACGACTGCTGCAGCATCCCCACATGATCAAAATTCAAATGCTTGGCAATTGGCATGTATTTATTGCATTTATTTGTCAGCTTCTGACAAGCAAAGTCAATGGAGGAAGCCATATTTGCTTAATGACATGATTCAATTAATAACTGCAATGATTCCTTTAACCATTGTAGCAAAAAGTTCATAAAATGGGGCAAAACTGATTTAACAACTGCCTCATTTACCAACAGAATTTTCAATTCTGGTCACAAGTCAAGGACAATCTATATACTAGGACCAGAGTTCTCTGGGAACAGTAACTAATACACTGATCACTACTTGATTGGATGTCTATGGTTATCAGTTTTGGAGATGATGTAGAAGGTCCAACTAGTACAAAGCATGGCAGCTGGATTACTGGCAGATCAATCTCCTGCTGCTACACTCATTACCATTAAGTTTTTAAGCCTGATACAAAGTAATTATTTAGCTTTAAAGCTCTAGATAAATAAAGCTTCAGGATAGATCAGACTAATTCAATCTGATTCTCTATGTAAGACATTCAAAGAAAGTCTGTTGAGGCAATCCTCCTCATTCACGCCTTAATGGTAGACCCCAATCTTTGCTTCCCCCCATAGGATCTTACAGCCCCAAAATTGCTTTCACTTAGAAAATACTTAAAATCAGCAGTGTTCCAATGCACCTTTGGTCCTGGCTGATTATGGCCATCACAGATCCGGTTGTCTGTACTCTTGTTATTTTGTTCCCCAAGATTGTTTTTATTTGGGATTTTAATTTTATTTCTTCTGTTATCTATCCAAGGTTTTTTTTCATATTAGAATGCATTTTAAATATTGTGAAACAAAATATCCAAAATAAATTCATGGCATTATGAAAGATACATATTTCAAATGTCTCAATTATAGAATAAAGCAGATTCAGTAGACAAGTGCACTCTCATTTCCTTTATACAGACACCCACATTTAAAAATTTTCTTTCCTACCTATAAAAATTAATAGTATTAAACCAGGAGACTGACCTTTAACCTGTTCTTAGCCACAAAGTCAGCTGGGTGGCTGTGGGTCTGGCATTCTCTCATAGGAAGAAATTAATGGCAAACCACTTCCAAAAAAACTTGCCAAGAAAATTGAAGGACATATCTAGGGATCAAAAAGTTACTCAAAGGCACCAAAAAACCCAACCCATTTTGGGTGTGGGCATCGAATACACAGAATATAATATTTTGGTATATATATTAATGAATGAATTATCTGTATGGTAGTCAATTACCAAATTTAAGCATAATTTTATAATCAAAGATATAGAATGCTGAGATAGCAATGCAGCTAAACAAATGATACACAGCAAAAAGAAAGCAAATTAAAAGACTGAAATACATTAGATATAAGATGTGTGAAGCAATTAAAATTTTAGAATTATTCTATTGTTAAATGAAAACAATTCTATATTCCTATGTAAGAGATTCCTGAAAAATTCTAGCAGTAGATGTCATCATCTTAGAACAAGTCACCTTATTTCAGGTGAGAACCCCCTTTCTATCTATGCTGCTAGAGAACCCAGGATGGTTCTCTCATCATTCTCATCATCAAGCTGAGTCCGTCTAGTATAAAAGTAGCAGCCTGTGGGAGAAACCCCCCCCCAGCTTTGGCAAAGATACTTGACAGACTTTAGTGTCTCTCTGAAAGCCAAAACAGAATTGTGAAACATAACATACCTCACCACAATCTGGACACAACAAGGGAGAGGCTGGGCCCTCTAGCAGCATAGATAGAAAGGGCGTTCTCAAGTAAATTTACCAACGCCCATTCTCCTACCATCTGGAAGCAAAGGAGGGCAAATGAATGAGAGATTAGAGCAATGGAAGGAGCGACCCCTTTGCCCACAAAAGGGTCATTTACCCGCAGCTTGTTGTCGGCCGGTAACCTCATGCCGTTGATCTTGACGCTGAGAATACGCTCTCTGAGCTCTGGAGAAGCGAGAAGCATTTTCAGGACTGAATGAGGGAGGCCGGTATGGGGTAGGGTGGAAGTCTGCCCTCTTTCCTGTTGATGAAAGGACTTTCCTTTTGTCTTTTGTTTCAACAACAAATGGGTGAACAGCATCTCCAAACAGCTTCTCACTGGTACATGGGGCAGAAGCTAGTTTCCACTTCTGTTGAGGCTCCGCTTGCCAATTTCGTAGCCATAGCAGTCTCCTAGCTGCCACTGATGACGCCATGGCCCTGGAAGAGAACTTGGCATCGTTGAGGGTGGCATCCGCTGATAATTCTGCTGCTGCTATGATCTTATTGAGGTCTTGATGCAACCTACAGTCTGATGGACGGATGCGGCCTTGAAGTTGGCATAGCCAGTGGATGGAAGACCTTGTAAAAAATGGTGCAGCAGTCAAGGCCTGGATGGCCCAAGCAAGGCTTGATGGTTACAATTCAGTGTTTGTTCAGAGTGTTTCTCCTCTGCCTTTAGTATGTCCTCAGGCTCAGTTGGAGTGCTTGAGGAGGAAGAGGCCACAACTGGGGCATCTACTATGGGAACTGGCAGAGCCATAGCTAAGGAAGGACCCATGCTGTAGAACCACCTATCTGGGACGTTGGCCTGGGGCCTGCAGTGGGGAAGGCAAATTGTTCCTTGACTAAGTTAAAAAAGATGATTGGGGAAGGAATGACCTCTGAATAAACAATAGGTTTGGAGAAGAGGGAATCTCCATGCTCCGATTGTACCACTTGAGGTTCGGGGGCAATTTCCTCCGCTGACAACTGGGCTGTTTCCAGTGTCTTGTGTAGGAGAGATTTTAATAAAGCAGATTTGAATACAGAAGCCGAAGGAGGCTGATCAGGCCTCAGATCTTCCTCTTCCTCCGAGAGGTTGGGGTCCCAGATTTCTCCCTCTTCCAGATCAGAATCAGGGGAGGGGCTGCACTCAGATGATTCCTCATACTCTCCCTGAGTGAGATCCACTCCTTCCGCATAGGAAAGATGGGCCCTTTGTACTACACAGCGAGGTAGTCCCTTTTGGGGAATCTGAGCTAGAGGAAAAGCCGGGAAGGAAGCTGAGGTCTCTCTGAAGGCCTGAAGATATGTTGAAGCCCTTCTGCCAGACCCTGTCTGATGGCTAAGGAGACTACTTCGTTGATGTCAGAAGATCTGCCACTTGATGGAGGATCCGGGGGTCGAAGGCCTGCTGCTGATGGAGTAAAAGTGGCCTCTGGTCTTGATCAAGAGCTGCTTTGGGCCACAGGTGGGATAGATGAAGAAGAAAGATTCCCAAGGAATCTGGGTGAAGTTGGGACCTGACCTGCTCAAGTCTTGAGGTTCTGGTTGGATTTCAGGTCGCTCTGGGGACCAAGATTGGAGTTGGCTAAGAAGAGCTGAGGTATCTTCCCTCTCCCTAGAAGTAGCTGGCTGAACAACTAGAGGATTGGCTGGTTGTAGTTGACCCTTCGTTTTTTCAATAGTTTTGTTGAACTGCCTTTCTAAGGCTGCATGCCTTCGATTCTCTGCCTTGAATTCGGCCTGGGATGTTTTCTTAAGACTCAAAGCTTTGGCCCTAATCTTGGCCGCCACTTCCCTTTGAACAGACTGGGAGCATTGTCTCCTTCTCTTTCTTTTGCCAGCTTGGGGGCCTTGAGAGATCAGGCCTGAAGCTCTGTGTGGACCTTGTCTTGATCCATAGTATGCATAAACAGACACAAAGGTGCTAGAAGCAATCCTCACTATGTGTTGCCTATGCAGTAGCCTGAATAGGAGCTTATGAATAGTAGAAGCTGGCCTTTGGGGGATGATGCCACCTAAAATGGCCGCTTGCTACTTTCTTTAGAAGAAGCTTTCAAAATGGCCACTCACCATGTGCAGTTGAAAAAGAAGCCTCCAAATTGGCTGCTCACAAGAGCTACAGGCTATGCAAGAGTTAAATCCCTCCTTAGGATATAAACAGCCCCGAACTGCGAAATCAGCATTAAAGGGAAAACTGTTAGGAATATTTCAGTATTATGTCTTTAAAAGATTGCAAAAACTGCAACAAGGTGTGGTTTTGCAAACGGCCATAAGATGGAGCCAGAAACCTGGGTTGTTTAGTCTGAGTCTCAGAAGAAAGTGTATCTTTGTTTCCTTCTGTTGGAAAGTATTGTCGTTGCTCCATTTTTCCTAATTGACTATTAATATTACTGGATTTAATGTAAGTCTGATACTGAACTGTTTCTGACACTGGAATTTGATATTTGGATTATCTCTGGATTGAAAACTGACTGATTTACTTGTGAATGACTTTGGACTGCCTATTTTGGACTTTGCTTAAACCTTTCTGGAAGTAAAAGCCTACATTTACTGTACAGGGGTATCTGTATGCTCTGTGTGTATTATTCCAACACTACTCTCTATACATTTCCCTGTATGTGCTCATTCTCCTAATGGGGAATTACCTCAACACTGGTTATTGGCCCAGACCATACCAGGCTTACATAAATGAGAATTAATGTGAATGCACAGTACTGTATACAGACAGCTGTTTACTGTTTAATTGTGGGTTAGTATCCTGGTAAAGATGGCACAAGACACTTCAACAAGTCTATCACTGATAACCCGGTTGGATGGAACAAACTATGTTTCCTGGTCTATGAAATGCAGTCTACTTCTGTGAAGAGAAGGTTTATGGAATGTAGTTCAAGACCCACCAGATGTAAATGCTTGGGATCCAGAAAATGAGGATGCCAAGAAACTTGCTCACTTTAAACAGAACAACGAACAAGCTCTTTGTGTAATTGGACTAATACTGAGTGACCAGCAGCTAGTCCATATTTGTGGAGAAGAGTCTGCTGCTAGGTGTTGGGAGAATTTGAAGAGGATTTATGTTCGTGACAGCGTTGGTGCACACATACATCTTGCACATAAACTGTTTAGAGCACGTCTGCTGAAAGGTGGAGATATGTTAGCTCATTTAAATTTCATGAAAAGAACTTTTCAAGAGCTACATGAAAAAGAAGTGATATTTTCAGAGCTGCATCAAGTTTACATCATTCTTTCCTCATTGGATGAAAGTTATGATGATTATGTATCTTCACTGGAAGTGCTGCCCAGAGATAAACTGACATTGACTGAAATAACTGGAAGATTGTTAGAAGAAGCAAGAAGACGGCTGGATAGAGACCAACTGAGGAAAGAACAACCACAAGAAGAGAATTTATCTTCAACTGCCTATACTGTTAGGAAATGTTTTTCTTGTGGGGCTAGGGGACATATAGCTAAATTCTGTAAGAAGAGAAAATAACAGAATACTGGCAAACACCAGAAGGCCAAGAAGAATGTTAGTTTAGCTAAGTCTAGCAATTCAACTGTAAACCATGATTTATGGGTTGTTGATAGTGGAGCATCACAATGCATTACTAAAGATAGAAATAGGTTTGTAAAGATGTCCACGAGTAAACAACATGTATCATTGGCAAATGGAAGATTAAAGCATCAGGTGAAGGTACTGCATATTGTTCTTGTATAAATGAACATTTAACTATGTTATATGTACCTAAACTAAAATTTAATTTGTTATCAGTAAGGCTTTAGTTAATATTGGGTATGTCATAACCTTTAGGGGAGATAACTGCATATTAGAGAAAGAGGGTAAAAGGGTTACTGCTATGTTAAAATATGATTTATATGTGAAACATGATGATCAGTTGAAAATAGCTAACTCAGTTTATAAAAATGTTAAGCCACATGATGAATATATACATTTACTACATAGACGTCTAGGGCACATTAATTTCAAAATGCTCAAACAAACTGTTAAATTGGCAGAGGGAGTAAAACTGATACCCTGTAGCAAGTATTTACACTGTAATGCTTGTAGTCAAGAAAAGAGTAAGGTTACTCCAGCAAATAGACTAAATGGGTTTAAGACCAAAAAACCTTTAGAGGTTGTTTTTGCTGACATAATTGGTCCTAAGAAACCAAGTTTAGGAGGTGCCTGTTATATTTTGAGTATTATGGACCATTACTCACGATATGGTTTCTGCTATCTTATGAAAAACAAAACAGAAACATTCCAACATTTCTTTAACTGGCTAAGGTTTGCTGAGAGAAAAATGAAAAATAAAGTAATTACTTTAGTAACTGATAATGGAACTGAATTTGTTAACAAAAGATTCCAAAATATGTTGAAATTGGCTGGTGTTGAACATAAACGTTCTGCACCTTACAGACCACAACATACCTTGTTAGTAGAACAAAGAGGGCAAACATTACAAGCCATGACTCTCACTATGTTATCTGATTCAGGTTTACCAGAAACACTGTGGGGTGAAGCCATAATGTGTAGAAATCATGTTTTAAACAATGTAGTTAAAATACAACAACTGGAGAATTGCCATTCACTCGTTGGCATAGCAGAAAACCAAATTTAAGTTACCCACACACATTTGGAGCTCCAGCATGGGTGCATATTCCTCCCAAGTAAGACTGAAAGGGCAACATAGAGCTAAGAAGTTATTTTTTGTGGGTTATGAGGCCAACCATAGATCATTTAGGTTCTGGGATCAAGGCACAGTTCATGTTTATTTGTAGTGCTGGTGCAAAATTTCTTGAGCACATTGGGTGGAATAACCTGGAACAGGAATCCAGCAATGATGTTATTATTGATATCCAAATAGTCCTTAAAGATGATATCAGTAAACACCAAATAGCCATCAAAGAGGAAGAACAGGAGGAAGTAGTAGAACAGGCACAGGAGGAGGTAGAAGAACAGGAGCAGGTGGCACAGGAAAGTCCACCGGCAAGCCTGTATTACCAAGACGTTCAACCCGAGGAACACGACCACCTGATAGATATCAGGCTGGTTTTGTATGCCAAGTGAATACAGTTCCAAGTAATTATAGTGAATTAAACTGTTTCCTGCTAAGGATCAGGCTGCTTGGCAGAAAGCAATGGATAAGGAACTGGAATCATTAAAAACACTGGAGATATATGAAAATATTAAGTTACCACCAGGTAAACATGCCATAGGATGTAAATGAATATATAAACTGAAGACAGGTGTAGATGGGACTGTTACCCATAAAGCCAGGTAAGTAGCACAAGGGTTCAATCAGACAGCAAATGACTACGATGAGGTGGCACCTAGTCTGAAGGCTACTACATTAAGGGCAGCATTAGTGTGGGCAGCTAAGGAGAAATACAGTGTAAATCATTTGGATGTAGAGACAGCTTATCTGCATGCACCGTTGTCATGAAATATTTAAAGAAACCTTTATGTCTCAAAAATGATTATACTGATAATAATGATTGCTGGAAATTGAAAAAGAATCTTTATGGTTTGAAGCAATCTGGATATGAGTGGAACCAATGTATTGTTAAAGAATTAACTAAGATAGGCTTTGTAGCTGGCATGGCTGATCCATGTTTGTTTAAAAGAGAAGGTAATGGTATGATTTCATTGTTGCTATTGTTTCCTGATGACATAGCATTAATCACCAAAACTGAACAAGAAGCTACTGAGATAATTTCACTATTGGAAAATAAATTTAAGATAAAACATTTATCAATCCTTGATTGGTAGTTTATCTTATCTCAGTAATTGGTCAAGGCCAGATATTGCATAAATTGTTAATCAATTAGCGAGATTTAATGCTGAGCCGACTGAAAGGCACTGGCAAGCTGCTAAACGTGTGTTAAGATATCTGAAACAGACAATGCATTATGCATTGTATTTGGAGCCAAAAGATGAACTGAATTTGACTGCATATGCTGATGCAAGTTTTGCTACAGACATAAATACACGAAAATCTACACCAGGTACTGCTGTATTATTGGGAAAAGCATTGATTGGATGGAGATCTATCAGATAGAAACATCTAAGTTTGTCAACAATGGAGGCTGAATTGTCATGTTTGTCTTTATTATGTACAGATTTAGTTTTGTATCAATCCCATTGATATGGGAATTGATGTAAAAGATCCTATTGTTGTTTACAAAGATAACCAATCGGCAATACAGATGGCTTCAAATATTGCTGTTAAAACAAGAATGAAACACACAGATTTAAGATATTTAAATGTGAGACAATGTGTGCAAAGTAAAATGATTAAGCTAGAATACCGTATGTCAGAAAATATAGCAGATCATTTTACAAAGGCCCAAGGCTCTATAAAGCATAAGGCATGCTGTGAAGATTATGGATTTAAAATGTAAGGTTGTATATATTATCTTACCCAAAAGGGGAAAATGTTAGGAATATAAGTCACCTAACAGGTATTTGGGTTAGAAATATATAAACCACGATAAACATTTTAGTACTATGTCTTTAAGAGATTGCAAAAACTGCAATCAGTTGTGGTTTTTCAAATGGCCATAAGATGGAGCCAGAAACCTGGGTTGTTTAGTCTGAGTCTCAGAAGAGAGTGTATCTTTGTTTCCTTCTGTTGGAAAGTATTGCCGTTGCTCCATTTTTCCTAATTGACTGATACTACTGGATTTAATGTAGGTCTGATACTGAACTGTTTTTGACACTGGAATTTGATATTTGGATTTTCCCTGGATTGAAAACTGACTGATTTACTTGTGAATGACTTTGGACTGCCTATTTTGGACTTTGCTTAAACCTTTCTGGAAGTAAAAGCCTACATTTACTGTGTAGGGGTATCTGTGTGCTCTGTGTGTATTATTCCAGCACTGCTCTCTATACATCTCCCTGTATATACTCATTCTCCTAACGGGGAATTACCTCAACAAAAACCACAGTTTTAATGATCAGCTAAGAGATGTGGTTATTGCTAATGCAATCTTTACTATTGTGGCGGTCGAAATCGCTGAGGGAAGACTGTGGGGGAGGATCAAGGGTTGCTCCTTACTTACAGTCTCCCTTGGATGAAGAAATGTCGAATCCTCGGCATTGCAGGAGAGTGGAGCCCCACCCTCCGGAAGACACAGCTGCACCGGTTCCCCGGGAGCTGTGCCAATAATGAAGATAGCTTTTGCTTTTGCTGTTAACTGAACTGCTTTCAGAGACACCAGCTTATGGTCATCAAAAGAAGCTGAGTCAAAGCTGGAGGGTTTCTCCCACAGGCTGTTACTTTTATACTAGACGGACTCAACTTGATGATGTCATCAGGAGTCATACCCTTCCTGAGCTCTTGCAGCAGCATGGAGGAGAATTGGTGTTTATTACTATATGTGGCTCCTGTGACTAGAGGAAAAAGGAACAGATATAAATACAAATGCTGCAGATACGTATACCACTGATACATGAAGTATCTGAACTGTAAACCAAGGCAAACATCAGGCTTTAAGAACAAAATGTCATAATTGAACACTAATATTCTGGGAATCAGTGAAATGGACTGTAATGAATTATTTCACAAACCAGTAATATAAAATTTTCTACAAAAAAGTAATTGTTTTAAAAATAGAATAGCTATAATTGTTAAGAAAAGAGTGTTAATGTGAGTGCTTGGATGAAATCCCCCAAATGACAGAACTATTCCTGCTAAATTTTAAGGCTAGCCAACCACTATTATGATGGACCAATACTACATGCCAGCCACAAATATGGAGGAAATAAAAACTGAGGAATTCACTCAACCTTGTTAAAACACACTCTCACACACACAAAAATACATGCTATCATCTGGAATGCTAAATTTGGAAGCAAATTAGCTTCTGAAACAATGCCAAAATTTGGCCTTGATACAAAATGAAGGAAGCAGCAAACTGATAAGAGTTCCACCAAAATTAAATGTTCATAAAAATTATCTTCTTCCAAAAACCTAAATTACAAATTTGATCTGGAAAAACACAAAAAGTTTTTGTGCTGACATATGTTATGTTATATGATATGATAGCTCATATGATAAAACTTATTCTTGTACAAATATAAATGAAACTAACAAAATCCTTGAACCAACTTGATAAAATCTCAGCAATGTTCAAACGATTACATAGTAAAAGTTAAAGAGTATATTGAAAAACATTTGATTTGATGAATAAAGTGCCTGAAGTATTCTGGGTTGAAACTGTTGTGATAGCATTAGAGAAAGAGAAAACAATAATCCCAAATGCAAAAGACAAAGGAAGTTAAAATAGCTGTTCAACTAAAATAACAAGAAAATATTTCAGAAATAAAATAATCCTTTCATGCAAAAATAGATTAGACAAAAAGCATTAAAACATGAAATAACTATACAAAACAATTCCCAAATAAATGATATATACAAGTTTGATCACTGAACTAGAGCCAAACAAGTTAAATGGGCCTTTGAAAACACTGATAACAACAAAGAACCTGATGAAATATCAATAGAACTCTATAATCTTACAAAGAGAATAAAGTTAAAGTGCCTCATATAGTTTCTAAGCAGTTATAGAAAATACATCAGAGGCCAGAGAACCGCCAGAGATCAATTTATATTTTAAAACCAAAACCCTCAGTATCAAAGACTGCTCAAACTGCAGTCATCTTACATGCTAGTGTGATAATGTTCAAGATTTTACAACCCAGTCTTAATAGAAGGAATGAAAACTAACTGGTATTCAAGATGGATTCAGAAGAAGCAGAGACACCTGTGATCACATTGTAATACCCTATGGGTAATTGAAAAAGCAAATGAGTGTCAGAAAGATGTCTATTGTTGCTTTATTGGTTACACAAATGCTTTTTGATAGTATAGATTACAACTCATTGGAGTTAGCTTTTAAGAACACGTATATACCAGTTCAATTCACCTATCTATTGAAGGAACAGTTCAGAATGAAACACAAAGCAAAACATAAAGGAACAAAAATGATGTACACACTGTCACCTTATTTAATTTATATGAATGTGACACAAGAATCTCTGGACTAGAAGAAATAATTGCTGTAATTAAAAATGCTGAAACGAATGCCCCAGACATTCTGAAGAAACAATTTTTATTTAAGGAAACTTCTTAAAAGTAAAAAAATACAGAAATCAAGCCATTATTCAAACTAAAAATATTAAGATTATATCAACAGACAATGCCATCTTGATGCAAAAAGGCTAAAAGCTTAAGTAATAAGAGACACAATTCTCCTAGGCTGAAAAATGTACATTAATAGTAACTGTAGCCCAGAAAAAGTACTGTAAGTTTAATCATCAACTGTACATATTGTCAGGATTATGATTTTTCCTAATTATATGAGGTCACAAAAAGTGAACCATTAAAAAAACTGAGGAAAGAAAAAAGGCTGTGAATGTTGGAACTGGAGAAAATTTCTGATAATGCCTTGGACTACAAGAGATTCAGACAATCCAAACTGTCTTATTCCTAGATCACATTTACCAATCTCAAAACAAACTACAGTTACATCACTTTCAAGAAGTGGTGCTCCTATGGCAGCCCCCTAAAAAAACAGCCCAAACAAATTAGAACAGTTTTCAAGATATTTATTTTATTTTTTAATTAAGATAAATATCAACAAAACATCAAAGGTAAAAAAATAACAAAAAGGGAGAAAAGTACATTCATGCCATAAACATTTAAAGTACATTCATACCATAAACATTTAAATTTCCAGAAAAATACAAAAATTTCAAGCATGCATATTCAATGTTTTCAACCAGGAAAACCTATTTCCAATCCTAAATTAACAAATAACATAAAGTAAATAATTCGTGTTAAAATAGCCACTGTTAAATTCAAATGAATTTCTGCTAAATTCAAATGAATTGGTGGGTATTATGTATTAACCGATAATACTAAAATAATAGAATAAAGTTGTATTTAATTAGAATTTAATAATAAGTTATAAATCAGAAATACTTTGTTTCCTATCCTTCTATATCTCCAAATAAATAATTTCAGAGAGAAAAAAATGATTATTTATTTGTATATAAAAATGAATTGATTTCTCAATTGTTTACAAGAAAAGCAATGCAGAAAGATCTGCAAAATTTGGAGAAAAGCAAGATATATTTGCCTCCATTGTTTCTCTGTAATGGAAGGCTCTGTCAATATTTCATGCCTTCGCTTTCTCTGAGTACAATAGTCATATACTGGAAAATGCTTAATCGTTTTATTTTATTTAGACATTTGTAGATTCAGATCCTTCCATATAGCAGAACAAGCTTTTATTTAGTTACTGTAATATTAAATTTTATCTTCCACCAGGCTTAAAGAGCCTTATGCATTTCTTTCTCACAAATGCGAAATAACTAAATTATTATATTATATTCAAGTTTTGCTTCCAGATTTACTTTGTAATAAAAACATTATTTTAAACAAGGACTACTTTCAGCATGCTTCATTGTGGAGAACATTCCTTTATTCTGATGTCATGCTTAAAGCTTTTCTTCTCAGAAGACATCTTTTGTAGTTACAATCAAGAGGCACAAAAAGAGATTTCAGAGCAAAGAAGGGATTATAAAGGCCCAATTTATTCAAGTTTTCGTTTGAGGTATATGGAGGGGAAATTATTTTTTAGGTGTGATTGGTTAATGTAGTCCAATTATAAGTAAATACTTCCTCCCAGTTTTAAAAGCACTGTGAACATTTTCACACACTAGTTGGATTTTAAATTCTTTGTATTATTGTACTGTATCACAAGAAAGTCAGCTATAGTTTCATGAAAGACGTTTTCATTAATGACTGGCATCTTCTCAATAGCAGAGGCCCAGGCATACCACTCTCTTCCAAGCAAACCTTTTTATTCTTGAACAGTACTGCATTCATAACTTATTTTCAGCACTGCGAGACACCACCACAGAAAAACTGCTTAATATTAAGAGCTTATATAATTGAAAATTCTGTATTATTTGGCCTAGGTGGATAAATACCTTATGCACATACTTCAAAATCTAATTATCTTTACAATGTCTGCTTATTTCCAGAATCAGATTTAATCATACCTAAAAAATTCTAATATTAAATGCTTTAAATGACACACATTAATTTTTCTGCACATGTAAAGATCATATATTGAAGTTTCAGTAAGAAAATAAAAACAACAACATGACACTATAACACTGTGTTCCATTACTAAGGAACACAGAGCCTTATTTTGCTTACTCCAGAACCTTGGTTATTAAATTAGCATTGTCCATGACCCCAGCACATCTAAAACAGAAGCTTGTTCGAACACTTCTTAAGCTATATTATCACTCTTAAGAATGGAAATAATAATTTGTCTCAACTAGTTACTGTGGAAATGAAGATATAATACTTAAAATTGTATAAAAATACTAATACTAATTATTTGTTGACAGGTGTTCTATAGCAGCGGTCGCCAACCAGTGGTAGGCCGTGAGAAAATTTTGGTGGGCCACAGAGAAATCTCACCCCCAGAGCACCCCCACAATTAATCCAGGCTGCATGGCCCGCGGGAACTCTCCCCGCCCACTCACTCCTTACCCAGCAAACTTGCCTGCTAAATTGCTGTTTCCGACCATCAGCTGTGAGATTTAGATTAGTTAGGAAGCAGGAAATGGTTGGATTTCTTGCTTTCCAGGTAGTCTTTAGATCTTCGGCTCTGCTTTTAACCACAGCAGAACCTCCCTTAGGACTGAAGGTTCCATTATTCAGTACAGACTCACGGCAAGCAAAGTTTATGTGACAGACTGAGCTAGCCGATGGCAGATAGATAAATCACTGAATGATTCTGTGAGCAACTCAATCTGCCTGCCTGCTTTGCCTGATTTTGGGTAAAAATTGCTCTTTTTTAATAAAATATTCAATATTTATATGAATATTTATAATATTTACATATAAGTCATGCCCAGTCAGTCACATGACCACCAAGCTACACCCACAAATTAGGCCACACCCAGAGAACTGGTTGGTGGTCCCTGGGATTTAAAATTATGAGTTTAGTGGTCCCTGAGGTCCGAAAGGTTGGTGACCCCTGTTCTAAAGATTCTAAGTGTTCTAAAGATCCTCAAGTAATAATAAAAATTCCAATACCAGGAAGAAGAATGTACAGGAAGCTGATGGAGCTGACATGTATGTAATGTTCAAATTTCCATTTGAAATTTAAATGTTCATAATGAGGTGTGATGTAATAGATCCTCCTATTTTTCAAGAGAGCAAGAAGAACTTAATTTTTAATTAGACAGGAAGAAATTTATACTGGAAGAACAGTCATGGTTTGATATGATTCCCATTAATGAAAATCAGAAACAAATAAGAGTATTCTATACAGGTTTCTGTATAAAGAAACTTGAAATCCTGCTTTTCACCACTAGGTGAACATATTTTAAAATGGGTAAAACCAATTTTCAGATACCATTGTGCTAAATATTGGTGAATTAGTAATTTAATCAAAATCAAACTTACCAAACTCCTGTAATTCTCACTATTGTAAATGCAACTGTTTACAGCTAAGCTGTCAATATTTTAAAATTATCCTTTTTATGAATGGTCATTTTTTAAAAAATATCAGTGTTGGTTCATGATATTTTTAAAGGAAAAAATTTTTCACATAAAGTTTGACATTTCAAACTGAATGCATCTTTTTATAATATCATTTTAACTTTTAACTCTGGCCTATGTACACAGAAGAAATGTTGGGTATTATCATGCCATAGATGTAAGCTATGTTTTCAGCCTCCTTCTAGCTCAACAGAGTAACACCAGCTTGCAGTAAAGGAGATATTTTTGTTATCCTATAGATAGCACTTCAACTGATTAAGAAATAAAACTGATCAATTCCAAAGAGATTGCCATTCTCCACAAAAAGACTGAGAATGCCTTTTTGAACACAGAAAAAAGGTTAAAGTAAGCGAGATTCACTCTATCCCAAGGGCTCTGTGCAGGACATTAAAACCAGCTCAAGAAAGCATCCTAAATTCAACAAAGATATCAAAAAATTTGAAATGGCTAGCTACATTCTGGTTCTACAGATTTCATTTGCTGTTTATATTGAAAAGTGAACTTATTTCCTTTTCAAAACTTTTAGTGAAATAACAGTGTTATATGCAAGTTATATTTCAAATTAAAAATGCCTGTATTATGATTGATTTTATGACAACACAACATATATAATAGTGCTTAGATTTATATACCGCTACACAGAGATTTACAGCTCTAAATGATTTACAGAGACAACGTATTGGCACCCAGCAATCTGGACCCTCATTTTACGGCTATCGGAAGAATGGAAGGCAGAGTCAAGCTTGAGCCAGTCAGGATAGAAGGAATCAAACTCCTAGCAATGTTGACAAAGTTATCCTGCAATACTCATTCTAACCACTGGAGTACTCCTATAGCATGGGTCTGCAAACACTCAAAGAGCCATTTGGACTCATTTCCCACAGGGAAAAAAAACCCACCGGCAGCCACAAAACCAGTTTTTCACTCCCCTATTATAATACACTGCTCAAAATAATAAAAGGAACACAAAAATAAAACATCCTAGATCTGAATGAATGAAATATTCTTATTAAATATTTAGTTCATGACATAGTTGAATGTGTTGACAACAAAATTACACAAAATTTATCAATGGAAATCAAATTTAGCAACCCATGGAGGTCTGGATTTGGAGTTACGCTCAAAATTAAAGTGGAAAAAAACAATACAGGCTGATCCAACTTTAATATAATGTCCTTAAAACAAGTCAAAATGAGGCTCAGATGTACCTGTATGACCTCCCTACAATGCCTGGGCATGCTCCTGATGAGGTGGTGGATGGTCTCCTGAAGAATCTCCCCCCATACCTGGACTAAAACATCCCCCAACTCCTGGACAGTCTGTGGTGTAACGTGGCATTTGTGGATGGAGACATGATGTCCCAGATGTGCTCAACTGGATTCAGGTCTGGGGAACGGGCAGGCCATCTATGCCTTTGTCTTGCAGGAACTGCTGACA
Source organism: Laticauda colubrina (assembly GCA_015471245.1). Classification (NCBI taxonomy): domain Eukaryota; kingdom Metazoa; phylum Chordata; class Lepidosauria; order Squamata; family Elapidae; genus Laticauda; species Laticauda colubrina. The sequence goes on from BLBF01000005.1 coordinate 32,841,651, forward strand.
CACTCCAGCCACATGAGGTCTAGCATTGTCTTGCATTACGAGGAACCCAGGGCCAACCACACCAGCATATGGTCTCACAAGGGGTCTGAGGATCTCATCTCGGTACCTAATGGCAGTCAGGCTACCTCTGGCGAGCACATGGAGGGCTGTGCAGCTCCCTAAAGAAATGCCACCCCATACCATTACTGACCCACTGCAAAACCGGTCATGCTGGAGGATGTTTCAGGCAGCAGAACGTTCTCCACAGCGTCTCCAGACCCTTTCATGTCTGTCACATTTGCTCAGTGTGAACCTGCTTTCATCTGTGAAGAGCACAGGGCGCCAATGGCAAATTTGCCAATCTTGGTGTTCTCTGGCAAATGCCAAATGTCCTGCATGGTGTTGGGCTGTAAGCACAACCCCCACCTGTGAATGTTAGGCCCTCATACCACCCTCATGGAGTCTGTTTCTGATCATTTGAGCAGCCACATGCACATGTGTGGCCCGCTGGAGGTCATTTTGCAGGGCTCTGGCAGTGTTCCTCCTGTCCCTCCTTGCACAAAGGTGGAAGTAGCGGTCCTGATGCTGGGTTGTTGCCCTCCTACGGCCTCCTCCACATCTCCTGATGTACTGGCCTGTCTCCTGGTAGCGCCTCCATGCTCTGGACACTACACTGACAGACACAGCAAACCTTCTTGCCACAGCTCGCATTGATGTGCCATCCTGGATGAGCTGCACTACCTGAGTCACTTGTGCGGGTTGTAGACTCTGTCTCATGCTATCACTACAGTAACAGCACCACCAGCATTCAGAAGTGACCAAACCATCAGCCAGAAAGCATAAGAACTGAGAAGCGGTCTGTGGTCACCACCTGCAGGAACACTCCTTTATTGGGGATGTCTTGCTAACTGCCCATGCTTTCCACCTGTTGTCTATTCCATTTGTACAACAGCATGTGAAATTGATTGTCAATCAGTGATGCTACCTAAGTGGACAGTTTGATTTCACAGAAGTGTGATTGACTTGGAGTTACATTGTGTTATTTAAGTGTTCCCTTTATTTTTTTGAGCAGTATACATTCTTAGTGTTTTTTTCAAAATTGCCTTTATTTTCAGCTTACCAAATAATGTTGTCAACATATCTATAACTATTAGTCTACCAATCTCTAATAAAGATTCCGACTTTTTCCTACTATTCTTATATTTGGTTAAATAAATATGAGAACAGTGTGACCTTTATTTTATTCCCGTTCTTATTGCACACAGTTTTTCGTAATTAAGTTCTTGTAATAGCTTCTTGTTTTTTGTGAATATTCCTTAGAAAACTAATCAGTTGCTCTGGTCAGCCATAGCCTCAATATATTTCACATTATGGCATGACCTGTACAGACAAACCCTTTGCTGTAGTAAAATAGAAGTAAATCTTATATTTTCTGTCTTTGCACTACTATCAGATGTTGTTCATCTCATCTTCTGAAATCTTCCCTTATTTTTGTCAGTTTCTATGCATGGTTCTGTATAAGATATTAATCAAAACTTTGTGTGAGAAGTAATATAGTGATTCAATAAATTAAGAGTTTCCTTAGCAACCTGGTTCCATATTTGTGGTTTTCTGTTCTCTTAAACCAGTGGTGACAAACTCAAGGCCCATGGGCCAGATTCGGTCCACGGGATGCTTAAATCTGGCCCATGGGGCCAGCCTAGAAATAGTGAAGGACTGGCCCATGGTGCCTGTGCTGGCAAAAATGGGATGCAGGGGCCAACAGGCAGCCCCTGCATACCCCATTTTTGACCTAGATGGCCTCCTGTAGCACCCTGCCAGCCAGAATGAAGTATTTTGGGGTGCCGTTTTGGCCGGCAGGGTGCTACAGGAGGCTGTCTAGGGCAAAAATGGGGCATGGGGGGGCTGCCTGTGCCACAGTTTGGCTGGCAGGCTGCTGCAGAAGACTATCTGTCCTGTCTCCTCCTCCCCACCTGGCAGGCCCTATGAAGAACAACCACAATGTTGATCCAGCCCTCCAAGAAATCCAGTTTGACCCGTGTCTTAAAACAATTTACTGGGTGAACTGAATTAAAAGCCTGTAATTTTTGTATTTAATGTCTGGTTTATTGTCATTTTTTACAGTTTATAGACAGTTTATTGTCTATATGTCATTTTTTCTTGTTAGGTTACTGAATTTATAACTTTAAAAAATAAAGTGAAATGAATATGTAATTTATCTGAACTACTAATTTAATGCTTTAATAATCCATTTTTTTCTACTAGTTTTGTATGTTGTAAAGTCCATTGGAATAGGTGGCTCCCAAAAATATTAAATAAAATTGCATTTATACCTTATAAATGTTTAAGTCCTCTATGACAGTGGTCCCCAGTCTTTTTTGTACCAGGGACCGGTTTCACGATTATTCATTCTTCCACGGACCGGTACCTGAGTAACGCGACACTCCATGGCCATTGGGACAACTCTTCGTTCGAAGCCGCCCCCCCCTTCATCGAAACTAAGGCGTGAGGATTCCTTCAGCATCCAAACGCCGCTTTCCAAATGAAAACCCGGAAGCACTTTCCAACCAAAAACCCGGAAGAAACCGGGAGCGCCGTCAAAACAAGATGGCGGCGCCCAAGCTTTGCGGCCCAGTAAAAAATGATCCACGGACCGGTCCCGGTCCGGGGACTGGTGGTTGGGGACCCCTGCTCTATGGTATTCTTTTTTAATTTTATTTCCTCCATTTGATCTTATTGATGGTTATATCTGTCATTCCCTTTTCTAATATTGTATTCAATCTTTTAAAAAATATCTCATATTTCTTATTTTGGTTACTTTTTACTTACTTTTACTTTCTTTAGTTATACTGGAAGACTGTGTTCAGCTGTGTTGCTGTGTTGACTGTGACTCTTTTGCTGCTCAAGAATCCTATATTTCTCTTTGACTATTGTGCTCCTTGGCATCAATAACATTAAAATCTAAACATACTTCAAAATAGTAAACCATTATTCTAAAAACCATAAGGGAGGGAATTAACATAATTTCGGAGGGGTATAGATGGGAACTTGTACTACTTACTAAAAAATCTCACACAGAATACGACCTTGAACAATTTTGTCCGGAAGTGCATGCTGAACACACTGTTTGTCTTGAAGCAAGCAGATTGAAGATGTTGAGGAGTCTAACTAGGTAATGGCCATCACTTTGATTTGGATTCTAAAGTATGGTGCCATCAACAATATTTTTGTTATATGATTCTAGTTTAGAAGAGCTTCTGAATGTACTCCTCTGAAACAGGCATACCTTGAAATAAGTTTTAAGTACACCAATAGAATTACTCTTAAACATTACATGCTCATCATCCAGTCCTGCAAACAGATTTAAATCAAACTCAAACTAAAAAAGCACTTTCTGGACTGCCAGAAAGTTTTTTTTTTTAAAAAAAAGAATTAAGAATTTTAAGAATTTTCTTAAAAGAATTTAAGAAATGCAGTCATTTGTACTCTTTTGAGAGTTCTCCTTCAGAAAAAGCATGACGAGAGAAGCAGTTAATGAAACTTGGATGCTGTTAGTAACAGCAACCTAGGCAAAAGACTGCTAGGTTTTGGTATTGAGTTATGGGAGTACAGAAAGCTCACCCTTCATGCCTGGAGTATCATATCTCAGAAGCAATCTGGGAAACGTCAAGTTTTTTATGGAGGCAAAATTCATGAGATGCTGAAACTGATTTAGGGGAAGAGGTTGAAGGAGTGGCCTTTAGACTGGTTAGGAGGAGACAAGCTCCTACTTGGAAACAAGAAAGGTTGTGAGTAGATTGTTCTGTGTTAGGTCAAGGGAGTCCTAGACTGCATCAGCACAGGGCCAGTATTAAGATCATGTAATGTGTTTGTACTACTTTATGTTGTACTGATAAGACTACAGTGTCCTGTTTTGGTCATCACAATACAAAACTGATGTTCAAACCAGAGGTGGTATTCAGCAGGTTCTGACCAGTTCTGGAAAACCAGTAGCGGAAATTTTGAGTAATTCAGAGAACCTGCAAATACCACTTTTGACTAGCCCTGCCCCCATTTATTCTCTGCCCCCAAGTCCCAGCTGTATCCTTTTACTGTATCCTTCCCGTTATACCCACCAAACCATGCCCACCAAGTCAAGCCATGCCCACCAAACCACGCCAAACCAAGCCAAGCCATGCCCACAGAACTGGTAGTAAAAGAAATTGAATCCCACCACTGGTTCAAACCATAGAAAGAGTGTAGAGAAAAGCAACAATGATAATTAGGAGATTGGACACTAAACTGTACGATGAATGATTGTGGGAAGTGAGAATGTCTAATCTAATGAAGGGGAAGACTAGAGATGATATGATCACAGTCTTTCAATATTTAAGGGACTTTCACAGTGAGGAAGGGATCAATTTATTCTCCAAAGCACCTGATGGCAAGAGAGGAAATAATGGTTGGAACCGTATCAAAGAAATATCTAACCTAGAACTAAGAAGAAATTTCCCGATAGTGAAAACAATTAATTGTGGATGGCTAACCTCCAGAAATTGTGGTTGCTCCAATGGTGGATGCTTTTAAGAAGAGATTGGACAGCCATATGTCTTGAATGATATAGCATCTAGACTAGAAGATTTCCAACCCTATTATTCTGTATTCTGATACTCTCCCATCTGATTGAATCAATCAATAGCCAATCATTTAGGGCAGCCTTTTCTGTGGATTGTAATTCTCAAGCAAGCGAAATAAATTGTTTGGAATAAACTCAAAGTATCTACACTTGCTGGATAGTTATTCAGCCTATTTTATGCACTTCATAGGAACAGCAATTTGAAATTGAGATGTTCTATAGCTAATCTCTATTTAAGCATGCATGCCAACCAGCAATCAAACAAGGGTATGTGTGTGTGTGTGTGTGTATGTGTGTGTGTATGTATATATATATATATATATATATATATATATATATGTTTTTTTAAGTTATCGCGGGTACTTACATGTGTGCTGT
>BLBF01000005.1:32847022-32892995 GCA_015471245.1 Laticauda colubrina
AACAGCATATATATATATATATATATATATATATATATGAATGAGATATATTTTGATCTCACTACTTTTAATTACTATATTAATGCATTGGTAGATGCCTTAAGCAAGGAAGTTTCATCCAGCTAAATGACATCTATATTGCATTATGCAGACCTTGATCTCATATTATTGAAAGATATTTAGAACAGCCATAGACCATTATTTCATTCCTGAACTCCTCTTCTTAAGTACAAGAAAATAAAGGTCATAACTTTGGCAAAGTGCTTCAAAAAAAAAATTCTGATGGACCGGAGAGGAGCATATAACTTAAAAACACTGTATCATGTTTAGATTGTATTACATTATTCAGAGAAGGAACATCCTTCATTTCCAAGGTTGTTTTGAATGATCAAAAGAGTTCAGCAGCAATCCTCACTCTTTTTTTTTTTCTTTAGAGGAACACAGTATGCACTAGCTGCTTTCTGAATCCAAGATGCTGGAACAGTTTATTTATTCAGTTAATTCCAGGTGTCAACTATGAGAAACGGGAGAATTCAAACTAGTTTTCTAAGTTATTTCAGATAGCAAAATAAGTTCCTAATAAAGCTCAATGTATGGAGGTGGCTAGTAAAGCTATGTATATTTAAATACTGACAAAAAGCTCCCTTTAAGCCTTAAGTCTAATATATTTTATTCTGCCATACAAATACTCTTGAGAACTCCACATAAATGACAAATTTCATAAACTCATCTCAAATGTGATTCTGATGTACTTGAAGCAAAATCAGGCAATGGCAACTCTTAAGGTATTGACATAGAATACAAACAAAATTTACTCAATGTCATTTGAGGGCAAATGAGGCACAACAAACTTTGTTTTAAATTAGCTTTATATGTGGCCAACTTACGATCAATAAATTTCGAGGGCCTTTACAATACTGAGGTTTTAAGATCTTACCATTAATAGTACTGGTTAAATTATGCAAAATCTCTCATCCTAAAAGGCTTTGTCCCAGTAAAGAGAGGTGCATTGACTCATGGGATCATCTCCTCTAATTTTTACCAAGACATTCAGAATGTGTTACTTTTTTGTCCACTGAGGTCAGACAGAAGAATTCTACGTGCAGCTTCTTTGGCAGATAAGGATGCCAAGATAACTCTTTCTGTGGCATCTCAGAATGTACTCAGAATAATACAGAAACACAATTACAGGCCTTTTTATCATGCACACAACATTGTACTTCATATTACATAATGTATCGAATTTTATGAAGTCTGGAACTGTGATGCAAAATAAATTTTAATAGAATCTGGTGGCTCCCATCCACCAACAAAATGGCCTTTTTGAGTTATGTATCAACACAGTGTGCCAGAAATCTTTCAAAATACCTCCGTGTGTCAGTACTTTGCCCACTTCATCTTGATACGATCTTTTAAAGGCATATGGAACAGTTGCCAAAGATTTCTCTTTTGTCACATTTGTACCATTTATTAAAAATTTATGTAAGCTTTAGTCTTACAGAGGTCTGCCATTTTAAAAAACTAAAGAAGTCCATTAATGTATGTTCTATAAATGTTTAATTTATACTCAAATTAAAATAATAAAAAGCCCAATATGAATAACTATCTTTAAAAACAAAGAATTGAATTAATTACAAATAAATTAATTCCAATGACAAGCAAACATCTCTCAGCAGCTAAGAAATTTGTGAAGTGGGAGGTATAGGGATCCTTGGATACTATACCATTATAAGTTTAAAAACACAACTGAATATCTCCCTAAAGGGCCTCATTTTAAAATAGTCAACGTACAGCTTTATGTTTCAGTGTGCAATAGCAAAATAATGAGAAGAGGCATTGGTTTACCTGATTGCAATTTCTCAGCACGCCTTTGGAAAATCCACATATATGGATTGAATCTGCCTTTCTGCCCAAAGACTGAGTCTTCAATCTTTGTCACACCTCTTTCTGTCAGACCAGGAAGTCCCCATCACAATGAAGGTACAGCCACCTGATGATCTTCATTGTGGTATTAGCTTGGCCTCCCACCTGGTTACTGGACCAGATGGTTGCCAGGGTGGGAGTGGATTCTCCAAAGGCATGCTGAGAAACTGCATTCAGGTAAGCCAACGCTTCTTCTCTAGCATGTCTATTGGAGAATCCACACATACGGGACATACAAAAGCCGGCAGTCCCTATGTACGGGAAGCAGTCTGGTCCTGTGATCCCCCCATATGTATGTACTCGTTGCAACACACTTCTGCCAAAGGCCGCCTCTGCAGAGGCAAATGTGTCCAGTTTGTTGTGAGCACAAAGGGGGATAAGAAGGACCACATTGCTCTCTGCAGATGTCCTCAAGATAGGCCCGTGTGGCCCACGCAGCAGTGGTAGCTGCACTTTGTGTTGAATGGGTGGTTACTCATCTAGGTACAGGAAGAGCTTGAGTCTCGTAGGCCTTGGCTATCCAAGCCCTGATCCAACAGTCTATGGTTGATGATGAAACCATGGTACCCATGGAAGATGGTTGAAATGAGACAAACAGGGCTTCATTTCTGCTATAAAATTATGTTCTTTTGATATATCTGCAGAGTGCCTTCCTTACATCCAGATTGTGCCATCTGTGCTCCAAATCACGAGATGGAGTAGGGCAGAAGTCAGGTAGGATGATTTCCTGAGCACTATGAAAGAGGAGGTTGATTTTAAGGATGAAGGAGGGGTCCAGGCACAGAACTATCCTGTTTGTGTTTGGTTTTCTCTGACAGAAAGAGCTGCCAGTTTCGATATGTGCCTGACCAAGGTGATGGCCACTAGGAAGGCAACTTTCAATGTCAAGAACCACAGACTGTAGAGGTTCAAATTGTGCCAGAGTGTGGGCTTGCAGGACTTCAGACAGGTCCCAGATGGGGAACCCAGTGGCTTGAAATGGATGGTCCTCCTGATGAAGGTGCCAGATGGTGGGCTAGGGAGTCCAAATATCTGTAATGCAGAACTATGGACAGGGCAGCCGTTTGCCTGCATAGTGTGCTAGTGAGAAACCTTTGACAAGTCCATCCTGTAAAAAGTTCAGGATCTGCAGAATAGAAACTGATGTGGGATCCGTCTCTTTTCTGGCACACCATTTACATATATTTTCATATATTCTGTTAGTGGAAGGTGTCCTGGAAACTTGTATTGTCCATATCACCTTTTGTGAGAAGTTGTCCTTCCTCAGGATCCTCCTCTCAAATGCCTAACCCCTGGCTGAGGGAGAGCCTGTCCTGAGGAATTCTGCAAGGACAAGACACTGACAAGCTTACCAGGTCTGCATACCATGACCATCTGGGCCAATGTGAAGTGATGAGAAGAATTTCTGCCTGTTCTAGTAGCACTTTCTGTATCACCCCTGGAATGAGGGAAAGGAGGGAAGGGGGCATTGACCACTTCTGCTCCCGGTGTCAAGAAACTGGAAAATAATTGGGGAAGTTGAGTGTTTTCTGGAGTGGCGAACAGGTCCAGTACCAGCCTTCCAAATTTCTGACACATTTCCTTCCTCTGAGTGGTTGGAGATGCCACTCAGAGTTGTCCACCTTGGTTCTGCTCAGGTAATCTGCTGTGCATTTGTTGTCTCCGATACATGCTCTGCCTTGATGGACAATAGGTGAGCTTCTGCCCAGATTCCCAGTTGTTCTGCTTCATTCATGAGGGTCCTGGAGTGGGTCCCTCCTTGGTGGTTGACATGTGCTTTGGCCACCACATTGTCCATCAGGATCAACATGTGCTAACCTGAAACTGTACTCTGGAATTGTTTTAGAGCTAAGTGAATAGCTTGGAGTTCCAGACAGTTTATATTGTGTTTCAGGTCTGCTGGGGACCACTGTCCTTGTGCTAATTGATACTGTAGATGGGTTCCCCATCCAAATAGACTTGCATCTGACGTTACTGTCATGTGATTGAGTTCCCTGAATAAGGTTCCCTTGATGATTGCTGGGGAAACCCTTCATCTGAGGGACCTGAGGATATCTAACATTACCCGAACCTTGATGTTGGAGGTGCTGGTACTTGCCCTCTGGAATGACAAGAGGAACCATTGGAGGATTATGGCATATAAGCAAGCCCAGGGAACTATCACTGCACGATATCATTTTATCCAGGAGTTGAGAAAGTATGTAGTTTTGAAAACTCTGAGAAATAGGGAACAGAAAGTAGCTGATGGACAGAAGTTTGAGATGTACACGGGTATATATGGAGTCTGTCTGTCAGTAAGAAAGAACAGAGAAATAAGTTGTGAAATGCATGCAGAAAAGTATAAAAAGAATGTCTTGGGATGTGTTCAGGGCCACTGCCATGGCTACTCCTTGCCAGACTTAGCCATGTCAGTATACCTCATTGCAATGGGTTGTTTGTAAGTATTATCTTATTGAAATGTTATGTTATTATGGCTTTTCATGTTCCAAATTGCTCATGAAATAAACCTCTGATCTCAAAGTAGGATTTATTGCCTGTGGTTTGTCTGTGTTCTTCTTTAACTGAATTATTTTTACGACAACTCTGATCTGGTTAATCAAGAACTTGATGCTGCCCTGGCGCTCCTGGGACAAATAAACTTTGCACAGACTAATTCTATCACCACACACAGGTGTAGCAGGCAGGTGGATGGAACTGGCTTTTTTGAAAGTTGATGGAGAATCTGTGTTCCTGAAGAACACAGATTGTGGTCCTTACATTGGCCTGTGCCTTTTGGCTGGAACTGGACTGAGTGAGAATATCATCAAGGTAGCACTGGACCTGCACCAGGATTGTTCTGAGGTGTGCAGCCAGTGCTGCCAGCACTTTTGTGAAGGTTCTGGGGGCTGATGGTTCCCTGCATAATAGAACCTGAGAAACCTCTGAAAGATGGGAATGTGGAGGTAGGCCTCTGTCAGATTGATGGACGTTAGGAAACTGCAGAGATCTCTTGCACTCTATGTGTTCATTCAACTTTTTAGATGCAGAATTGCTCTCCACCCCCACCCGTCCCAAGCTCTTTGGACTACAAATAGAATGGAGTAAAATCAGTGCCCTCTCTGGTCCTGCAGCACCAGCTCGATGGCCTAGATGTCCAACAAGTGTTGGACTGCCTTGTTCATAAGCCCTCTTCTTAAGAGGTTTTTGGAGGTGGGGCATTGGGTGAAGGTCCTTGGAGATGTGGAGAGAAAGTCCAGAGTGAGACCAAATTGCACGGTCTTCAGGACCCAATAGTTGGAGATGATATTCTCCCATCCATCTGCAAATAGGCCCAGATGGCTGTCAATGAGAGGATGGTTCCTGCAGTAATTTGGGTTGGCAAAAGGGATATCTCCCGAGCCACGAAAGGGGTGCTTAGACTGGAACAGTTGTCTAGTCCTATCTCAAAACCCTGATCTGTCTGGAGATTGATCTTATCTAGGCTGGTAAGATTTTTGGAATTGTGAAAATTCCTGTCCTATGTCTGTATAATGAAAGGGCTGCCTAGGGGTATAGGGAGAAGCCCACCTATCTGCCCTCCTGGTAAGAGAGGAAAAAAACATTATGCTTTTCCTTATTTTCAACCAGGAATGGATTCAAGGCATCTCCAAAGAGAGATATACCCATGTAGGAGGCCAGTCTCATTTAGTTCTGGCATCCACCTACCATTGCTAAAGCCAGAGCAAACAACGAGAGATAATATTGGAGGCAAGTGCCCTGGAAGAAAAATGGGCTGCATGCAGGGAGGAGTCACTGCAAATTCAGTGGTCGCCACCAGTTTAATTGATGTCCTGATGCATCCTGATTTTTTCTGAGGGAACCCTGGCCTGCAATTGGCAAAGCCAAAGGAGGGACGTCCTGGTGAAGAAGGAGGTGGCTGCTGCTTAGACAGCCCATGCATTGGCCTGGTGTGTCCTATGGAAATTTAGTTCCACCTTCTTATCCTCATTCTTAAGGGCCCCCGCTATGTCCCCGGAGACAGCGGAGGGAGAAATCAAGGACACCAATGGCTCATCCAGTGGAGGGAGTTGCAGTGCCTCAGTAAGAAGGGGAGCCATATTGAAAAACTTTTTATCATTACCCCCTGGGGTGGGAAATGAACCTGGCTGCATCCATTGTCTCTGGATTATGTCCAGAAACAGCCTGGGGTAAAGTATCTCCTGCTACAAGACTGTGGGTGCAGAAAAAAACCCTGCTATTAGGGGCCTGGTTGTCAGTTCGTACTGCTGGAACACAAGGTTGAATATCAATGTGGGCTGTGGTACTAGGCTTGTGGAGCAGGGATTTGAGCAGAGCTGGTCCGAATAGTCCAGTGAAGGGGGGAGGGTCAGAATATAAATCCTCATCCTCAGAGAATCTTTGCTCTCTGTGATCTTCCTCCTCCATAACTGATGCCCTACTTCTTACAGAGTGGGCCGATGCTGCTGCCCTCTGTTGTCTAAGTGGTTTTCATAGAAACTCGGTTTTGCATGGATTGCAATGGAGGTTCAGACCCCAGGGAAGAGGGATGGCTCCTCCCTTTCAGGGTAGAGGCCACCCCATTTGAAATTGCCTGAGAAATAAGGGCCTTAATTTCCTCTGTCAATTCTGGTCCAAATCTATCTGTTGAGCAGAGCCCCATTGCAGTGGGGTTGAACGTGGCCTCTGGAACCCTAGGTCTGTCTCTAACCTATGATTCTGTTGGGTTAGGGATTGTGCAATCAAAGGGAAATATTTCTGTTTGAATTTTCCCCTGCTGAGGGGAAGATAACCTGCTCTCTATCTCCCTCTGGTGACCATGTTCCTTGAATTGCAGGCAAGGATTGTATTAATGACTGCTGAGGGTGGGAACATTGAGGCTCTGGCTGGGGGGAGGGGGAATTCGTCTCCTTTTTGGCTTGCTTCTCAGCTCTGGAGAATTGCTTTTCAAGAACCTTCTGCCTTCTGTGTGCATCTCTTTCTTCTGCTCTGGTATCCTTCCTGGAATAAAGAGCTTTTGCCCTAATCTTGTTTGCTGCCTCTTTACTTGCAGATCTGGACTTCTCAGGACTCTGCTTGGACCTTTTAGCTGTTTTGGATTCCATGCTATCGGCTGAGTGATCAGCCATTGTGAGTTGAGTCCAGATACTGTGCTGGGAGGAGAACTAATTGCTCAATCCTCCAAATCTTATCTTTGAGGCAGATCTTCAGCCCTGGATGCCTTCTCTAGGCTATGGCAGTGGCAGCAAGACCAGTTTCCTGGGGTAGCCTGCACAAATTGCCACAATGTCACAATCACAATGGTGCCCACCCACCCAGACGATCAGCTGTGGGGTGCTGCGAAAGGAAATGGCCGTTCTGGAGTTACCCGGGTGAGTCTGGGCATGCAATCAGCATGCTGATGTTTTCGGCGGCTGTGGCTCTGTAGCACACTCCCCAAAAGGTGGGAATAGGTGACTGAGCTGTCCCCTCTTTGCCTGGGCTGTTGGGCCATTATTGGTGGTTTGCGGGAAGCCACATGATAATGGGGCAAAGAACAGGCTGTATAAATCCAATTACTGCTGTCTTCTATTTTTCCAAACCTTTTGGAGAATCCACACACTCAATGAATGCTGCTTTGTAAGAAAACTGGAGCCAACCTTTGCCATATCTCTATCGAGCCAAGACTGAGTTACGAGTGGGGATTTCCCGGCCCAACAGGAAGAGGCGTGGCAAAGATTGATGACTCAGTCTCTGGGCAGAAAAGCAGATTCAACCCATGTGGATTCTCCAAAAGGCATGCTGGAGAAAAATATACAAAAATTCCCCCAATGGTCAACTGTAACGTTCTCTCAGCTTTAAATATATGTTAAATGAGTAAATATAATAAACAAATTTAGATTGAGATCAAGTTGGAGAAAAAAATGGTAGATTCCTCAATTCTCCTTTTCCCAGTAAGGACATACGTGCAAGTCGTTTCCGGCTCTGGGAGCCAATGCTTATCTCAATTACAAAACCAAAGAGCCAACGCTGTCTGAAGACATTTCCATGGTCATGTGGCCAGCATAAGCAATGGCCAAAGGCACATGACCACTGTTACCTTCGCACCAAAGTGGTCCCTATTTTTCCACTTGCATATTTACATGCTTTCGAACTGCTAGGTTGGCAGAAGCTGGGACAAGTAATGGGAGCTCACTCCATTACACAGTGCTAGGGATTTGAACTGCCAAACTGCTGACCCTTTCTGACTGACAAGCTCAGCACCTTAGTCACTGAGCCACTATGTCCCCCATTTTCCCAGTAACTCCCAGTAATATTATCCATGGTGTTGTAAATAAATCTTCCAAAACTGAATTGTTAAAAGAAAGAAGGATGAGAAGATATTCTATTAGTCCTTGACTCCAGAAATAAAGCACTAATGTAGGGACCTATTCACAACCATGACATGGGAGCAGCGGACCAGTGCACATTGACTCAGCCTTACTCACCCACACAAATGAAGTAGTGCATGCACACACATGTCTCTGCCCCTCACATCTCCTCTTCCCTGCATGGGGACACCAACCCGGAAAGGTTATGGAACGCTGCTCCAATGGATCTCACTTTTTCCTTCTTTAAACTGAAGCTCTTCCATTCAAAGAGAGAAAATTTGTATCAAGAATAAAGGATTTCATTCAGTGAAATCCTTTAAAAATTTAATGTGAAGCAGAGCTACTAGCATTTCCAAGATTGGCATATATTTAATTTTTAAAAATTTTTTAGAATTGTTCAGATTAGAATTTATAAATTCATACTGTAAACAAAAAAAATGAATAAAAATTCAATTTTTCTAAAAATCTCTACCGATTGGCAAGATCATAAGAGAAATACTAGCATAAACTAACACTTGGAAAAACTGTATGAGATATAATGATGAGATCAGATCATCACCAGCTGGATAGAGGAATTGGTCAGTATTTTTCTATTTTTCTAGGGATTTCTGTACAAGTAAATGCCACAACTAATATTTTAACACCACATATTACTACCTTATTTGAAGTACTATATATACAAGGGAGGAAGAAAAAATGACATACTGATAGAGTAGTTGCATAGTGACAGTGAGGGTATAAATTGGAACTTGTACTTTATGTGAAAATCGTTGCTTGTTAGGGATGTTATGAAGATAGTAAAATGGTTTTCAGACCATTTAGCCCTCCCCTCCAGAAAGGAGAAAAAAGGGCTGAATGTTAATATTGCAAAATACATATTCTGCTACAAATTAAATTGAAATACTATTTTCTAAATACTTTCCCACACGTAAGTCACTTTTTTTTATTTCTTGAGACAGTATCAGTTTATTTCAAATTTAGAGATACTGGCCTTGATTCAAATTCATGGCAGTTATAGAAACCAATGTTCCATGGCTTGATTCAGGTGGCAAGCATTAAATCTTTTTCCTGCTGTCATGCAACAACAACTTTAATACAAATTAGCACTGCCAAACTCACTTTTCTGAGCTACAAAGTCCTTGATGCTACTCCCTGAATTTTATTCATTCTTTCACATGGACTACGCTCTTTTAAAATCGCTGTAACTGACAACAAGAACAACAAAAACCAACCATTTAAAAATAATGGATTTTGCACTGTAATTCACCACATGTAGAAAATATTCATTATTTTAACTAAGATAAAACTGAAAATAATGCATTGTAATTTTGTGGAAAAGGGTTTTTATAAAATCAAATCCTCCTATTAGCCTGATTGCTGACATTTAATCTAACCTATCAGTCATTAATGATTTCATATACATTGTCCCACTACAATGGCATTCATTTCAATTTCTCTTTGTAGTTTATTTTTCTACAATGAATGATATCTTCTAATCACATTTAACCTTTGCATAGTTCCCTTCAAAAAGCTTTCGCAGCAAAAACAGTAGGGTCAGGGGGCTAAAAAACTGTCAGGCTATAGAACCTATTTATTAAAAATAATAGCCCCAAGAACCCTGATAAAGAAGGGTGGAGCTTCCAGTGTCAGCTGATAACATTGCATCTGGGGAAAAAAAATCAATATGGCTGCTCCTGAGATGCGAGCACAGATGGCTAAGTACATTTAAGGTGTCTCCTATCTCACTTTGTCTTTTGTGGAAAGGTGATTTTCCAACCACACCCAAAGAAACTTTCCAAAGCAACGAAGGGGGGGAAATCCCAACACACTCAGCCATCTAACCTTAACTTGGTGTTATTCTTTAGGGTATCTAAGAATTTTAATTTTGGAGAGACTCTCTACAAATAACTTTTATTTCCCAGCAGATAAACATTTTTTCCTCTTAGTTTTGTGGAATCCTAGGCTCCAAAGGAACTCAATCTGGAAAAAACTAGCAGCTGGTAATAGTTCTATGGTTCTTTGCTATGCCCGTATATTTTGGGCTTGATTAAAGATGCACTTCAATATAAAACGAGTACTGCTCAAATCTCATTAAGAAGCAAACCAACAAACCTCTTCAATCTAATCCCAACTGACCCAAGTATGTGATTTCCAACCGTAAATTTAAGTTAAGCTTCTTTATGATTACTTTATGCTACTTCATAAAAAACATATGGAACATTTCATTTAAATAACTACAATATATCAAACTATAACAGGCATAATCCAGCTGTTACTTCTATATATCAGGTACAACTCTGAAGCCACGCCTCCAAATAAAATCCACCTCTCACACTTGGATGAGAATGAGCACTCAGTTATGGAATATTTATGAGAAATCAGAAAAAGAGTAAGATCACATGAAGATCAGCTGAAGAAGACTTCTTGGCAGGTAGAACTGACTTATTTCCTTCTTCAAACAACAAAGTGTAGTCCAACACTGCTACTTCTGTCTGTTCCCAAATCCTGAAGCAGTCTTCCTGAACTTCTTTATGTCAAACATCGCCTTGTTGTACCAAAAGGACAGTGGGCTAAGGGATGCCCTGGGAAGATGGTATATGTCCTGGTACCACACCTGGCTGCCAGTTCACGCAACTGTGAACTGTGAACTGTAACAGCAAGTCTTAGTACAGCAAACACCAATAGTAGGAAACAGAAGCATAATTTAAAATTTTGTGCAGTTGTCCTGTAAATATGTATTCTGAATATATTATTGATAGCAATGGGAATTACTACTAGATTTATGGCATACAATTCCTAAAATAGAAAATCCTAGAAGGAACAATGGCGCTGGAGTAAATCTTACAATTCCTTGAAATGAGCAAAATTTGGAAAGCACATTGCAATTTTATGTTGGATAGAGAATATGAAGACCAGATTAACTCTCTTCAACAGACATCAAAAAGATATATGAATGAAAGGAAGTTTACTGTAAATGCATTATCAAGAAGGTATATGATAAGATGAATGAAGATGCCTGAAAACATGAATTGCTCCTACAATTGATAGTGGCAGAATGAGTTGTCCTGATAAAATTGGGATAATACAATATTTTCAAAGGTTAAACATTTATTTTCCTATGGACTAAAATCATTGTAATGTAAACTCCAAGAAGCTTCATAGTTAACTGAACTATCTCAATGCAAGCAAACCACACTTATAGTTATAAACATATATAAAAGGGTAGAAGCATTAAGTAATGGAGTAAAGTTTATTGGGTATTCCCAGTTGTAAATAACTTGTTTCCGTGCCATAGTAAATTTGATTGATTGCTAATTGAATGGCTGGAAGTCAAGGACTACCTGTATTACAATAGCAATCAATGCTTTATCTAACAGACCATATGGCACCTTCATGTGCAAAATGAGCAGCAAAGGGGAAATGTGCAATTGCCTTGAATTGTGGATGAGTGACTTATGACCAGTTTTCCATTTACAACCATTGCAACATCTCCATGGTCATGTGATCAAAATTTGGCTGGTTAGCAATTGGCATGTATTTATGATAGTTGCACTGTCTCATTTGTAACCTTCCCAGCCAGCTTCCACGTAATGCTTATATATGAGCATGTAACCAAGTGATGGCCTATTTATATTATGAAGTTATAATATCCCAAAACAGATTTACCAAATCATTTTATGGGAGGTAAGAGTAATAATGCAAAATCAAAACCTTTCTTTGCTAATATTAGTAACATTTGCATTACATAGCTAATTAAAGTTGCCATACCAGACAACTTGGGGCAGGTATGTATATTCTGCTTTCAAAAGAACTATGATTCTCAGATCAGTAATTTTAAACTGATAGGTACTTTGTTACAGTGAAGATGTAAGCCTCATGGGTTTCCATGGTCATGTTCAAAGACCCTTAGCAAATTATGCATTAAAAGGAGTATCCATTCAATTTCTTTAAGTAACTAACCAAAACAGAAGAATGAAATATAAAATCCCTTCAGGTTTTTGCCAAATTAGTCAGTGACTCATTCTAAAATGGCCTTGGACTGACAGGCAAACATTTTTCATTTACGTAAGCATTTGGCCCATACATGTTTATAAATTTGCCATTTTTATACACCACTACTTGATTATTTAGGTGAATTTACATTGTTTATCATGTTACTTTTTATTGTGTATTTCACCTTGGAAAAATTTACAGAATGACATGATAAAAACATGACAAAATGAAGTATTAATCTTTAGTGGATATTTTCTCAACTTCAGGGAAAGTAAAAAAGGAGGCACTGAAGAGCTTTCAATAAAAAGAAACAAATAGGGCTGATCTACTTTTTATGAATATTTCCCTTAATATATTAATAGCATATACTGCAGTAAGATAATGTGAGTTTCAATGGAGAAGATACTTTACTATGCAATTAATGTAAAAAAAAAAAAAGGCAAGAATTTATTGGTCATTCAAAATACAGTCATGTGAGAAAGTATATTACCCCTTTAGAATTTTTTTTTTTCAAAATACTTCAAAATTCAAATATTTGATTTTTATTTCAACAATACTGACATATAAATAGGATTCAAATGTCATGCACTATTAACATTTCCCAGCCCACTGTGTAATTTAAATAAACATAATGCACATTAGAATTAAATACATCCCTACATCCCTACTATCTCAAATATCTACACTTAGAATGGGCGCTGGTAGAAGTTACCATGAATGTCCTTTCTATCTATGCTGCGAGAGAGCCCAGGATGACGTCCAATGACGTCATTTAGCTGAGTCTGTACAAAGAGAGAAAAGCCAGCCCCTGGAAGAGACCCCAGCTTTGATGAAGATACCTGAAAAATTGAAAAGTGTCTCTGAAAGCCCAAAATAAATACAGAAATATGTCTTACTCTCTCCGGACGAATCAAGGGAGGGGCTGGGCTCTCTTGCAACATAAATAGAAAGGGCGTTCATGGTAACTTCTACCAACACACATTCTCCTCCATGCTGCATCAAGAGCCCAGGATGGGGCATATCAAAGCTTGCATGTCCACAGGCGGGTCCTCGTCCGACTCATCACATCGACTGTGGAAACACTCGTTGAAGCACCTGTCTGCTGAAAACTACAGTCACCGAGGCAAAAGCATCCAGAAAATAGTGTCTGATAAAAGGAAACAGGGATGGCCACATGTCAATTTTCCTCCAAGGATGCTTGGGTTACCCAGGCAGAAGTGGCAGTGCTTCTGGAAGAATGCGCCATCAGACCTCGGGGAACCGGAAGGGCTGCAGCGTTGTAGGCCTGCTCAATGCAAGACCTGACCCACCTGCTAATAGTAGAAGAGGCCTTGTGCCCCAAGTGAGAAGGGAAAAAGGAAACAAACATGGCTTCCGACTTCCTGAAAGAGGAAGTGAGCTTAATGTATATTCTAAGAGCCCTTCTTACGTCTAGCGTGTGCCACTGCCGCTCTAAGTCATGGTGCAGGAGAAGACAGAAGTCAGGCAAATCAATATCCTGGGACCTATGAAATCAGGTGTTAACCTTCGGAATAAATGAGGGGTCCAGACGAAGGACAACCCTATCATCGTGAAAGGAACAAAGGTCCTGTCTGATGGAAAGCACAGCAAGCTCGGAAACTCTCCTGGCAGAAGTGATGGCAACAAGGAACACTTCCTTCAGAGTCAGGAAACGGAGATACACTGTTCTAAGGGGTTCAAAGGGGGGCTTTGTAAGGGAATTAAGGACCATATGAAGGTCCCAGGAAGGATACTTGTGAACCACCGGAGGGTGCAGGTTGGAAGCCCCTTTCAAAAATCTCCTGACTGAAGTGTGACGGGATAAGGAAGTGAACCCCATGAAAGGACTGAGTAGAGGGCCGCAACCTGCCTGCGTAAGATGTTGGGGGCCAAACCTTTCTCCAGCCCATGCTGAAGTAAGCTAAGAACTTCTGCCAGCTGGGCTGAAGTAGAAGAAAGACTCTCTTTGAGGCACCATCGGGAAAAAGCTTTCCAGGTGGCATTATAGATGCGCCTCATAGAAGGTTTGTGAGATGCCAGGACAGTGAGGATGACCCTTTCTGGAAGATCCTCTAGCCACTGCTGCTCAAGTGCCACATGGTCAGCTTGAACCACTGGGGCTCTGGGTGGAGCAGGGCCCCCTGGTGAAGGGAGATTAGATGGGCTAGGATCCTCCAAGGAGAAGCCACCGAGAGGTTGACCAGATCCGCAAACCAGGGCCTCCTTGGCCAATAGGGTGCTAGGAGTGGGAGCTCCGCACGTTCCTCCAACATCTTCTGCATGACTGCCAGAATGATGAGAAGCGGGGGAAAGGCGTAGAGGAGACCCTTGGGCCATCTGCACTGAAGAGCATTGGTCCCCTCTGCTCCCTGGCAAGGAAACCTGGTGAAGAATCTGGTGACTTGGGCATTTTGAGGAGTGGAGAAGAGATCCACCTCTGGTGTTCCGAATCTGAGGGAAAGATCCCTGAATAGAGATGGAGGAATGGACCATCTGCCTGGTCGATTAGGCTCCTGCTGATCTGGTCTGTTGAGGTCAACAACAGGTGTTCCTCTGCCCATAACTCCAACCGTAGACCCTCTCTCATGAGGGCTTTGGACCTCATCCCCCCTTGCCGGTTGACATTAGCCTTTGCAGCCATGTTGTCCATAAGGACTAGAATATGAGAGCCGGTCACTGATTGCCTGAAATGCTCAAAAGCCAGAAAAATGGCTCTGAGCTCTAGCCAATTTATGGGAAGGGTCTGTTCAGATCTGGGCTAAACGCCCTGAGCTATCTGGCTCTGCATGCGGGAACCCCGACCCAGGAGGCTGGCATCAGTGGTTATCACTAGCCTGTCTGTATCCCTGAACAGGAATCCTCTCCAGATTGATGGAGAATGCCATCAATTGAGAGATCTCCAGATTTGTGGTGGGAGTGGGACCTTGATGGATGAGTGACTGATTCCTGTTCATTGATAGGGAAGCAGGAATCATTGGAGGGGTTGGGAGTGGAGCCAAGCCCACGGGACGATGCCAATACAGGAGATCAACCTACCCAGAAGTTTCGACAGCAGCAACAGGGGGACAATTTGATGTTCCTGGATCTGGCTGATGATCTCTTTCCACAAGCTGGGACAGGAAAACCTGACACAACATGGTATCGATGACTACTCCCAAGTGTTGCAATTTGGTTGTGGGAGAGAGCTGGCTCTTTTTGGTGTTGATGGAATATCCATGGTTCTGGAGACATGATGGTAATTTGCAGATCCCGAAGGGTCACAAGGATGGAAGAGGATAGAATCAAAATGTCATCCAAGTAGCATTGGATCCTCACTGGAATAGAAGGCAGAGATGCCATCAATGCTGCTAGAACCTTTGTGAAGACCCTTGGAGCCGATGAGAGGCCGAAGGGAAATGCTCGATACTGGTAATGGGTATTCTGATAACAGAAACAGAGAAACTGGCGATGATGATGAGGCCAAATTAGGATGTGGAGGTAAACTATTTTTCTATTAAGCCCCTTAGCGTATAAATGGCCCCCGGGCTTACAAAATGGCCACTCACCTCATGGTGGAAGGCTTTGTTAGGAATATGAAACACCTAACAGGTATTTGGGTTGGAAATATATAAACCAGGATAGACATTTTAATACTGTCTCTTTAAGGGAATGCAAGAACATGCAATTGGGTGTGGTTTCTCAAATGGCCTTAAGATGGAGCCAGAAACCTGGTTTGTCTTTGTCTGAGTCTCAGAAGAGAAGAGAGTGTATCTTTATTTCCTTCTGTTGGAAAGTATTGCTATTGCTCCATTTTTCCTAATTGACTGATATTACTGGATTTAATGTAAGTCTGATACTTAACTGTTTTTGACACCGGACCTTGTTACTGGGATATCCCTGGATTGAAAAACTGACCGATTAACCTGTGAATGACTTTTGGACTGCCCATTTTGAACTTTGCTTAAACCTTTCTGGAAGTAAAAACCGACATTTGCTGTGCAGTGTATTTGTGTACTGTGTGTGTATTATTCCAACACTACTCTCTATACGTCTCCCTGT
The DNA here is from genome assembly GCA_015471245.1 of Laticauda colubrina. Classification (NCBI taxonomy): domain Eukaryota; kingdom Metazoa; phylum Chordata; class Lepidosauria; order Squamata; family Elapidae; genus Laticauda; species Laticauda colubrina. The sequence goes on from BLBF01000005.1 coordinate 32,863,303, forward strand.
ATGCGCTCATTCTCCTTACGGGGAACTACCTCAACAGGCTTGAATCCAAGATGGCCTCTGACTACAGGAAACAGGCTCCAAGATCGAAGAATCACTCCTTAGGCTATACAGAGCCCCGAGTGAAGTCAGCAAGGGAAAAATGCAGCAACCATCCACACGATCAGCTGGCTTGTGTTTTTATCGTTTTTACGATTGCTCCAAACCCCAGCGTGGGGGAGGTCTACAGAAGATGCCCAGCTTGCCTGCACAGAGCTCTGTAACACTGCTCCCAACGTTGCAAGATAGAGAGCCCTGTTCTCCTGGAAGAGCAGCTGCCCTGGGAGCTGCTTGAAGCAAGGAAAAATAAAGTACTGGAGATTGCTGGTGAGTGCTACCTAACAGAACGCTTTCAGAGACACAGCTACTGACTGAAAAGAGCTGAGTCAACAGCTGGGGTCTCGCTTTTATATCTTAGTACAGACTCAGCTAAATGATGTTATAGAAAGGAGTTCACCCATCCTGGGCTCTCGATGCAGCATGAAGGGGAATAAGGTTTTAATGATTAGAATATCATTCGAGAGGCTGTGGGATACATAATTTTTTTTATCCATCAATTGCCCAGCCACATACATTGGACAAACCAACAGGAGAATAAGTGCATGCATTGCAGAACACAAAAACCCAGTCAGAAGAAAAGAAAATACTTCCTCCCTCTTCCAGCACCTTAAAGCCACAGGACATGAAATTAATTTCAAAGAAACCAAATTAATATCCAACACTGAACACTCCAGCAAAAGAATAATCAGGGAAGCCATTGAGATAGAGAAATACCCCCATAAAATGAATAGACGGGACAATACCTCCCGCCAACCAGACATTGGAAGCTAGCCCTCACCAACAAACAAGTCCCAGCCACGAAAACCAACACCAGATTCAAAACAACACGGGACACTACCACCAATCCCCTTCATCAGACCCAGGTCCAAGCCCATCCTATAAACGAAGGACAACCACCATCCAGAAAACAGACCATGGCTGCTTCGCCAGCTTTCGCACCCTCCAACCCCAAAACCAAACAAGCTGACACACGCCAAGAACACAGACCCAGACCCCAAACTCGAAGCCAGACTAAAACCCAGAATGCTACATCACAGCCACCTGCTCAGGACATCACATCAGAAAACTCAGGAAATTACACCACAAGAACTCAAGAATTTGCAACACAGCAAATGACCCAGGATATCACAGCACAAGACCAAGGATGCCACAGCAATAAATCTCACAAGGTCAGTACACAACCCATTTCCCAAGCCGTTACTACACAGGAGGCTAATGGAAAAGAGATCAAAATACAAACAACCCAGGAAATTACAAAGCAGGACCCAGGATACCACAAAAGAACTCACAAGGCCATCACACAAGCCATAACCCAAACCGTTAAAACACACAAGTCTAATGGAAAAAAGATCACTACAAAACAAACACCTCAGGAGATTATAGCACAAGATCCACAACAAAACTCACAAGGCCATCACACAGCCAATTATACCAACTTCAACACCATCAACCAATCAAGAGGCAGCAGCGCAGCCAACCAGCCCAGCACACCACCCCCACCAGTATTTATAGAGAGACAGCAGCTCCAATCACACACCGCTTACATTGGCACGAAGCTGAAAGCACCAGCCAGAGGCTGGTGAGTGGGACCTCGCCAAAATGCCACCACAATACTCTTAATCTTACACGGGAAAAGACCTGAACACACCTAGACCTACATACCTGTACCCATGAAAATCTACGAAAGTATATAATACAAGCAAATTGAAGGAGCCCCTATGGGATCACCACTGCCACCCATCATTGCAAACCTGTTCATGGAAGAATTCGAATCCAGAGCCCTGGCTAATGCCACCCACAAACCCAAACTATGGTTAAGATACATTGATGACACATTTGTGATTTGGTCCCATGGAAAAGAAAACCTAAACAATTTCCTAACACACCTAAACAGCACATACCCCAAAATCAAATTCACCATGGAAACGGAAATAAATAAACAACTACCATTCCTAGATGGACTAATCTACAAAAAAACAGATGGCACATGAGGACACACCGTATACCAGAAGAAAACACACACCAACCGCTACCTCAACGCGCAAGCCCACTACCACCCAGCACAGATAAACTCAGTGGCCAAAACACTAATCGCCAGAACCAAACGCCTGGCAGACAAGACACACATAAAAACTGAACTATGCACCCTGACTAAAGTACTGACAGCCAACAGCTTCCACAAAAGCAAAATCACCGGCTTGATTCACGAAAACACTGAGACATAATGGAGACCTAGAAGATGAACCGACCTATGGAACAGCTGTCTTGCCCTACATAAGAGGTACTGCAGACAAAATCAGTAAGATACGACATAGGCATCACATCAAGACTGCCTTCAAAAAAAAAAAGAAAAATAGCAGCCATCCTTAGAAACCCAAAAGATAAAATTGACCTGGAAAACCAAGGCATGGATAAAGCCCCCTGTGCATCATGCCCGGCCACATACATTGAACAGACCAATAGAAGAATAAGTACCCGCCTGGATGAACACAAAAATGCAGTAAAAAAGCTGGAACACACCTCCTCACTAGTCCAACACATGAAAGCCACAGGTCACAACATCAACTTCAATGGCACCAAAACCCTAGCCACTATAGAAAACCCCAGCCACAGAATCATCAGAGAAGCCATAGAGATTGAAAAAAGACCTGAAAGCATGAATAGAAGAGAAGTTTCCACCAGACTGTCAATTATTTGGAAGCCTGCACTCACAAACAAAAAAATCTCCACACCACAAGCCAGGCAAATACCTGGGCACAAACAGACTCCCCCGATACCTCCACCTCAAACACATCCCAACCAGGCACCCAGATGAAACCTAGCTTCCTAATAAATGATAGCCGTCCATTTACTTGGAGCCAAGCTGCACTAAAAGCCTCCAATACAGGAACACAATGTTGCCAGCCAATCAAGACAAAAAAAAAAGACACAAAATACACAGAAGATATTAGAAACACTAATCAAGCAGAACACAGCAAACTCCAAGACCAATAAACACAGACCAAGACTCCCAACCAATCAGGATGAAGAAAAAAACCATTCTAGCACAGCAGTAGGCTAGCCCCAAATTTAAAACTGAAACAACTGTAAAAGTCTGACTCACAGACCAACAGAATACAGAAGCCTGATGATGGCAGATGAGATTCTGCCGAAACGTTGCTACAACTTTAAAAGCACAACTACAGTGACGTGGGATAATACCTGAAGGAAGCTGAACAGCATACATGCATGCATACATACATACATAAAAACACTAAACTGGTACCAGTGAAATTCGTCATATTAACCTTTTGTTAAAGCAGAAATTAATCAGAAGTTCATCTGATGAAGGAAATGTTATACTTTGGGGTAGCTTTGCTACTTCAGGCCTGGAAGTGTACCATCAAAGATTCCATTGTAAGAAAGCATGCTTGAGGATATCTGTCAGAAAATTTAAACTCATTCTAGAATGGACCTTGCAACATGAAAGCGACCCTAAACATTCCAGTAAATCCACCAAGGAATGATTTGGTGGCAGGGAGACAGGTCAAAACCCAGATCTAAATCCTATCAAGAGGTGTGGGGTGACTTGAAACAGGCTGCATATGTAAGAAACCCTTAAAACATCACACAGCGATACAATTCCATATGGAGGAATGGAAGTGGGGACAAATTCCTCCCAATGTCAGAACCTGTAGGCATTTTTAAGAAACATCTGCTTGAGGTTGTTTCTGTCTGAAAGGCAATGCCAGATGTTCTTCCTCAGAACATTTGCTGCTCTGGCAGGATTGGTTTATGCTTGGCAACTAGCATGTATTTACAATGGTTACACCATCCCAGTGTCATGTGATCACCATTTGTTACCTTCCCAGCCATCTTTCTACAAGAGAAGTCAATGGGAGAAGCTGAATTGATTTAACTGCAGTGATTTGCTTCACAACCATGGCAAGGTCATGAAATTGGGCATGACTCACTTAACAATTGCCTTGCTAAACAATGGAAAGTCTTGTCTCACTTACAGTTGAAAGTCAAGGCTTATCTATATTACAAAACTACTGAATGCAGTAAAATATTAATATTGATTCAATATTAATGTTTTCAAAAATACTTTATATATTTAGGATAGTACATTGTGGTTGGTCACTGGTTTAATTGGTGGAATCTTTTGGTACAAAGTATTTTGGATAAAGGCTATTTATTCTGTAATGAATAAATGCACCGTAGTATGTTCATAATTCTTTCTTCTACAGTTAATACATAAGAAATTGTATTTGTCAGTGAAAATTTTTTGGAAGGCTAAATTGAAATTATGAATGTCAGCTAACTTCAAGTTCTTACAAAATATACATATGATGTGTGTGGATTTGGTATGTATGTATGTATGTATATGTGCATACACACAGTATATGAATGAGTTGAGGGAAATAAACTGATCTATAGGTTGTCAAAGATTTCAGCAAAACAGTAAAAGTTGTATGTGTATCTTGGAAGAATACAAAGGCACATTTTTGTAATATCAGCCTACTATTGGGGAAAAAATGATGGATAAAAGAAACTGAACTTGATATTATTGGACTTAATTCTCATCTTTAAATTGTTCATTTTATAAAAATTATGTATACTTTAAGGCTACATTAAAATTGGAGTGGAAATTAATGTGAACAATTCCATTATTACAACTGTGGCAACAAAATGAACAGTGAATGACCAAAAGTCTGATGGAAAATAAAACAAAATTTACAATCATGCAAAGTTCCACAAACAGAAAAGAAACAACATATAACTAATGTAATGCTAGTTAATTAAGATATTCAGGTCAGGGCAAGTCCACAGCAAGCAGAAAACAAATTGCTTAACTTTTATGATGTTATTGCTGAAATATAAGCATTTATGAAATAAGGGAAGTCCCAATTGTCAGTGCTTGAAAAGAAATATTGAAGAAAGGTTGAAGTTCAGAACCTTTAAAGAAAAGATTTTTATTTCTGTTGCAACCTGCAAAAATGAGAATTCCTCGGTATTTGAAATTAATCTCAAGAGACAATAAAATGTCTTCAATAACTGCAGATTTGAAAAACCAACCTAGATTCCATTTTGAAGGATACAAATCACAAGCAGGTTAAAAACATTTTTAAAGAAGTAAAGGAACAGTTACCTGAAGTTTTTCCATCTAAAATATGTAAGACTATTAAGATTACCTTGTCCTTAAGATATTCAATAACAAATGTTTCAATCACTATATAAATTACTTAATCTGCCTAAACATCTAGTTCACCCAGTGATTCTTGACACAATTCATTATTCTTAAACCTGAAATATAAACAATTCAAAACCAAGCTTCAATCCTAATACTATAGATTGGAGCTAGATTGGAGCAGTTTCACTCTAGATACTCATGTTACATTAAATTATGAATCATAAAGGCACACAAAGTAGTAGTAGAAAAACAGTATAGCAAGCATTGGGTTTTCCCATCTCACAATGTTGCCCATTTTACAAGACTGAAGTTGTTAGGAATATGAGTCTCCTAACAAGTATATGGGTTAGAAATATATAAACCAGGATAAACATTTTAATACTGTCTCTTTAAGGGAATGCAAGAGCATGCAATTGGGTGTGGTTTCTCAAATGGCCATAAGATGGAGCCAGAAACCTGGTTTGTCTTTGTCTGAGTCTCAGAAGAGAAGAGAGTGTGTATCTTTATTTCCTTCTGTTGGAAAGTATTGCTATTGCTCCATTTTTCCTAACTGACTGATATTACTGGATTTAATGTAAGTCTGATACTTAACTGTTTTTGAAACTGGACCTTGTTACTGGAATATCCCTGGATTGAAAAACTGACTGATTAACCTGTGAATGACTTTTGGACTGCCTATTTTGAACTTTGCTTAAACCTTTCTGGAAGTAAAAACCTACATTTACTGTGCAGTGTATCTGTGTACTGTGTGTGTATTATTCCAACACTACTCTCTATACGTCTCCCTGTATGCGCTCATTCTCCTAACGGAGAATTACTTCAACAGAAGTGTTTGGAGTACTGAGAGCACAAGTGCAGCGTTTATTTATGTACATTAAAGCATGTGTTTTGAGGACCACACAGTACAACATAGTACAACAGAAACCTCCCCAAAACAGTTGCACAATCCTGTAAAACGATGCAGCTACTTTAATTAGCTGCACAGGGGGGTTGGGTTCACATTCCCAGAGTTTCCAAGTGACTGAACACAAAGTATTATAAACGACAAACTTCTATTATTTCTGATAAGGAAACTGGAATGACACTGCAGTTTTTACAATCAAGTTAATCACCTCCCAGAAAAGCTAATACTTTTCATTGATAACATTACATGAAGTTCTTACATGAAAGTTTGTAGCCTATTCTATCTAGAAAATAAGATTCATAGACCATTTTTCCTCTTTTAAACAATATCAATTCATCACAAGTTTTACTTTTTTTGCAACAGCCTCATAATGAAAAAAGAGATGATCACTAAGCCCATTTTTTCAGTTTAATTTTTTTCCCTTGAAAAAAAACAAGTTTTCGTAAAGACATAAAATGCTGATTTAAAACGTTTCTGATCAGCAAGAAATATTATCAAGATATTGCATATGCAGGCTAAATCCAACACTTTGAAGAAATTTTGCTAGACACAGCATGTACATAGATGAAATATATTTCCTTCACCATAGCAGAATGGAACAGATTAGAGGCAATTTTCACTAATTTCTTCTATCAGGAAATCTATATATCCTAAAATTTGCTCCAGAGATTTGGGGAGCCTCTGGACCAGTGGCAGAAGAACTGCACAGAATCAGTGAAGAACATTTCTCATTTTTTATGAATAACATTTTGAACTGAATAAGACTCAGGGGATGCATGCAACTGAAAAAAGCAAACATGGATTTCAAAACACTGAACTTTAAAGATACATTTTTTAAAACAGCTGAAGGACTGCAATGAGACATCTTTATATGAATTTGAAGTATATAATGATAAGACAATGTCACGATTACAGTTCCTCAAAACAGTGTTTTCAGCACATTACAAACCGTTTTTCCAAAAATATAAACTGAAAGATGAAAAATATATGGAATTTTAAATGCAGAATTCCTCAAGTTCAGTCTCAAGATTTTTTTATATATTTATTTTTTAAAAACCAGAAAATTGACATTTACTGATTTTGAACTGTTCTGTTCCAAGCCTTAGTCCTAATTTACAGATCTTTTCATTCTGGAAAATAGACCCAGCAATTAAATAATGCCTGAATAACTTTTATATTTTATGCCCCACTATTCTTTCGGAATGTTTTTGGTAATCAGAAGCATAGAATTTTTCAAAAAAACAACAACACCCAAAACCCACACATTATTCAAATATGTTCGTATATTAACACTAAACCCAAAATTTAAATGTTCATATCATTACAATTTATGAAAACCAATGTTATAAATATATTTTATTTTTAAGTCATTAAGATAAATTTAAAAATCTTGATAGCCCATTAAAATGTAGATTAATATAAATAGATAGTAAAACCTCTAGACAAGGCGGGCATTGCAATCACATGGTAATTCACAATCTCTGGCTTGTTCTTTTGTCAGTTTGGGTGACCTTTAGCACTCCTAAAACTTCTTTAGTCCAACCATATATTTTCTCCCCAAATACATTTGGCTATTATATGAAAGTAGCTTTCTATGTATTTGGATTGTGTGACCATATGTGAATGTGTATATCTGGTATTCATATGCAGCAGATCTTGCTTTAGACTGTAACACTGTGTCATAAACAGCCAAATTATGCTCTCAGATTCATAGTATATTGCTAGACCAAACGTAATAATTTAATTTAGCAGAAACTTAGCAAACTGTTAATCTTTCAGAAAAGGAATAAACCTTTTGACATAAATATTGCAACTCACAAATTGAAACTCAGGATAGGTAATGTAAGTATAAAACCAAATGCAAAACAAAAAATATATAAATATAAAAAATTATAATGTAAGATAAAGATCTACTTCATAATGAGAACTTAAACTCATGGCTTACATTTATCCTGTTATTGCTGCAGTTGAGACTATAATCCACAGGAATGCTAATTGTCCCTAGATCAATCACTATATATTAACCTTTAATGTTCTTGGATGTATTCCTAGAATTTGCATTCCACCGAAGGGGTGTGTGTGGGTGTGTGTGGGTGTGTGGGTGTCGCAGTTAGGCAGCATGTTATTATTTCAAGAATTGTGGATTTTTCATAAGCTGTCTGAAAGTAGTGTTATTGTATATATCTAGAAGGCAAAACCTACATCTATTTGCAGTAACAGACCCATTCATATGTGTTGTTTGTCAAGAAAAGGGAAAGATAAGTTTTTCAGCAAAGCATTTGGAGTCCTTCTGTTTATAACACAATTTTCAGTTATTTCCCCCTTTTACTTCCGCCTTTTTTATTCCTCTGCTTATTAATTTTGTGGTTGTGTTAATCCTTTAATGCTGTTACATGCAATTTTATTAGTTTGTATAATACAAACTAATATAATGACAAGAAAAAAACAAGATAAATTTATTTTAATGTTATTTCATTGGGATTATATAATAAATCCTAGTGTACTTAATTTTTACCTTCTCTGCATTTGACTGGGATTTGCATTATGAGATGAACACAGTTTAAAAGGACCAAACTTACTTTTTTAAATTGTATTTTTAGTCATTTACTTCATAAATGTTTTCTTTTTTTTTCTTTACAATCTGCATTGATAGTTTTAATTGCCATGATACAATTAGCCAAACATTAAGGAACAGATTTAAACTGTTATGTAAAATCCAAGTTTTTGGTTAGTATTGGACAAGGAAAATGTTGTACAAGAAATTGTTCTAAACTAATGTACTGAATGTTAAAACAAACTAAAATACACTACAAGAGTAGGGGGTACACAGCCTGGTCTTTTAAAGATTTTAGACCATAACCCCAACGTTTTGCTACTGGCTGCTTTGGCTAAAGACAATTGTGAAATATGAAATAGTTGGAAGGCTTGGATGTTTAGTTTTATTTTTTTTAAGAATTAGTTGTAAACATTTTACCGGTACTAGTAAAATACTAGTAAACAAAATCAATTTTTTTTCAATCAAGTGATATTTAAAGATATATGTAATCTTGCTAAAATGTCCTTTTTCAATACAAACTAACAGTAGATTAACATAAAGCTGAAAATTAAAGCCAAATGTTCTGCAATACATTGGGATGATATACCTTCATATAATAGCCATGTCTTATGTCATTTGTGTTGCTAATGATGGCTCTTGCATATATAATTCTATTATACTTTTATAAATCAGCATGTGAATAAATGATTTTGAACCATTAATATATTTTCCTGGTTAAAATTCTCTGAGATGTTCTTAATAAGAGTCTTAGATAATGAATTTGGGCAAACTCTGGAACAGTCTTTAGAGTATTATCATTCTCATTAATTTTCAAAACTACCCACTGTGTTGAGATGATCGTCATGGGCCTAAGACTTCAATTTGGCTAAATATTTTTGCATATATTTCAACATTTAAGTAACAGATGTTTACATCTTAAGTTTGAATTTCAGTAATGGTTAAATATTTACTATGATGCCCTAGTATATTTTACAATGTTCATCTTCATCTCACATTTTTAGCCCTGAAACCTAACTTTACTATGCTCACCAACTATAGACAAAATAACAAAATCTGTATTTAGTAAATATAGCTATTATTATTATTAGTTTAATAAAAGTAAAATTGTTTTCAGAAGAGTTTGTATGCACTATCCCATTTGAGTTCCACTTTGAAACGTTATTCCTTTTGTTATCTTCAAAGACTGTTTGTTTCCCAGTTGTTTCATTCCTTTCGTGTTCTCCTATCAGAGCAATAAGTATTTCATTACCAGTTTATCTGTCCAGAGGCTTGAGAAGCAGTAACAATTAACCCGCCCTTCACAGTGATTGATACAGGCTTTGCTTTCAATTTGTTCCACTACACAGATCATGAAATTCTGAATGCGATCATTCTTATTGACCTGTATCTTATTGTCTACCATATTGACAAATTGCTATATATAGTATATATATTTTGTGTATGTTTGTGTGTATATATATGTGTGTGTGTGTGTGTGTGTGTGTGTTTGTGTGTGTTTTTAAGCTTTCACGGGTACTTACATGTGTGCTGTTCAGCTTCCTTCGGGTATTATCCCACGTCATTGTAGTGCTTTCAAAGTTGTAGCAACGTTTCAGCAGAATCTCATCTGCCATCATTAGGCTTCTGTATGGATCTGGGTCTCACAGTCTTTGGTTTCAAATTCGAGGCTGGCCTATTCTGATTGGCTGGGAGTCTTGGTCTGTGTTCACTGGACTTGGAGTTTGATTGATTGGTGTTTCTGGTTTCTTCTGTCTGTTTTGTGGCTTTGATTGGCTGGCAACACTCTGTTCCTGTGTTGGAGGCTTTCAGTGCAGCTTGGCTTCGTGTGAAAGGACGGCTGCTATCCATTAGGAAGCCAGGTTTCATCTGGGTGCCTGGTTGGGGGGTGTTCAAGTTGGAGGCATCAGAGGGAGTCTGTTTGTGGTCAGGTGTTTGCCTGGTTTGTGGTGTGGAGATCTTTCTATTTGAGAGTACAGGCTTCCAAATGATTGACAGTCTGCTGGAATCATCTCTTCTATTCATGCTTTCAGGTCTTTTTTCAATCTCTATGGCTTCACTGATGATTCTGTGGCTGGGCTTTTCTATAGTGGCTAGGGTTTTGGTGCCATTGAAGTTGATGTTGTGACCTGCGGTTTTCATGTGTTGGACTAGTGAGGAGGTGTGTTCCAGCTTTTTTACTGCACTTTTGTGTTCATCCAGGCGGCTACTTATTCTTCTATTGGTCTGTCCAATGTATGTGGCCGGGCATGATGTACAGGGAACTTCGTATATGCCTTGGTTTTCCAGGTCAATTTTGTCTTTGGGGTTTCTAAGGATGGCTGCTATTTTTTTGTCTGTTTTGAAGGCAGTCTTGATGTGATGCCTGTGTAGTATCTTACTGATTTTATCTGTAGTATTTAGCTGTTCCATAGGTCTGTTGATCTTCTAGGTCTCTGTTATGTCTTGGTGTGTTTTTGTGGATCAAGTTGGTGATTTTGTTTTTGTGGAAGCCATTGGCTGTCAATACTTTAGTCAGGGTGCATAGTTCAGTCTTTATATGTGTCTTGTCTGCCAGGCGTTTGGTTCTGGTAATTAGTGTTTTAGCCACGGAATTTATCTGTGCTGGGTGGTGGTGGGATTGGGCGTTGAGGTAGCGGTTAGTGTGTGTTTTCTTTTGGTATATGGTGTGTCCCAGTGTGCCATCTGTTCTTTTGTAGATTAGTACATCTAGGAATGGTAGTTGTTTATTTCCATTTCCATGGTGAACTTGATTTTGGGGTGTGTGCTGTTTAGGTGTGTTAGGAAATTGTTTAGGTTTTCTTTTCTATGGGGCCAAATCACAAATGTGTCATCGATGTATCTTAGCCATAGTTTGGGTTTGTGGGTGGCATTAGCCAGGGCTCTGGATTAGAATTCTTCCATGAAAAGGTTCACCACTGTCACCCGTCATTGCAAACCTGTTCATGGACACACTAGGACACACCATATACCAGAAGAAAACACACACCAACCGCAACCTCAACGCCCAATCCCACCACCCACCCAGCATGGATAAATTCCGTGGCCAAAACACTAATCACCAGAACCAAACGCCTGGCAGACAGGACACATATAAAGACTGAACTATGCACCCTGACTAAAGTATTGAAGCCAATGATGTGGGATAATACCCGAAGGAAGCTGAACTGCATCCATGTAAGTACCCACGAAAACTTAAGTATGTGTGTGTGTGTATATATATATATATATATATATATATATATATACACACATACATACATACATACACACACACACACACACACACACACACACACACACTTACATACATACGTATGGTCTAGGTGTGTTCGGGTCTTTTCCCATGTAAGAACACGGGAAAAGACCCGAACACACCTACACCTACATACCTGGACCCATGAAAATCTACGAAAACAAATAAATACATACACACACACACACACACACACACACACATACACACACACACATACATATATAACAGCAATTTAGATAGATACATATTCACGTACACCAGATATATACACAAAGCAAACATGAATATATGTATAGAACTATTCTATCTAAATCAAGTTTTTTTTTTTTAAGAATTAGATATTCCTCAACATATAACGGTTCATTTAATGACCATTCCAAGTTACAACAGCACTGGAAAAAAGTGACTTGGACCATTTTCAATATTTATGACCACTGCAGCATCCACATGGTCACATGATCAGAAAGCAGATGCTTGGCAACCAGTACATATTTATGACTTGCTATGTCCCATGGTTATGTGATCACCTTTTGCCACTGTCTGATAAGAAAAATCAACAGGTATTCACTTAGCAACATGTCACTAATCTATCAATTGCTATGATTCACTTAACTGTGGTAAGAAAGGTCATAAAATGGGGCAAAACTCAGTTAACAATGTCTCACTTAATAACAGAAATTTTGGGTTTAATTGTGATCGTAAATCGATGCCTGCCTATATTTTGTTTGATGATGGTATTTGTTAAGATAGCAAGACAATCCATTATTTGATTTTACAACAAAAAAGTATATACTTGCATCTGAGCAAAAATATATTGTTTGTGCAATTCTTCTCCACCAGCAATCTAAATACATCACCTAAACAATATGAAGAGAATTGCTAGTGGAGGATTGAAACTTTATATGAAAGTTACTTACATTTTTCCTGTTCTTGGACAATAAAATCAAAGTATACTAAAGTTATTCTGATGGCAGAAAGTTTCTTTCAAATCATGTTAAGTATAATTCACTTTCTCTGGATGGGTCTATTAATCTAAACAAAGTATTAACTTAATTTTTTCACTTATTTTGTGTAACAAAGATCAATGGCAAATTAAGCAATACTTTGCTGTCTCCCAATTATCACTTTCTTTGATAATCAAAAACGGAAGTACAGAAGGCTCAGCACTACACCAGCAAATATTCCATGTGCTGCTCCCATGTTGTTACAACACATCCTCTCCCTCTCCTATAGTCATAGTTTCCTTCTGAGATAATAGGAAACTTTCTACTGAGGGAACTTTATCTGATACCTTCACCAAAGCTGTACATTCCATAATTTAATTAGATTATCTACCCCAAGATTCTATACGTTTTCTAGAGAATCTGGGCATACTGGAACCTGGAAGGCATACAAGACTCTTCAGGAGAAGCAGAGCAAGAAAACAAGCAGACATTCATTGTGTTCTGCATAGAACTTGGAAGGTTCCAAGTCCCTCAATCTGATTGGCCGAAAAGGCCACTTACAGATTGGTTCGCTAGGAACCAATCCGGGAAGCCGCCAAGCGGCGGGAAGAATTAAACAAGTGTCATTGGCCACAAGCCGGCAGGCAAGCCACTATATAAAGGGCTGCCGCAACTTGGGCTATGTTCTGTATCTTTTGCCTAGCGGTTTGAAATAAAAACTTGTTGTTTGGAACCCGGTCTCATGTGCTTCTTTCCGGATGGAACACTGGCAACAAGGGTGGGATCATCGTAGAAGCAGAGACCAAAGCACGCAGTGATCTGAACCGAGCGAGAGAGATGGCCGGTAACAACGCGCTGCCCGCGCCCTTCAATCCTGATGAGGAGGATTGGGAATCGTATATCAATCGCTTTCTTATGTTCTTAAAAAGCAACGCGATGGAAGAAATCTTAAACCAAAGGAAGAGGGCTGTCTTCCTTACACACTGCGGACCGGCCATATTCAAAATGGCGAAGGCGCTGGTGAAACCCAGAGATGTCAAGCAGATGACCTGGTCTGACCTGAACCGATTGCTCTGAGCACACTATGCATTGGTGGTCTTGAATGTAATCAAAAGGCACGAGTTCTACAAGAGGGACCAGAAGGAAGATGAAACCATAGCAGATTTTGTGGCAGCCTTGAGACACATAGGAGGAGCCTGTGAGTTCCAAAACATAGATGAGGCTATGAGACCACGGCCTGAAAGACTCTACCCTTCAGAGCAAACTACTCGGCCTGAAAAACTCTACCCTTCAGACCAAACTACTGAATAGGCCGAATATAACTGTGGCCGAGGCCATTGCTGAGGCAACCGCCACCAAAGCAGCAAAGAAATCAGCAGCCACCATGCAGAAGATGAACGCAGTTCCAGACCTGCCAACCCAAACCAGGGAGAAGGCTGCAGAGGGAGGAAAGAAACACCCCACAGTGACAACCCACCACGAGGACATCAAAACCCAGAGTGACACCGAAGACGATGACGAAAATGTCCATAGAATCTATTCAGATAGAAAATGGCGCGAAAAGAGGGGGAATCGGCGGGAATTTCAATGTGCGGGCTGTGGAGGCAATCACCCGTGGTCTGAATGCAGGTTCCTCGACGCAATATGCTGGGCTTGTAATAAAAGGGGGCACATCGAAAGGGTCTGCAGCAACAAAGGGAGCTATAGTCCAAAAAGACACGGCAGCACACGCCCCCAGACACGATGACAGACAAGCCAGCAACAGATGGAACCGCAATAAGAGAACCGGTGACAGGGAAAAAACGCATCAGACAGTCACCATCGGCAATGCCAGGGCGGAAAGTGGAAAGAAGGTTCGGATAGAGGTGAGCATCAAGAGGAGACTCTACGAGATGGAAGTCGACTCAGGGTCGTTCCTATCAATGGTATCCTGGAATACCATCCGGCGCCTAATTCCGAACATAAAGCAGAGAGAACTAAAGAAATAAAAACTAGTGCTAAAAGACTATCAGGGAAATCGAATCCCAGTAGTTGGCCTTGGACATTTTTTAGTTGAATTTAAACACCACACCGAAGTCTTGCCTCTGACTATCGTCGACCGCGACCGTCCTAGCCTGTTAGGGATCGAATGGTTCGTGCCTCTGGGAATCGGGATGACCAGGATCAACCACATCGTCACCACCAACTGGGAGGAGAGCCTACTTCAAGAATTCCAAGACGTTTTCAACGGGACTCTAGGCAAGTACAAGGGGACCCCAATTTCATTTAGCCTATACCCGAAAATAGCCCCCATTCGTTTAAATGCCAGATTCGTCCCATTCGCACTTAAACCAAAAATTGACAAATAGCTGAATACGTTAATAGCGCAAGGGATTTTAGAACCAATCGACCATGCCAAATGGGAAACCCCTATCGTCACACCAGTGAAGCCAGATGGGTCAGTGCGCATCTGTGGGGACGATAAGGCAACCCTGAACCACGCCCTCCAACAAAGCACATACCAAGTGCCAGTAGTGCAACATTTACTGCTCTCGCTAGGGGGAGGAAAAATATTCGCAAAACTCGACCTAGCACAGGCTTATCAACAGCTACCCGTTGATCCCATAACAGCAGAGGAACAAATGATAGTAACACATAGAGGGGCATTCAAATGTAACCGCCTCCAATTTGGTGTTAGCGTTGCCCCAGGCGTGTTCCAAAGCCTCATGGAACGACTACTAAACAGAATCAAAGGTGTCATCCCATACTTCGACAATGTACTGGTCTCAGCAAAAAATGCCAACCAGCTAGGGACCAGGTTAAGAGAAGTCTTAACACGCTTTAGAAAATCAGGCCTAAAAGTAAAGGAAAAAAGTGAACTGGCCACTAACTGGGTCTAATTTTGGGGCTATTTAATCGATGAGCAAGGCATTCACCCCACCAAAAAAAAGGTGAAGGTTATCAAAGACACTCCCAGACCCAAAAACAAAACCGATCTCCAGGCGTTCTCCTAGGGCCTCATAAATTTTTACATATTCCTACCCCATAAGGCGACAATAGCAGAACCCCTACATCGACTGCTAGATAAAAAAACCGCATGGACATAGGGCCACCGGGAACAGAAAGCCTTCCAAAGTATTAAGGACCTATTAACGTCAGACAGCGTTCTTATCCAGTTTAGCAACACCCTGCCCCTGATGGTCACCTGCAATGCTTCACCTTTTGGGGTCGGTGCCATCCTGAGTCACCAACTTCCAGACGACAGAGAGGCACCGGACGCCTTTTACTCAAAGACGCTCTCCAAGGCAGAACCCAATTACAGCCAACTTGATTGGGAAGCTCTAGCAATCATCGCCGGAGTCAAACGATTCCATGAGTACCTTTACAGTAGACCCTTTTCTATCGTAACCGACCACAAGCCTCTCTTTGGAATCCTGGCAGGAAACAAGCCAACCCCGAACATTCTGTCTCCTAGAATGACGAGGTGGTCTGAATTCCTCGCTGCCTATTCCTACATACTACTCCTCAGACCTGGCAAAGCAATCTTGCACGCCAATGCCCTGAGCCGTTCCCCATTGCCCATCACAGAGGACGACCCTGCCACAACTACCTCCACAATTCAGCTTGAGACCTGCCTGGAGCTGCCACTGACTGCAGCCGACGTCACGAGAGTCACAGCCAAAGACCCTTTGACAGTGCGCATACTGAACTGGGTAGGTAAAGGCTAGCCGGAGGAAAATTGTTAAGCCTGGGTTCCCCAACCAGGGTTAGGTAGACAAGCTAGACAGAATGTGCAGCGTTAGTCAGATAGGCACACAGATAAATGAGTGAGCTAAGCTTGTATGTTTATTAACATACAGTAAAAATAACAGATACGCTTGTGTTATCAAGAATATATTTTATTCCAGTATAAGTTTATAGCATAGTCAAAAACAGTCCAATATTCATTTACCATGTAGTCAGTCCATTCAGGGATATTCAGTTAGCAAAGTCCATGTAGAATATCCTATTGTCAGTTCACATAAATCAGTCCGTTGTTGTCTCTCCCGTTCGAGCAATGCAGTCTTGCTTCCAAGCAGTAATCAGGGATCATCAAAGCCAGAGAGAGAGCGAGCAAGCTGTAGCCTTGCTACTTTTATATGGTTTTCATAACCACACCCACAATTGCCATTTTACATTTAAAGCTGCATACACTAACTATGATTCATAGTTAGTATTTCACCTAAAACAGTTAGGGTGAACAATGTTATCCCTAACAAAAATAAAAAAACTGAGACTTTTCAACCTTTCCGTGCCAGACAGACCGAACTGTTTATTGAAAAGGGGTGCATTTTATGGGGTGACAGGGTGGTAATCCCAAGCAGGGATAATCCCAAGAAGACATCCTGGGCATGTTGCACAAGGGTCACCCCGGCATAGTCAAAACCCCTGGCCAGGACTTCCGTCTGGTGGCCAGGGCTGGACAAAGACATTGAATGCTGGGTTGCAAAATGCCACGACTGTCAGAAAGCAAGGCCTACCCCCCCACAGGCACCAATCAGGGACTGGGAAACTCCCCGGGTCCATGGTCTAGAGTGCACATTGACTTCACTGGGCCAACGAAGGGGAACACCTTTTTGATTGTAGTTGATACATATTCAAACTGGTTAGAAGTCATCCTCATGGCTTCCACAACCACCGAGGCTGTTATGAAACAGCTCAACAAACTGTTTGCGACGCATGGGCTACCTGATGTACTGGTTTCAGACAATGGGCCTCAATTTACCGCCTTGCAGTTCGAACAATACCTGGCTGTCCAGGGTATCCGTCACGCCTTAACCGTGACGGATGGCACGGTTGGCAGGGTCAAACGCATGGTTCGGTATACTAAAGAGGGCCTAGAGAGAATGGACAAGGGGGACGTGCAGGACTTCTAACCTTGCAACATATTACCCCTAGTAGCATTACAAATAAAAGCCCAGTTGAACTTTTAATGGGTAGAAAACTATGGTCCTACCTGGACAGGTTACATCCCACTTACACATGGGACAAGCCTCCCGACTCCTCCAGCAAGTACCGTACCTTCGAAATCAGCGACCTAGTCTATGCCAAGAATTTTACCGGGGACCCTCTATGGCTGCCAGCCACCATCACACAAGTCAAGTCACAGCCCCCCGGTCCTACCAACTAATGTTAGACGATGGGAGGGAATGGAAGCGGCACATAGACCAGCTTTGTTCCCGCAATCTCGAAAGACAAACCGCTGCAGAACCAAAAATAATAAATTCCAACGAAAAAACAACCAAGGAAGGGGGGAGTACAAATAAATAAAAAAGGGAGAGACAAACCTCCCATAACAAGACAACAAACTCTGCAAAACGACAATCTAACCAAACAAAAAAAGCACTCACAGTTAGATGAACCCCAAGAAAGAAGTCCGGGAGCAGGAGAGCAAAGCGAGGCCTTCCTGGAAGGTGGCAGCCAGGCCAGCTCAACCAACCCAGCCAAACCAGTAGGGAGCAGCGGAGCCATCTCAACCGGCCCGAGAGACTCAGGCGGAAGCGGCATGGCTGACTCACCCTTCCAGGAGGTTCCATTGAGAAGGTCGAGAGAAGCAGAGATCCCGTCCGAACCGCTTGAAGACCAAAACAAGACTGAGCCGCGCAGGTCAACTAGAACTGGGAAAAGCCCCACCTACCTGCGCAACTACATCACCCACGTTGGACTGAACTAAAGGAGGAGGGGTGTTCTGTATGGAACTTGGTAGGTTCCAAGTCCCTCATTCTGATCGGCCAAAAAGGCCACTTACGGATTGGTTCACTAGGAACCAACCTGGGAAGCTGCCAAGCGGCAGGAAGAATTAAACAAGTGTCATTGGCCACAAGCCGGCAGGCAAGCCGCTATATAAAGGGCTGTCACGGCTTGGGCTATGTTCCGTATCTTTTGCCTAGCAGTTTGAAATAAAGACTTGTTGTTTGGAACCCGGTCTCACACGCTTCTTTCCGGACGGAACACATTGTATAATGAAGTTTGTAGCTCTGCCACATTTTTTTGCAACAATAAATCTGGTGGACAGAGGATTCCACAATGGTTGGTTTCAATCTTCTACTGTTACAAAACTGAGTAAGGAGGAACAAGTTAGTACATACAACTAGAGCAGTTTTACCAAATCACATGGATTACAAATATTATTCAATCATTCTTCCCCAAAACTGTATGTTAAGACACTTATACCTTCACGCTCCACATATATTCCAGAAGTATTTAAAATTGGGATGTAATACATTTTAATCCTAATTTTAATTATTCGGAAAAACATGCAGAACAGGAAAAAAATGACAAAAAATAAACAGACATATTTGTATTTAAAACATTAAATCACATATTATATTGGAAAGCAAAGAAATATTTGTACCAGCAATTCACATTAGTTTTATAATTAATGGCACAGAAAACAAATCATTAGCAGTTTATTTATCTTCTTTACAAAATTTTCAAAGTTTATTCATTGGAATCTCTATAGTCTAAAATACCACAGGGAAATAATTTAACAAAACAAAATTTCCCAAAACAAAACCAAAATTTCACAAAACAAAATTTCACAATGAAAAAATATCTAAAATGACTTACATTTTGAAAGTAGTGTTTTGAGGAACCAAGCATAGAATATTATTTGGCAAGATACTTTATGGATGGCTGAATCATGTGAACGTGTTAGTCATGATGCTGAACTCTAATTGTACATTATTTTTAACGACAATCATGTGCAAGAACATAGTGCAGGCTTATGAAAGAATAAGAAATTAAATTTAAGAAAATGTACATTCTAAAATCAGAATGAATACGTTTACATTTCAAGCAACTTTCCATATCATTGTTTAATGTATACTATTGAGTAGTCATACATTAAAATGCACAATTACTCGGGCAATAGTATGATTAAAGAAGTGAACTTCTCTGATAACTATCATACTACATTCAATGACAAAGAAATATATAACACAAAAGTTTTGAAGATAAAGAAGGCATCAAGGCAGTCAATTTCATTCCTCTAATCTGGAAAACAATTCACAGCTGTAAAAAAAAATACTGTATTATTTCACTTTCATTTGCAGCAGAGAAATTTTTAAATTAATTGTATGGGGGGTGGGGGGAAGCTATTCACAGAAATTCCTGAGATTCTTATCAGCATACTGTTCAAATGAAGAGCACTTTAATCAGTAGAGGAATCCTCACATTTCTAATGTCTTGCTGAGCATTCTGCAGGTTACAGCAGCAGCTGGTAGAGGTCATATATCTTTTGTGAATATCCCAAAAAGGCTCACTGCCAGACTGTTAAATTATGAATAAGCAATGAACAAAAGAATGCAGATACGATAGTGACAAGATAATCCAAGCAAATTTATCTATGACAAATTTCACAGGATTAACAAATTACATTTACACAGAACAATACAAACCTGCAAGAATGATGAGCTTATTTTTCCTTAAAACCATCAGTCCAAAAAAAATCCTAGAAAAATTCACTGCATGCATTTAAAATTAATTGAACTAGAAAATAAGACACATATACAGCTCAATAATATGCATGTTTTCTTCAGAGTAAATCCAACTTAGTTCAATATACCTAAGAGTTGTGCTATAATTAATGGCAGAGAAGAGGTTAAAGTTTCTTTTCAAGCAAAATAACACATTTAACACAGGGAATGCTTTATTTGCAGATTATATAGTACAATACTTTAAAACTGCTAGTTTCTCTTTTAAAGGTTGTGTTTTTCAATTAATACAATTATTTTCAAGGTAAAATTGTTGTATTTTAATCATTTATATAGTTAACATAAAAAATATTTAAAGCTTTTATTATAAAAGTTGTAATATATTCTCCAGATAAGCAATCTTCCAGATAAGATGATTATTTAATAAATGTAATCAATTTTAATCAATAAATTCCTAAGCATTTGATAAATTAATTAATTAAAAACTTATCAAATGCTTAGGGAATTTATTGATTAAAATTGATTACATTTATTAAATAATCATCTTATTTGGAAACTTGCTATTGTTGACAATAGTTACTGGCTAAGTATTATTAACTGAAGTTTTGAACTTTTCTAAGTGATCTATGGTCTATCTGGCTAGAAACTTGAAAATTACAGATATATGGAGAAAAAAATTTCAGTTCAATCTGATTCTAATCATTCATGACTAAAATGCACATAAGACTAATTATACACTTTGGAAGTTTAACCATCTGAGAGAATTGCAATGCAGATTTCACTGTACATCAAAGCATAGCCTGAGTTTCTTAGCTCCTGATACAGCAGCAACAGTACTAGGACAGCTCTTTTAGTAGATGCTTCGATCCCCTGCATAGTGCCTTTTTCAAACAACCTAAAATATAGAGCTAGATCTATAGATACTCTCTCTTGGTGAGTGTGAAGCTTTAAAAAAAAGACTCCAGAAATAATTGTCTTTTAGGTATGCACCCAGCTACTCTTCAACATTTCAGAGTCCACTATGTAAAGCGGTCACAGATTTCACTGCATGACTTCAGTATTTGATTCTGAAATGTACCTATCCTTTCTCAGTCTTAAGATCTCAAATATAAAATATATTTTGCAAGAGTCTAAACCAGTGGAAAGTCATATATTGCCTGAAAATTATGGATTATACAAATCCCAGATGCATCAGATCAGGGAAGAATTTATATCAATTCCGATTACACGCCAATCAATTGTGGCATGAAATGGACTCAATTTTGACTTTAAGATATACTTTTTTATTATTTTTCATTTAAACCTACTTCATAAAATTATCTTTGCAATTTTTTTCCATCATGCAATTTAGAAAACTCAGCCTAGAATATGACAACCCACAAAATGCAATTTGTTACAGTTCGGAAATTGCAAACTTACAAGAATTTAAATAATTTGGCTATCATATGAAAGTAGCCTTCTATGTATTTGGATTGTGTGACCATATGTGGGTGTATATATCTGGTATTCTTATGCAGCAGAAATGCTAATAACTAATAATAATAGAAATGGGAACTTGCAGAAAAATCTATGGCGCCCATGTCCTACCTTGTGAAAAACACTGCTTGATCTTATTTTTATTTATTATTGAAAGAATTAGGCCACCTTTTGATTTATATATAGCCTTAAAGAAATTTCTGCAAGAACAAAAAAATAGTGAAGGAATTCTTTTCTTTTCCTGGGAAGTTATTTTTTTAATTCAAATGCAAGGAAATCATACATAACATCTTCAGGAATGGCTAAAGGATTGAATATCTACACTTTTTGTTACCTGCAGCAGCTGGGAGGGACTTTAATCTCTCCTCTTAAATGTGGATTTTCTGCCAACATCAGAGATGGAAATTCAGCATATCTTAAAACATCTGCAATAGCATATCTTATACCATTTTCACCATCCCTTTCTTAGCCCTGTGCATGTTAATCTAATTCCACTGGCTTTATCCACAGTGTTTGCATAGTTTTGCACACCTACAAGTTCAGAAAGCCTCTGCACACATGTACATCTGAATCTCACAAGACTCCAGATTAGAAACAAGAAGTTTGAAACTAAAAAAAACGCTTAAGGAAGCAGTTAATATATAAAAGAGAAAAAGGATTATCCTCAAAAACTTATTTTATTTTTCTGTATTCTCATATTTTTACCTTTTTCATTCAAGCACATTAACCATTAATTTTTAATAAGTATAAAAATTTAGTGACATGTTTACACGGCTATGTTAATTTACAATATAAAAACATGTTTGCCAAGCAGTAATCATAAAAAATGTCAATATTAGAATTAACATCTAATTAATATTTTAATGTCCTCTTTTAAACTTCAAATCCAAGTGTTTTAGTATAATCCATTATTCACAAACTCAACCAAAATGCAGAAGAAAGAAATGTTATGATCTAGGCTTATATAAAAATTTATGCTTTATTAAAGATAGAAAATGATGGAAAAATGAGTGATTAACCATTCTTCAAGTTTATGTGGAATATTTTGTTTTTTTTACCAAGCCTCAATTAATCTTTAAGTTTTTCTGAATCTCTCTGTGAACCACTGGTTTATATAGAACTGATGAACGATAAAAGCCAACTCGGTATCCGGTTATATTTTTTCACAAATAGGATCAGCCACTTTTTGCTATTATAAAGGGGAAGGGATAAACAACACACTTTACAAAAGTCTTTTTTTATCTTTACATCCAAAATTGTAAAGATTCCGTTGTTCAGCCCTTGGCATTGACCTACACCTTGACCTATAAAGTTTATTATCTACAAGTGTCTGAATATCCTGTTTTTCACTCCACTGCTTTAAAGTTGTTCTTTTACAGAAATAATTTTATCCCAAACTTTATCAATTTAACTGAATGACTGCATAGCATCCAAACTGAAATGGGAAATTTTACAATGAGCTAAGTTATTTGAGATAAAATGAGCATTAATCCATAATGAAGTCTATCAAGAATCATCAAAAGTGGAAAATGAGTGTGAGCAGAACCGAAATCATGTTGGATGGCCCATTGAATTGAATAAGGAAGTGTGTCTCAAACTCAGTAGCTCTGCTAAATAAGAAAGTGTTCCAGTTTGTGCACAAGAGAAAAAAACAAGATAAGGCTAGAACAATGGGGAATTGTAATAAAGTGCTGCGATGTCAGAAACCGTGTAACTACTTTTGCTAGATAGGGAGCTAGTAGGAACCTTCGAAATATATGTGTCAATTTGAAAACAGAAAAGAATGTGAGCCAAGCCCTCGTACGAGGGGGCGGCCAGTTAGGCTATAAAAATGCTGCCTGAATTTTGCTCTGTGTTCCTTCAATGCCTGAGGGGACCCGTCTCTGCAGACACGTGAATAAAACCTTGTTTTCCTTGGATCAACGAATCTTTTGGTGGCTTTTTATCTGCTTCCACCTCACAATTTGGCGCTCAACGTGGGCCCCGATGGAATTTTGACTGGAGAAAAGGGACTGGGTAAGTGTGGAGCCACCGCCTCCCATTGTAGAGGGGCCCCTCCCTTGTCTCAGTTGGATCCCAGGGTAACTGCACTCAGCAGACGATCCTTGGAAACAAGAGAGAGAAGCCGGCCTGACGCTCTGGGAGTTTCGTTGATCACCTGAAGTGGGGACGCCCATACTCCTTTCGTCTCCGGGAGACCAGGGGTGTATCAGGTGAGTTTGTTGCCTTTCGGGATAGAAGAAGGGATATACTGTCCTTAAACTCTGGGAATCCAGTGACTGCTAGAAGACAGTGTAAATCCCTGAGGTGGGAATCTCTGGGAGATTGTTGGCGGGCAGCGTGGAGAATGGGAAAGGGACAAAATAAGTGTGAGACGTTCCAAGAGGGAACGGGTATTGAGATAGAAAAGACCCCGAGAAGGCTGATTACGACTGACTCCCCATTGGGTCAACTGCTACAACAATGGTCGTTGCCCCATCTGAGGACTTACACTCGGAGTTTAGAGAAAAAGAAAATGATCTACCTATGCCAATATAGTTGGCCGAAGTATCCCCTAGTAGACCCTGAGTTTCCTTACCACTGGGATCCCGAAGGGAATACCAGCACGTACTGGATAACTCAGTTGAAAGAGTATATAGTGAAACACCGGATGAAGGAGCAAATACCCTATGTGGAGGTATGGTATCATGCTCACTTTGAAGGTCCAGTTCCACCAGAAACAGAAGATGGACAGTTTGTCAGCAAGGTGGAGGAAAGCGAAACTGAGGACTGGATGGGGAGTCCACCAGCATCGGCTCCAGCAGTCCTGACACCACCGCCCCTGCCGGCTCCAGTTGCCCAGGCTCCACCTCCACCTGCATATCCAGGACTCAGAAGGGAACTGGCTCAATTAAACAAGGACCTAGAGAATTTGCCTGTACGAGAAAGGTCGGCCAATCCCGTGTCGGCTTTCCCAGTCAGAGAAGTCATGAATGCGCAGGGGAATCCAGTCACCGTTTTCGTGGCTGTCCCCATAAAATCTGCCGAGTTACAGGATCTGAAAAAGACCCTTCTGAAATTCCATGAGAATGCTCATGAAGTGGCGGAACAGTTGGAATTGTTTCTGGGGCCCAATGAATACACATACCAAGAACTGATGTATATTCTTGGATACCTTTTCACCCCCGAAGAGAGGTACCTCATTAGGAGGGCAGCAATAGCTGCCTGGATAGGAGACATGCAGGGCAACAGGGAGCAGTGGCTGCAGACACAAAGTTCCCCATAGCCGATCCAAATTGGAACATCAATAATAACGCTCATAGGGAGCACATGAGAGATATGAAATGCATGATCATTGAAGGAATTAAATTGGCCATCCCTCAAGGGAAAAACTTGACCAAAGCATTTGAAATAACACAAGGAAAGGATGATTTCTGTGCTCGACTCCGTGAAGGGTTAACCAAGTACTCCGGAGTGGAGCCAGAAACCCCTGCCTTCGAGACTCTCCTGAAGATGCAATTTATCACCAAAGCATGGCCAGATATCCAGAAAAAGATCCAGAAGACAGAGGGATGGACTGATTTGGCATGACAGATTTGATGAGAGCAGCCCAACAAGTTTTTGTGAACCGAGACTCAGTTAAAACCAAACAGAAGTCTCAGATGATGGTAGCTGCTGTGCAAACGGCAGCCAAGAATGAAGTTAGGAAAAACAGGGAGACCCAGATGTCACATCCGAGGCCAAGGTGGAGAGATGAAAGATCTCCCAGCAGGGAATGGAGACCCCCGGTTAGGCGAAGAGGTCCAGGGGCCAATCGAGGCGGTCGATTCCAATGACCGTCCCAGAGTAGAACTTGCTTCAGATGCGGCAAAGAGGGACATTTTGCGCACGAATGTCCCAAAACCCCAGAGGAACTAAGCTATGCCCTATACGATTAGGGAGGTTCCGGCTCCCCAAGAGGGACCTGCGGGGAGCCATTAGTAAATGTGTTTGTGGGTCCTGACCATCAGGAACCGCTGTTCCTGATCGACACTGGCGCAAGCCAGACATCTGTATGCGATCCGGTAAAGGGAGCATGCAGGTCAAAGCAGACTTTAAAGGTGGTTGGGGTGAGTGGGAAATCCCAAGAGGTCAAGATTTTGGAAGAGGTGAGATTGGAATTGAATGAAGTAGTTACTGAAACTGAAATATTGTATATTCCGGATTCAGGGATGAACTTGCTAGGAAAAGACTTGTTGGATGTTTTTGGAATAGAATTGTGGGATAGAAGGAAGGAAGTTTGCATGTGTATGCTAACAACGGAAGATGAGGAGATATATCATCAGATGTGTGGGCAGGAGGTGAAGGGGTTAGTAGGATGGCAATACAGCCCATTCAGATCAAGATACAACCAGGAATAACTACACTGTGGATTCCACAATATACTCTGAGTAAGAGAGGTAGGGAACGGTTGAAACCAGTGACTGACAGATTATTGAAACAGGGACTGTTGGAACCTACTATGTCACCGTTCAATTCACCGGTTTTAGCAGTAATAAAAAAGGATGGGAAGTATAGGTTGGTTAATGATTTCAGGAGGATCAATGAGATAGTGGTTTCTAGATTCCCAGTGGTTCCTGATCCCTATACCATCTTGGGGCGGATCCCCCCCAAAGATAAATGGTTTACTGTGATAGATCTGAAGGATGCCTTTTGGGCATGCCCCTTGGAGGAGGGGAGTAGAGACTTGTTTGTCTTTGAATGGAATGATCCTGAGAGTGGAAGGAAACAGCAGTTGAGGTGGACGGTACTTCCTCAGGGATATACCGAGAGCCCTTTGTTGTTTGGACAGTCATTGAAAGAAAAGTTGGTGTCGTTTGAGAGAGAGAAAGGAATCACCCTAATTCAGTACGTGGATGACTTGTTGTTAACTGGGGAGAAAGAGAAGGAAGTGAGAGTGGCTTTTGTGAGTCTGTTGAATTGGCTGAAGGAGCAGGGGTTGAAAGTCTCAAAAGAGAAGCTTCAGTTTGTTGAAAAAAAGGTAAAATATTTGGGACATTACATTCAGCAGGAGGTGGACCCTGAAAGGGTGAAGGGGATCATGAGCTTGGCTCCTCCCAGGAACAAGACAGAGGTGCAGAAAGCATTGGGATTATTGGGGTATTGTAGAATCTGGGTAGACCAATTCACAATGTTGGCACAGTTTTCGCATAGAAAGTTGCCTGGAAAGGGAGAGCACATAGAATGGGAGGAGGGAGATAGTGAAAGGTGGGAAGAGCTGAAGAAGGCTTTGTCAACCGCTCCGGTTTTAGCCTTGCCAAACCTGAAATTACCGTTTCATTTGTAAGTGGCGGTGGCTCAGGGAACAGCAGTTGGAGTCCTTGCCCAAAAGAGGGGGGGCAGTACCAGCCGGTAGCCTTCCTAAGCAAGGGTTTGGAGCTGGTTGTGAAAGGATGGCCACTTTGTGTTCAGGCTGTGGCAGCAACAGCGATGTTGGTGGTGGAGAGCAAAAAGTTAACCTTTGGGGGAGCTTTGGTGGTGCATTCACCTCATCAGGTCAACTCAGTGTTGAGCCAACTGGCTACCACTTGGATGACCGAAGGGAGGATATTGAAGTATGAAACCATTTTGAGAACCAGTCCTGATGTGGTAATAGGAACAGACAAGAATCTAAATCCAGCAGAATTCTTGGAGGGGAGAAGGCAGGCGTGGGAACCGGAGGACCATGATTGTCTATTGCAAGTGGATCTCATGACGAAGGTTAGAGAGGACTTGGAAGAGACTCCATTGGAGAAGGGAGAGAGGTGGTTTATAGATGGATCTAGCAGGGTGGAAAATGGAAAGCGAAAATCTGGGTTTGCAATAGTAACCGGGGAAGGTAATAGAGAAAGGGTTACTCCCAGATGCTTGGTCAGCTCAGAAATGTGAATTGTTTGCCCTGACCAGAGCCTTAGAATTGGCTGAGAGGATGGATGTAACGATTTGGACTGATTCCAAGTATGCATGGGGGGTGGTGCACACGTTTGGGAAAATCTGGAGAGAAAGAGGGTATATCAAGGCAGTTGGGAAGCAAATAGAGCAAGTGCAGCTAGTAGAACAAGCCTTAGAGGCATTGCAACTCCCCAGCCGAGTATCAATTGTCCATGTGAGTGCACATCAGAAGGGGAACACACCGGAGGTTGTGGGAAACCGATGGGCGGACAAATGGGCGAAGGAAGCTGCAGGGGAGATAGAGTTGGTAATGGTATCTATGCCAATACTGGAAAAGGAAGACGAGAGGGAGGAATGGGAGCCAGAGAAAAAGGAAAAGTTGGAGTTGGAGAAAGAGTGATGTGTCAAAACCCCAGAGGGATGGAAGACGTCGGAGGGAGTCAAGGTGGTGTCACCCATTGTCATGAGGGGAATATTGGAGAAAGTT
The DNA here is from genome assembly GCA_015471245.1 of Laticauda colubrina. NCBI lineage: Eukaryota > Metazoa > Chordata > Lepidosauria > Squamata > Elapidae > Laticauda > Laticauda colubrina. Next base: position 32,891,539 of record BLBF01000005.1, read on the forward strand.
CATGAAGGAGGACATTGGGGAACGGAGGCCTTGGTCATGTCTGTTAAACCTCACTATTGGAGTCTGAGAATGTGGACGGTAGCTCAGAGCATCTGCTGGAAATGTTTGATTTGTTTGAAAGTAAATAAGAAAGCAGCATGCAAGAAAGAGATGGAAGGGCGACCCCGTAGTGGGTTGGCATTTTCAGAGAGCACAAATTGATTTCACTGAGTTGCCAGAAAAGGGGGGTTGGAAATACCTGCTTGTGATCAAAGATCAACTAACGGGGTGGGTCGAGGCTTATCCCACTAGAAGAGCCACAGCTCCCACAGTAACCAAGATCTTACTAGAACAGATTATCCCACAATATGGAATGATGGAAGCAATAGATTCAGACAGAGGAACTCATTTCACCCAAAAGGTTCTGCAAAGGGTAATGGAGGTGGTGGGGGTGAAATGGGAATTACACACGCCATGGCATCCTGAATCCAGTGGAAAAATTGAAAAAGTGAACGCGGAACTGAAGAAATACTTGACCAAACTACAACTTGAAAATGGCTTGCCATGGACAAAGAATCTTCCCTTAGCTCTGCTCAGGATCAGAACTTGTCCAAGGAAAGACACAGGGGTTTCTCCCTTTGAAATGCTGATGGGGAGACCCTATTTGGCCAAACTAGGCAATCCCATACCAGAGTTCAGGGACTTGTTCGTTCGGAAATATTTGCTGGAACTGTCTCGGTCTTTGCTTTCTCTTCACCAACAGTGACTGTTGGTGCAACGACCACCTTTGGCTGGTAGCCAACACCCACACGAGGCTGGAGACTGGGTCCTGATAAAGACTTGGAGAAGTGAAAAACTGCAACCTAGCTGGGAAAGTCCGTACCAGGTGCTACTGACGACTGAATCTGCAGTCCGTACTCGGGAAGGAGGCTGGACGCATTACAGCAGAGTCAAGGAAGCACCGGAACCTCAGAAACCTTGGAAGGCAATCCCAGTGGACGGTCAGCCGCTAAAGGTAACCTTGAAGAAATAGCCAGCAGAAACCACCATGGAGATGTCGGCTGAACTCTGGGGAGGACTATTTGTTGCAACTATATTTACATTAATACATCAAAGAAGTTCACAATATGTTGGACCTGCGGGTGACTTGGGAACAGACTTGTGGGATGACAATGTGTTCATAAAGGATCTCAAGAAGATCTCACATTCCTTGAACGTCACCAATTGCTGGTTATGCATGCACCTGCCAGGAAGAACAGGTGAAGGATTAATCCTACACGCAATTCCATTTGATCAGAACAAACTAAGACCACAGGGGCACGGGACAGAAAAATATGGTGTAGAACGAAATATAACAGGAAGGTTTTTTGTTCACTTAAGGGAAACTGCGTATGTGTGTTTTAGAGAAATGAAACTAGAGGGCTCCATTTAGGAGATTGGGAAAAATGTAATAAGACTTTTGATATGCCATCATCCTG
>BLBF01000005.1:32893005-32925894 GCA_015471245.1 Laticauda colubrina
GGAGATTGGGAAAAATGTAATAAGACTTTTGATATGCCATCATCCTGTAGTAACCATAGCTATACCAAGAGTTATCATAAATTAGATTATTTTAATCAAGATCAGTATCAGATGTGTATGCATTTTGAGGAAATGATCAATTGGACCCAAACATCACAACAGACCTATGCTATGGAAAACTTTAGGTGGGTATTGTGTGGGAAATATGCATACAGGGAGATGCCACCTTACTGGAGTGGCACATGTACACTCGGGTATGTGATACCGGTGACATATAAACTTGATGGCCTTCCAAAAGGCCGGATACGTAATAAAAGAGACTCAGAATCTGGCCTTACCCAGAGACTCTGGACCCAAATCTCCCGTGGTATAATAACACCATTGGGAGTAGCCATGAACTACTGAGATATACATATTCTAAATTACTTCACGGTAACAATGTTCAATGATACAATAAAGAATATTAAAATGATCAACACCGAGCTTTCTTAAGTAAGACAGGTTGCTCTACAAAATAGGTATGCTTTAGACATTGTATTAGCTACAAAAGGGTGTGTGTGTGCTCTGATTCATTCACATTGCTGTTTATACATCCATGATTTCCAACCCAATATTACAAAGACAGTAAAAGTAATGGAAGAACGTATTCGCTCTAATCCATTGTCACAAAGAGGTGACTCCTCATTGCCAGACCTGTGGGGAGCACTATGGTCTTGGCTTCCCAGTTCCACTTGGTTTAGATCTACCATAATGGGAATTATATTGTTTATTATATGCTGTGTATTGTTGTGTTGTTGTGTTCAGTGTCTCCCTGGTGCAATAACAACGTGTGGGAAGATAGGGAAATTCTTGGGTTCAAGATTTGAGAAGAAGCAGGAAGCAGAACCTCTAATGATGTATCAGAGAGAAATCACTCTGAAAGAAGCAGAGGATCTGCTATTTGAGTTTGAGACAAGAGTGGAAAAAGAAAAAAGGGGGGGATTGTGAGCAGAACCGAAGTCATGTTGGATGGCCCATTGAATTGAATAAGGAAGTGTGTCTCAAACTCAGTAGCTCTGCTAAATAAGAAAGTGTTCCAGTTTGTGCACAAGAGAAAAAACAAGATAAGGCAAGAACAATGGGAATTGTAATAAAGTGCTGCGATGTCAGAAACCGTGTAACTACTTTTGCTAGATAGGGTGCTATTAGGAACCTTCGAAATATATGTGTCAATTTGAAAACAGAAAGAATGTGAGCCAAGCCCTCGTACTAGTTAGGGTATACCCTACGAGTTAGGGTATAAAAATGCTGCCTGAATTTTGCTGTGTTCCTTCAATGCCTCAGGGAACCCATCTCTGCAGACACGTGAATAAAACCTTGTTTTCCTTGGATCAATGAATCTTTTGGTGGTTTTTTATCTGCTTCCACCTCACATGAGGTAGCAAAAATCATTTATTTGAATAAAGTCCAGAAACAGTGTTGTTTTACTTCTTTAAAACATATTAGCCATTACCTGGCTAAAAGTGAACAAATGTACAGCTATCTCCCTGTAAACCACAATTGGTTGGCAAAATTTCAAAACCACTTGGAAAGAAAAATCTGTCATATTCCATAGGATAACCTTTCACAAGGCACTTTTTTTCTATCGACAATGCATCTGATATTATCATTACTTCCAGTTCTCAATTGCAGAGCTAATGTACCCTGTATACACCCTTATTATTGCTCCTCGGCCACTGTTATAGAAAAGCACTGACCTGGCACTGGACTTGCCAGGAAAAAGATTATCATATTAATTTCTAGCTAGTAATCACCATGATCATAATCTAGAGCCCCTCTGAAAAAAGGCAGTTTCCTACATTTTTGAATACAATATTGCAGAATGCATGCATTGGCTTGGAAAATTTACAATGCTGTATCATCTAGCTAATTGATAAATGTCTGGTTACATGCTTTCTCTGCTAAACCTTTATTTCACTCATGTGTTCATGGTATGCAGTTTGTCTAAATACCATCTTTCAAATCTGAATGGAGATTTTTAAAGGCTTCAGTTTTATAAAAACTTGTCAATACAAGAAGTCCTCAATTTACAACCATTTGTTTAGTGACTGGTCAAAGTTACAATGGCACTTTAAAAAAGAGACTTATGACCATTTTTCACACTTACGATGGTTGCAGTATCCCTGGTCACATGACCAAAATTTGGACACTTAACTAGTTCATATTTTTACAGTGCCCCAGAGTCATATGATCAACATTTGTGACCTTCTGACAAGCAAACTCATTGGGTAGCTAGATTCACTTAACAATAGTGTTACCAACTTAACAACTTCAGTGATTCACTTAAGATCTGTGACAAGAAAGGTTGTAAATTGGGACAAAACTCACTTAATCACTTCTTGTTGAGTAACTACTTTGATTAGCAATCATTCACAAATACAACAGTAATAAAAATTTAATTTTTCCAATCCTGAACACATTTACAACCAAATCTCATGCATCTGACAACAAAAATCCTTCAGTGTGAAACTGATTAAGGTCTGGTCAGTTTCAACAGCAGTTAGCTGAAAGTTCTAATCAAATAAGGTCACAGACCTGAGCTTATTAACAACTGGTTGGCACTTTTTAGGAAGTCCTGCATTGAGAAGAAAAACAGCTCAGAAAGAAATAGATTTAAGCAATTTTTCCAACCTGCAAGGGGGGCAAAATAAAAGAGACATGTCAGCTTTGGAAGCCATATTCCATGCTACCACATAGCCTGAGAAAGCAGGAGGGGATTGATTTCAATTGAGTAGTTCTAAGTAGACAAAATAAAATTCTTTTCTTAGTTCAAGGTTATTAAGTGTAGCGCAGCAGAAAAAAGGATCTTACACTAGGACAGATCGTGATTGGTCCAGGTGATGTGATGATGGGAAAAAAGGGGATTGTAGTTTGGGACATTACGGGAAGTCCGGGAAACTTTTAGTTTTGAGATTCCACAGATGTGCCAGGTGCTCTTCTAATAAAGGTACCTTTTGAGATTATGCTTGTCTTGGAGTTACTGATTGGAATGTAGGTTTGCTGGAAGCCTGACAACATAATTGTCAGGCACTATACAAGAGGATTTCATCTGTATTCATTTAATGGCCATGTTGCTTAACAACCAAGTTCTTAGAACAGAACCTGGTTGCTTAAATAAGGAGAGAGTGGAGTCCTCTCAGTTATATAAAGTGGTTTACCCATAAGTCAACTGCAAATTACTGTACCAGGGAAGTTATATTCCATTTCATATGTTTCCCAAGTCTCTGTGTAAGGCCAAAACACATTACAAATTTTCTAAATCTAAGATCAGAGAAAAATAAGCAACTTATCTAAAATAGGCACAAATAAGATATAACCAGAAAAACTTTTCAAACAGAAGAATCTCTAAAATAAATCTTCTGTGGATTTTGGTAGGACATGAGACTCTCCTCATCATTAGAATTAGACTCTATATAATTATTAAGGGGATTATTTTTGCTAGGAGGTGTCCTTTAAATTATGCGATAAATGGCTAAGAGGACTAGATAGGTTTAGCCTAACCAAGAGAAGGCTTGGGGATACATGATTGCAGTCTTCCAATTCAGGTCGTCCTCAACTTATGACCACAATTGAACTCAAAATGTATGTTGTGAGAATTTGTGTTTTAACCCATTTTACAACTTTTCTTGCCACATTTAAGTGAATCACTGAAATTTTCAAATTAGTAATACAGTTGTTCAGTGAAGATGGTTTCCCCATTGACTTTGCTTGTCAGAAAGTTGAAAAAGATAATCATTGCCCCAGGACACTGCAATCATCATAAATATGAACCAGTTGTCCAGCATCCAAATGTAAATCATGTGACCATAGGGATGCTCAATAGTCATAAGTCTGAAAAATGATCATGTCAATTCCATTGTAACTTTGAATAGTCTCTAAACAAACTACTGTAAGTCAAGGACTACCTGTATTTGAAGAGCTGTCACAGGGTAAAGGGTGTTTTTTTGCCGCCTAGAATTGTGGGTGCTGCACTGCTAGAGGTTTTCAAGAAAACCATTCTTGAACAACCATTTATCTGGGATGGTATAAGGACTCCTTAGGGAAATATAAGGACTCCTGTTTTGAACTAGAGGACCTTAAAGATCCCTTCCAGCCCTATGATTCCATACCACAGAAACAATAATCTAAACCAGAGACTAATGTCATTTGATTAATAAGAAACTTTCTAGTCACCATAGGCATCAAAGCAACCTAATGGAACACTATCATTTCCTAAAAGAATGGACATTATCCAGGCAAGAGTAGATAAATTATGTTTGTTGAAAAATGGATAGCTTGATATTATCATTCTTTTTTCATTTCGGAAAAGAAAATAATGCAAAAACACAATTTACTTTTGTATCAACTTTTCCTACTATATATTTTCATCTCTAGCTAATATATTGAATGATTAAATGAATTCTTTTATTATGGCCAAAGGCCAGCGATATTTTAAAAATGTTTTGATTTCAGCAGTGAAACATGCCTCTTTATAAACACAGAACTGCAATCAATTGTTGACTATCAAAGAGGAGAACATATGGTACATTCCTGTTGGATTGGGTTCTTTGTCTTGTGCTGTATCCCTCTCTCATATACCTCTTGTTGCATTCCAGAAGGCTGAATAGTAGAGATTAGAGATTTTATAAGTGCACCTGGCAAGGTTGTACAGAAAGAGATGTAAAAATAATTTCGAGGGCAACAGTCAGACCCCCTCTATACATGACTTTAGTTTGCCTTTATTCATAAAGATCGTGCTATCTTCAAGGTAAGCAATATTATCCAGAGCAACAAAAGAGTTAAACATGGTAAGTCAAATAAATGAAACACAAGGATAAGAAATATAGTTAAATCTAGAATATATCAACTCCATTCACTAAACTTTTCTGAATCTTTCTATCTTTGCAAACCATCCTTGCTTCCATCATGGCTACATATGGCTTCATAGTTTGCCTTTCTTCCTTCAGAAGTCTAGTTCAACTCGAAATAACTTCCTTAGTAAAAATCAAGATTTTGTTTTTGTGCAGCATACAACCAGTGAAATTGTTACCAGTATTATAATTTTTCACAAACCTTTTAACCTAGTTCCCTAAGGTGTAAATTATTTATAAACAGGTAATCCTTAACCTACAACAGTTCATTTAGCAACTGTTTAGCAATTTATGACATAAGTTGTTCACACTTACAATTGCTTTAGCATCCTCATGGTCAAGTAATCAAAATTCAGACACTTGGCAACTGACTCAAATTTATGATGGCTGCAATGTCCCAGGGTCATGGGATCAACTTTTGTGAACTTCAGGCAAGTAAAGTCAAGTGGAAAGCCAGATTCGCTTAAGAACTGCAGTGATTCACTTAACTGTGGCAAGAAAGATAGTAAAATGGAGCAAATGTCACTTGACAAATGTCTCACTTAGCAACAAAAATGTTGGGCTTAATCATGGTTGTAAATTGAGGACGACCCATCGTTTATCCTGGAGTAAGTTTTCCACTGCAGCAGGTCTGCGGAAGAACTTTCCCACCCAGAGATGTGCAGGGCCCTCAGCTTGCTATTATGCCTGCAGCAATCTTTAAGAACCTGTTTTCCCCTCCCTGCTCCTGGGCTTCAGGCTAAGTTGATTGTGTGGGGAGAGGGATCTCCTTTTTAGTGGCGGTATTTTTTGTGGTTTACTTCATTCATGTTACATATTGCACGTACCAGTTGTGTTTTACTATATGTTGTATATTGCTCCTTTTGTACTACATTATGATGTTATTTTTTAAGGGTCCTAAAGTGTGGGTTTGTGTGTGTCTCTCTCTCTTGTCTGTCTGTCTAAACATGTCAATTAAATTAATGTTATTTTTTCCAAATTATATACGCCAAGAATTTATATATATAAGTATATAATATATAAGTCATGTTTTAGAATCCACACAAATATATGCTCAGCATCCAGAATTCAGCCCAAACCAGGAAGTTTGATGTGGTACAAGCTTCTGTGGATGAAGTGCAATCCTCATTCAGCAATTATATACTTGGATACAGAGGGGGGAGAAATCAAAACACTCAGACCATCTGGAATTAGCCATTCCTTTGTTCAGGCATGTCCATTTATAGGACAGCAATAGAACCAGGAGGCTGAAGTATTTCCCAATGGTTTGAATTACCATAATTCTCCCATCTGTATTACCTTTCATCAATCTCCTTAACATTGGAAATGCCCAAGTTAAAAGTTGTGTTAAGAGAATATACCAATAAATGAAAAAAATAGCTTTGATGATTGTTCCCCCAAAATAATCCTATTCCATTTCATCATATGAAAATGAGTATATATCAAGAAATATAACCTATTTATGGTCAGAAGCAAAAAAATTAGATCCCCTTTGTTTTATTAAGTAACCAATGCTCCTCACTCCCAGCAAAAAGACAAACAAAACCTCACTGGTATAGATATAGTATACTATACAGTATTATCTTATTTGTCAAATCACTTGTAACAAAATCATTTTGTGTGCAATTCAGATAATCAGGTGATTATATGGATGTATTCTTTTAAAAAATGAATTTACAAAGCTCATATTTGTCATACTCAAATATTACTTCTTGACTAAGAAGACAGCTGTTCACATATGAGCCCAAACTTCAGATTTAACATTCTATGTACAAATTTAGGGATCAAATACTTTCTCGTCTCACATCTATTATGCCATTAAGAGCAGAATTTGCTTATGTTTCAAGCAAGCTACAGTGACATACTGCACAATTTGAATAACCTACAGCTAATATCAAGAAAACAAATCAAACCATAATCAGAAGTGATGTTTTCTCTGAAATATAGTAAATACTAATCAAAACTGAGTGAGATTCAGATATGAAGATTGCAATGGGATAAGAATAGAAGTCTTGTCATAGACACTTTGGAAAAGACAGAAGGAATACATGCAACTCTAAGGGTAAACAATACTTATTCCTATAACATTAAACTATGTCTTGTTAAAGTCAAATTCATCCTGTAAGGCACCAATTGATACCAAACTGTCCATTTGATGAAAACAGACCAGGAGACTTAACTGATAAGAGAAAGATGAAAAGAGTCCACAGACAATTATCAATTCTCACCCAACCACTCTTTCATGTCAGAACCTGTGACAGAACAGTATAGTATGAGCCTTTTCTTCACTACACAGTTCAGTTAATCTGGGATACACTGCAAACATTTAATGATTCTGAGAAGGTCAATATACTTAATTCCGATTATGCAACACCATGTTTGAAGGGGAAGAAATCAGAAGTATTCTGAATTAGTTCTAAAAGACCTCAGGGCATTGCTAATCATTAGTTGAGTTAAGAAAAATAACTGATTCGGTATCATATAAATGAGATTCTTTTTAAAAATGAGATCAGTGTGACCTTTGATACATAACATAATTAAGATGCTCAAAGACCCCTTAAATTAAGGGAATACTTTGTATTTTTCTAATATCCAAATTAAAGCAATTAAATATATATTCAATTGGGTCAATAAATAAGAATTTTAAAATCAACCTTTCAAAAAATATAGCATATGTTACCTTTCTTCTATTTAATGTGCATAATTAACGAATGCTGTTCTTACTAAATAACAAGTTTTCTATTTATTTCCCCAGGAAATGTATACCAATTTTAAAGATGATACTGCTGCTGGTATATTCTTCAGCATAATACACAAGCATACCTTAAATTATTAATGAATACCTCAGTTCTAAGTCATGTTAAAATAAAGGACGCAGGAGATAGTTTGTTCTATAGGTAGTAGATAGATGGCAAGAACTACCCCAACCAAAAAGGTGGCATGTGGCTTTTATATAGAAAAAGCAATTTTAGTAATCGGCAACAGTTTTCATATATATTCCTTATTAATCCTTATTCTTGCAAATATGGCATTATAATACATTATGATTACTGTATCACAATTCACAGGCACTGTAAAGTATCTTAAGGTGCCTCACTCTGAGAGGAATTTATAACAAAGCAAAAGAGCTACAAATTCTTGTACACAAAGTTGGAAGACAATCGCAGAAAAAGTTAATGTAAATTTAAAAAAGAATCCTACCACCCCCACCAAATTCAGATTTTCCAGAAAACCTAAAACATAAAGTTCTAGGTTTAATTAGCTGAAGACTATCTACAAGTAAACATGTTAACAGAATGATTTATAAAAAGGAAGCTTTTGTATTTTGAGAGTGAGTTTGTTCAAACATTTCATAGGCTCTCTTTTAAAATATTCAACCAAAGCACTTAAACAAATACTGGATCCTACCAAAATTATTGCCAAACCTCTTCATGAAATTTGTGAAAAATTCAAGGATTTCAAAAATGCCTTTCCTGTTTAAAATATTATTCATTATATCAATACACTGCACTTTTAGTAAGATAGGGATAATATATTGTACTCAAATATGAACAGAAAATAATAAACCAGTATCACAATAACTGTATTTAAGATTTAATTATATAGCTTAATGAAGTAAAGCATTAAGGTCAACAGAAGACTGTAATAACACTCTCACAGGAAAGTCCAAAATATATTGACTTGTTCATTATTTCACACAGAATGCAATGCAACAGCTTAAGTGTTAAGTGATCTAATGTGCTATTTGCAGTATTGTACTCGCAACAGGTGAGGTGCTGGTTACAAGATATACTAAGCAAAACATGCATGTGGTTGAAAACTACAAAACAAAACATTAAAACATATTTAATTCATTTCTTGTTGAAAAATACTCAATATGAATGAACATCAAACAAGTTATTTCATTAACCTACAACAAATGAAATACAGAGGAATAATATTTCAAGCTATTAATATTACTGCAACTACTAATCCATAAATCAGGAATCAAAAATATTGTGGTAATGAGGAGGCTCTGTTTAACAAAGGTCATTATAACTCCTAGCTCCACAGCCATAAGATGTAATATCCTCTTCTGGTACCTCTATGATATGCCCATGCATTACTGTTCTTGTTGACAGTCTGTTGCCTTGGAAATATTTCATTATTTCAGTTTTTCCATTTGTAGACCCTTGGCCTTGTGATATGAAGGCCACCCTATTTCATATTTTCGATTATCATTTAAGCAATCTTTCTGGAGCTATTTATATAAAAGCAAGTGTTAGACAATGCATATCATCATTTATCATTGCTATATTTTAAGCATATACTGTTGAAAGAAAAACCAAAAAATGAACAGAGCTTTGTTCCACTTACTTTACAACAGAAGCACAGTGATAGGCTTTACAAATCACTGCAGACATATCTTATGCATTATATTTGTGTCTATTTAAAGCACATTCCTATGCATATCTACTGAAAATGAGCCCCACTGAATTCTATGATTACTTCCAGGTGATTGTGCATAAGGTTGAGTTCCTAAGATATAACCAGAAAACTGTGTAACATTCAAAACTGTTAACACAATGTTTTTAACAAGAAAATACATTAAATTCAAGTCCATGTTTCCCCCCCCTCCAAATAATAAAGTTTGAATATTAACTACAGCTATTAAACATCAAAGTTTTTAAAGACTACCTTACCAACTAGTCTATCAGTATTTATTAAAGTTTAATACATTTGACTTCTATTCAACAATTATACTATTAATGTATAACAACTAAATCATAAGAATACTAAAAATCTGCCAGTCTTTTAAGCATCACTACATGCTAGCTTTATCTGAAGGATATAATTTATTTCAATAAGATGTGCACAAAATTCATACATTTGCTCACATGTGAATCTGTACTTTCAATTCAAAAAGCATGGCCAAAATTGTTGCCTTAATCCCTATTACAATTTGCAGATTAAAAAAAAACAAGGCAAGAGAGTAGTTTTAATTAATACTAAAATATAAAGTGTATATGAAGAAAATATTGAGCATTTAATGTATTGAAATATAGTTCTATTCTTTACTATGAAGCAGCAACAGTTTGACATACCATGTCTTATTCAAGCCCTGAAATAACTCATGTATAATTTCATCATAAACTAGTTGGAGCACAATAAGCAGTGACAATAACTTAGGCCTTGGGGCACAAAACAATTTGGACACTAGGGCAAGCTTTGGGTTATTGGTCTTTCACGAATTAAAGTTATCCCCCACCACCACCCGTTAAAATTCCACTCCCTACACAGGATAAAACTACTCTGATCCAACCTTTAAGATGACAGCATCAGAGCTGAACAAGAATATGTTATTAAAGGGCATTAAATTAAATACAGTATATCCTCCTACAACTTCAATCAGAATTTCAGACCAAGTGTTATTTAGTACAGCTCTCAAGTGAAGCAGAATAACAAATTGCACACTTTGATTTACCTTCTTCGAATGCCAAATGGAGACAGGTGATAAAGAAAGCACTCATGCACGGGCTATGAAGTTTCCCCTAGAAATTAATTCTATCTTCAAGATTCCTATCTCAGAAAAATTCCCAAAATGGCACACAAATATGCCTCTGCTGCAGAGATTACTGAAGCTGTCCCAGCAAACATACTCATTACTAACATAGTACTAAGCTCATAAAGAATATACAACTCTCTGGTTTGGAACCACGGTAAGGTAAAGACAGTGTATACCAGCAGTTATGTCCAGTATTAGCTTTCTTTCCCTTTGAGATGTACAGCTTTACATACAGGATAACAGCACTCCTCTATAATGAATAGTATGTACATATGCTTTTCAGTCACTGGAAGACACTGAAAGTTTACAGGAAAGGAGTAATAAAGTGACTTCAAACCTAACTCCTAAACTCTATAAATATTGCCAATCTGACTCTATGCAAATGTTACGTGGAGTCGTGAAATGCAAGTTTATACCATCAAGGAAGCAATAAATGCAGGATAAACAGTGAAAGGGAAGTATTTGGATTGAGATATCTTCACTGAATCACCTCAAATCCAAAATATCAGCTCTGTTGCTACAAATTACACATGCAGATAAGGATTCTCTTACAGGCAACATGCAAATTTAAATTCACTCTCTCCTTTCAGATGCTGCTAAAAGCTGGTTGTTGTACTCTATTAAGTATTTAAAAGCTACAGTATCTTCTCTAATCTATCAGTCTGTAATGTGTAGACATGTTATGTTTTTTTTTTAAATATAGAAGTTTTGCATCTTAATTAGCATGTGTTAATTAGCAACAGAATAAACTCTGCTAAAAGTGAGCACAAGGGATGACAAATGTTAGATGCTTACTGATCTTTCCTCATATGAAATTGAGCCTCATCTGGTAGCATCAGATTAACTTTTTAAAGTATGCAACTGGTTATCCTTCCTTACAATGTTTCACTCCAGCTACCGTGTTCCTTAATCTCCATGCTATCTATATGCCATCACCAGTTGTTTCCCTATTATTTCCTACAATTTTGGTCCCATTCTCCTTATTAGCCATCTTCTTTGGGATGGGAGGCCTACTGCTGAGGTTCAATCTTATGTGGATCAAAGGCCCCAATGCAAAAGCCTTCCTGATTACAAACTCCACTTCTAGAAGGATTAATTATAATTATCCATAAAGTACTTTGCACATGCTTAGATCAGGTACCATAGGTATTAAGCCCTAGCAAATCCTACCTCAAATTATTTGACATTATACTGCAAGAAAGTTTAACTGCCTTGGTAAGGAAACCCACATGTGTTGTTTTTTTTTAAGGTTTTCACAGCTCAAACTGCTATTCCTTCACACTTCCATTGTTTCCATTAGCTCCTCCAGAGGTTTCCGTTACTTTCAAAGGGAACATCTGCCTCTTCCTCGAGGCTTCCAAGGTGGCATCCTTCTCTAAAGATGCACTTTAAATTTTGCCCAACGCAACAGCTGCAAGCATCTCACCAACTATAGAACCGAACGGGAACAACAATAAAAAGTATGTCGGATGGGAAGACGTAAGCAAGGCACCTTAACGCGAGCCCACCGGCCCTACTTCCTTTCACAACAAACTCTTTCTTATGACTAAGCTTCTCCAGGGCAGTAAGTGAATTCAGGGCTGAACCCGGCAGATTCCAAAAGGATGGGGAGGGAGGGAGAGATATACACTTGAGGCCGGAGAGTTGTTTGCTTAGCTTGAACTAAACTTGCGCCAGCAGTTTGAGTGGAGTCCCAGCAAGCTCCTCTCCCCCCCCCCCCTTTCGGCCTAGCTGCACGAGCCCAGCCAGTCTCTCCACTAAGCAACGCCGGGCCTGGTTAGAAGCTGTTTTCCTCTCACGGACTCCCCCCGCCCCCTTTTGCTCCGTTCCAACCTGCCGTGGGTCGTCCCTCCCCCCGTTTGTCGAGACCCATCCAGCCGAAAAGTTGCCTCCTGGGAATTCCGCCCCACCCCCCCACCCCCTGCCTCCGCCCTCCCCCCACCCGTGCGCTCAGCCAGACACCGACGACTCCTCCGATGTGGGGAGGGACAGGCTCCCTGCTGCTGCTGCTGCCGCTGCTGACGGGCGAGCCTAGCAAGTGTTGTGGATCCAGCAGCAACAGCAGCAGCAGTCGCCGCCGCGGCGAAACGTGCATGCACCACGAGAAACTCTCGAGACCCAGCAGCGCGAGCGGGTCCGTGGCCACCCCTCCCTCCTCTTTTCCCTTTCCCGTGCATGGAAGCCAAGCCAGACCCAAGGTGGCGAGCGGCGGTGGTAGCGACGGCGGTGTCCCAAACCCAGACAGGCACTGCTGCCTCGAGTTCAATACAGAGAAAGTGTTACCGTTCTCGCCTCGAAGGATCCTGCTGAAAGCTTGGCTTGGTGGGCGCCATCTTCCTGGGCTTTTTTTTTTTTTTCCCTTTCCTCTCTCCCTTACTTTTCCCCCTCCTTGTGTTGCTGTATGGTGTTGTGTCTAGCGGCAGCGGCGGCGGCGGCCCTGCTGAGACAGGCAGGAGGAGGAAAAGTAGTGAGGCCAATGCATTGCGGGCTCCCGCTCCCCGGCGCAGCAGTCCTGCCGCAGGTTGCTTCGCTTAGCTAGCGCTGCTGCCGCCGCCGCCGCCGCTGCTCTGACCGCAGCCGTCCATAAGCCGAGGAGCGGAGAGAGCCTAGGCTCCGCTGCCTCCGAAGACATACCAAGCCCGGCGACGACTGGCCGGCCGCAGCTGAGTGAGAAAGCGCGCAGCCCCGGTGGGCAGCCCGGCCATTGGCATCGCCCGGCAGGTGTGACTAGGCACACGGAGAGGGAGCCCGTGGGACTGGCTTTAAGCGCGAGGCCAAGCCATAAGCAGGAAAGTGAGAAGTCTCTGTTCTTCAGGCTTGGCTGCCGTGGAAGTGTTGGCGAGCATTTTCCAGCTGCTTCCCCAGCTCCGGCGCTCTGACTCTGGGTGTGCAAAGGGGCAGGAAAGCCTCCGCTGCCGGCGCAACAACGCCACTCAGTTGCAGTTTCGCATACTTTCCTTCTCTGGAGTAACAGAGCCAGCAGAGGAAGAGGGAGACAGACAGGGAGAGGGAGGGAGGCAGACTATGAAGCCGCAAGCACACGGTCGCTACTGAGGGAAATTCCCAGCAAAAGCCAGCGTGTATTCAGGGAAGACCCGAATGCACGTGGGATAAAAGACAAAATTGGAGAACGTTTTTTTTTTTTTTCAAAGAGGTGTTGGTTTTGTGTTTGTACATACACAATCGGCGCACACATTTGAGCGCGTGTGCGTCTATCAGCATTCGTGCATGTCTTTATGTACACAACCTATGTGTCTCTATGGAAGAGGAGAGACATCCTTCAGCTACACGAGCTGCACATGCGTCTGACTCTTGTCCTTCGTCCAACTACCGTATACAACTGAGTGGACGTATGACTGCGCAAAAATGGGTATAGAATTCTATCATCGGGACGTACTACTACCGTATTTCTTCTGGCATATCGATAGCTCACCCTGTTGGGGAAAGTTCATTTTGTTCTTATATACTCCCACTGAACCGGATCGCAGGTTCATGAAGAAATTTCTGATATAACAGGTGGGGACGGGCAGAGTGGCTCATCAGGATATCACAGGGAAAAAAAGAGGTGTTTGGTTTTTTTTAAAGGGTGAAATGTCAAACGTTTTTCTACGAATATGAGTCAATTCATCTTAAAAGTTGCTGTGTATCACTAGTTCACTCAATCGCTTCATGGGCTGGAGGGAGTAAAGTCAGGTGCTGAAGCGGAATTTTGATAAAAGTTAAGCGGAATGCAACAGATGCACGCGTGCGTAGGTATGCGAATAGCTGCATAAGGACTTTGCAAATGCGGGAAGTTTAGCTGGAGGGCGCAGTCAGTGACCCCAAAAATATGATCTCTGCCACCGGAGGCAGATAATTTGACCTGCCTTAAGTCCCTCAGGTTTCCAAAGAACAGATACAGCCGACCTAAGAAGCTTCAATGCAGAACCTTGCAGCAACCCCTTTGCTTCTAAGAACTGCTTTCTGGTTTAGCACGCAAAAAAAATGATTCGATCGTTAAGAATCTACACTCAAATGAAAAGAAGTAATTCTGATAAAATGAGGGGTCTCGAGATTTTATCCGGGGGAAATCCCATTCACGCTGTCTGGAGACAGGGCTGCAAAGCCCCGTTTTCTCCATATGCTCAAAATAATGAAGTTTAACAGGTGTCATCTGGTTCATCCAGTGACTGAAGGACCAGCAAAATCCTTCTGCTTTCCTTAACTATTGTATGGCAAAACATGGAAGCTTTTTTTTTAATGGGTGAAGAAGAAAATGCTTGCTCTTAAGTGCCCACAGTCTTGAAGAAACATGATTTGCTATGCATCTTAAAAATAAGGAAAATATGGCATATATTGATTGTAAGAGACAGTAAGAGAAAACTAAACTTGCAATTATGTTTCAGTTAAATGATAATACTTAAGCTGGTAAGAAACTGAGTAAAATGAAACTCATTCTCACAACAGTATCCACATGTGTTGTTTTCATTGGGATAAATAGCTACAGGTTAGAGGGCATTATATTTAATAATCCTCTTTATATTGTCAATTTACCAAATATATACTTATTTCTCCAGTTTTGTACATCTTAATTAAAATACTCAAAACTGAGAAATGTTCCATGTACTATTTACTATACAGGATAAAATCTGAGAGCTATTTTCTTATATTTGTAAAAGTTTTACCATTTGAGCCTTGACTTTCCTTCTACCCAAATTAGCTGGAAAGTATAAGGTGACAACCATCAATTTCTCCTGGTAATTTAAGAAACCTGTTAAAACAGATAGTCCCAAAACAGAATAACGAGCATTACACTAACTTTATTCTTTATATCCATTGTATCTCCTTAGAAAGATTTTGTATGTTTACTTAAAATAGCCCTGGTTTTCAATTCCAAACCATCATTGGCTATAGGAGTCTTCTGCTGTCCCCTGAAATAACC
Organism: Laticauda colubrina; assembly: GCA_015471245.1. Classification (NCBI taxonomy): domain Eukaryota; kingdom Metazoa; phylum Chordata; class Lepidosauria; order Squamata; family Elapidae; genus Laticauda; species Laticauda colubrina. The sequence continues at coordinate 32,908,361 of BLBF01000005.1, forward strand.
TCATGATTCTCACACTATCTCAGAAGCGCATAAAGCAAAGGATATCTGAAAAGTTTACTAACCAAACCATGTTCCTGGTACCCAATATTATCAGGACAGCTTTCTCATTCAAGCAAACATAGTTCCAGCCTGACTGGGTTTAAGTAAAGAAAAATATGGTTTCCAAAAGTTCCTTGTCTAGTGAAATTTTAATTTTGAAAGTATTGGTTTATTTTTGTGTAAGCACCAGCTTATGCTTACATATATTTTGTTTCATATGATAACCTCTTTAGAGGAAAGTGTAGAACATGAAAATAAAAAAGAAAAATATGTTGTGAAGCAGAATCAAAAACAAAAAAAAATCTACTTTTGGAAAAACAAAATGTCAACTAATTGTATACTATGTTGGTGCTGGAACTCTTCTGCAAAGTAATGATAGGGAAAGTAAATTTAAAAAAAAAAAACAATCTTGGGCACTATGACTTGGCTAAGTTAATGTTAGGTCCTTCCAATATATAATATCTGTTCAAAAGTAGTTGTTAAAAAGGACTTATTTGGACAGAAGTATATATGAAACTGCAACTTAAAGAAGCTGGCTGTGAGACTCTGGTATTTGCATTAAAATGCGTTTCTGATGAATACTCACTCCCAAAGTGTTAAGTCACTTAGAATTTCCTACTAGATTTCCCTGTAATAACAGGTGACGTGCTAATACCCTGGTAATACAAATGTGTAACTGCAAGGGTGAAGTGCCAAGTGAAAACTCTGTCGTGCTCAATTGAAAATAAATCATCAATCACAATAGTGTGATCAATTATACCTCTTCGCTGCCATGCTGTGGGGTTTGCACAAGCCACTGACATTGAGAAATTCCTACTTAGGAGAAACAGACAGGATCCCAAACTTTGCAGCAGGGGAAAAAACAACAACAGATAATCTGCCTTTGAGCAGGCGGCTATCTTACTTTTTCCCTTCCCTATTGTTGTTTCCAAGATCAAGCAGCTCTAACGTGTGTTCGCGGCTTTTAAAACACCCTTTTGGATGAAGAGTTACATTCCCCAAAGCATTCGACATTAAGATTTGGGGTTGTTGTTTTTTCAAAGATGAACACACGGACATTAAAAGGCAAGTGAAATAGTCCAAAAGATCAACACACCTCTCTAGCTTATGTACTCACCGTTGTTGGTAGGAAGTAATGCCCTGGACGTTTTGCGGATTCCCGTTAGCTGCGGTACTGGCTCTCCCCACGCCCGGGCCGGCTGGTACTCCCCCGGCCGCAGCTGCAGTCACCTGCACGCTGAAATCCGGGAAGATCCGGATCATTCCCGCGGCTCAGTACCCAGCGAGTGTCGGCGAAGAGGTACAGCAGCTCCTCTCCCTCCGGCGGCTGCAGCAGCAGAGCCAGCCACACTGCAATCCCATTAGTGAACAGCGGCCACTGGGAGGGAGGCACAGCGCTTTGATATGAGCGGCTGGGCTGAGATTGAGTTGAGGTGGGGGGGGGGGAAGAGAGAGACTTAAAGTGAAGCGAGGGAACAGAGAAGGTATTTCACCAATTTGCAAACACAACAACGCGCCCGGATTTGAAGAGAAGCGCGGAACTGCGAAAAAAAAAAAAAAAAGGAGGCATAAATCGGGACTGGGGAATTCTCTGGGTAGCCTTAAACCCGGAACCCGACGGGCGAAGGATCGGCGAGAGGGTGCAGCAATTACTTTAAGGCGGCTTGTGAAAATGATGGGCAGCAAATGTTGTCTCTTCCTTTCCCCCCCCCCCCCCTCCCACCTTCTACTCCGCCCCAACCACGCGGAGTCGGTTTCTCAGACACACTGCTGACCGCAGCTTAGTGGGCCACAATAAAGTGGCGAGGTGCGGGGGAAGGGAGAGAAGTGTATGTGTGCGGCGGCGGGGTGGGGGGGGAAGAATTCCCGGTTCCCAAAGGGGGAAAAAAAAAAAAAAGCGATGGGGAAGAGGAGACGTGTTACAGGATAAGTTCTTGAGAACTAGCTTTCCTTCCCCTCCCCTTCTCCTTTCCCTTCCTTTCTTGTATTCTTTTCTCTATTTCCCCCCCCCTTTTTTTTTTTTTATTTTAAATGAAGCGCCGGTTTGCACCCAGAAGAAAAAACGCCGCTTTGTGCCGCGGTGGGGCTCGTTTTCTTCCAGAGGGAAATGACTCTCCTGCCCTCCTAGTGTGCGGCGCGGTTACTGCTACTCAAACTTGGAAGGGTAGGGTGCCTGCGCGCGCGGTTGGCTGGCTGGCTGCACGCACACCTCTCCCTGGCTGCTCTAACAAATCGATTAAACCGTTGAGTGCAGTGCAAGAAAGCGGTTGCAAATGCATTATGTGAAGCGGGAACAAACACAATAACGCGGGAGGCAGCTCGGTGTGCAATCGCGAGCGAGCGATGAGCACGCGCCCTGTTAACCAAGGTCCTGGGGCAGCTGGCTTGCAACGGCGTTTCCTTAAGTTGGCTCTTTCAGGTGGGACTTTGTTGTCCTCTTACAGGCAGGGGAAGTTAAGCGATACATTCACAGCAGGGAATCTCTTCCCACGTGTAGGGATTGTGGGTATTGCCAAGTACTTTGCGAGGTGAGGGGCTGCGGTTTCTTTGTGCGCAGGACGGCGTGCAGATTTACATTCCTATGCTCTCGTCCTTTCTCGCTGCCCCCTGCAAATAACGGGGGAAGGGGCTTGCAAGCCGCTTGTTGCGCCACCAATTTAGGACTTTGTGACTGTTGCGAGCAGGGCTTTGCAAGGGCGCGTTAAGCGGGGGAGTAGGATAGGAGCTTCCCGCTTTACGCCTTCCCGTCCCCACACCACAAGTGCTTCCCTTCACTACAAACGGACTACAAAATATCAAAGGGAAAATCTCTGTTCAGGCAAAGCCGTGGAGAAGACGCCCCTGTTCTTAACCAGAGGCACTGCGGTCCCACTTCCTTTTTTTTTTTTTTTTCTTCCTGGTGTCCCGTTTCCCCTTCCTTTCCCTTCCCCTCACCCTTCCCTTTCCATTGCTCGAAGTCCACAATAATAAAAATAAATAATTACAAACTGCTTTGTTCCCCTGTTAATAATCGTTCTGCCTGCTAGTCTGTATAATTGTCAGGATGCATCTGTAAAAAGAATACTTGTGGGAATTCTCAACACCAGCATGTGTTGTGGATTGGATGTGGAAAAATAGATATATTTTTTTTCACAGAACATTTAAGAGTTTTTCTTAGGCTCTTCACAGAATATTGTTCAATATAATTTGCCAGAGTCTCACTAAGTTCAGGTATCCTGGAGGGCTCACCAAGGAAAAACTGATGTCAGGGTCAGTCCCGGTACAAATTCCAAACACAAGAAAACATAATTATCCATATTGGTAGCTTTTGTTTATAACAGAGTAGAGTAGAATAGAATTCTTTATTGGCCAAGTGTGATTGGACACACAAGGAATAACAGGGTTCCACATCAAAATTATGGCAGGATGGTGCACTTCTCTGTCTTCCTTTACTCTGTCAAAATTGCATATTTCAGGAGTATTTGTTACCAAATACACACACTTCCCCTTCATACAGCTTTATATTATTGAACAACTATTAAAAGTAATTTCCAAATCTCATCTTCATCAACTAAACCTAAATTGGGAAAAGGCTTCAGTTGATTATCTGTTGGAGTCGAAAATTCATGTTGGAGGTATAGAGAAAGGTGGAACTGAACATGAGATCCATATATAGAAAGACCAGTATCTATTATAAAAGAAGGTTCAACACTAAAGACTAATATCGATATAGAATATTTGTGGCAGAGGGTTGAAATGAGAGGTCCTTGGTGTGCTCTGAGTTTGGTTATTTTCTTGCTGTTTTATTTCTGAAACTAGGTAACATCAGTGCACTGATTTGTTGCCTAGTTTGGTTAATGAAATGTCTGCAAGAAGATAACCAAGCTCAGAGATTACTAGAGGCCTCTTAAGATTAATATTTTCTTTCTAAGGTGGCAAAGCAAATTGGTTAATCTCAAATGTTGCATTGGTATTATGTTTTTTTATTGTGCAATAATAAAAGGAAAAGGATCTTTTTTTAGAGACCAATTGTCTGATATTCACACAAGACAGCCTCTTACGAAACTTAGAGGAACTTCACATTTCATGGAATGGTTTCCACTTGTGAATGGAAAATCCTAATGAGTGTGGTCATGCTTAATAATTTGCAAGAAAAATGTCATATTTTAGTTTTTCTTGTTTTTCGTATAATGTGATTGTACAATGAAAATGTACAAGTTTTACATCTGGTGTCACATCAGAATAATTAAAGTGAAACCTATCATTCTGGTCCTTAAGACATACAAAGGCAATTCTTTATTGGTATATTTTGCTCAGGTTTAATTTCCAGGTTATTGTGGTTTCACAAATATACCCAAGTGTTGGTCAGTTTTGTTTTGTTTTGTTCCTTTTTTTCATTTCTCTGGAAGCAACTTGCAGTTTGTCAACTGCATGGAGACATGAGTAGAAAAATTAGTTTTAGAAACAATGTGAAATATATGTGGAGAGGTTGTAAAGAATATTGCTGGTGCCCTTAAAATAAATTTAATTAACCAAAATAGTATTTGGCATGTCTTAGATCCTTTGGAAATGCTTAATAAGAGTTTAATAAAGGTTTATTACGATCATCTTGCTTTTCAGATGGGCTGGGGCAGACCCTGTATTGATCTAAAATCCACAGGAATGTGAACATGATTTGAGACCAGTCCTGTGCAAATCATAGAGCTAAAGAGGCCACCTTAAAAACAATCATAAGCCACAAAGTATTAGCCAGCATGCCAGTCAGTTGTGGCTAAAGAGCTAGCAGTATTGGTGAGGTCTGGAGGCGTTGGAGGCACTTGGTAGCATGTCTTGGGGTGGGAATCCTTCATGGAGACTACAATATTTGTCAACAGTGGATTTGTGGAGTTTTAGGGGGGAAAAACACTTGTGAGTTGTACAAAGCTGCTTGGTAGGATTCATTCAGCCCAGGTGGTATAGGTTTGCTTCAAAACAATTATAATATGTGTCCCTATGATTATATCAAGAACCAGAGATATTTTTATGGATGAAAAATGTCTAAACAATTATTGTGTAACATAGGAAGGATAAACCTATGTCTGATTTGTGGTATTGTATACGTGTTGTTTGCCTGCATTTTGAAGTAGCTTTTTTTATAATCAATGGGGCAAAAAATAAATAATAAAAAATGTGATCAAACGTTTTGAAGATATTTAATTAGCAGAATTTCCAAACCATTTTCCTTGGTTTCAGTATGCCTTCATTTATGATAGAGTTGAATGTTTGTGGGTTTTTCAGTTAAATAATTTTAGTATATATATAAAAAAAATTTTGGAAAAAGTTTCTTGCAATAATAAAATCTACCCAGGCAAAGCCATATGGATGTTTATATTAGAAACACATTTGTAATGTTGGACTTTTAATAATTCTGATAGGATATGTTTCCAATGTTTTAACATTCACAGAAATGATAAAAAAAAATACAAATGGCAAAAATAAAGAGCTGCATTGTCAGCTTGTTTGAGTGCTAATTCTCCAATAAAATTGCATTCTAGGTAGCCCTTTTTTAATATTGATTCATTCAGCTCCATTGTAATGTTGCAGCATCCTACAGTCACCTGATCATCATTTCACCCTCCTGCTGGTTTCCCCATTGACTTTGGTTGTTGGAAGCTGGCAGAAGGTTGCAAATAACAGTCATGTGACTATGAATTATTGCATCTACAAATGCCAGAATTGTTGCTGTAAATCAACAAGGTCACATGACATTGTATCTTACAATCACATCACTTAGTAATGGGGTTCCTGATCCAATTAGTGGTAAGCAAAAACTTCCTGTGTTTTTTCACACTAAGATGTGCTTAGCAAAATTATGGGCAACTACTAGATGACAGCAAAGAGGTAACAAAAAATCCATCTTGTTGCTGTCATCTTCAGATAATATGGAGAATTTTAGAAGTTCAGATACTGTAGTCCTAGCTAATGTCCCCTATTAGTGAATCAAGGAGTATTTGGTTTTTCATAAATGACTGAGCATATAAATGTAGAAAGGCTCATAGGCCATTAACCATTTTGAAACAAGCCTATTTCTAACAAGCCTTTATAATTGGAAAATGAGTTGAGAAGCCAGTACTTCATAGGCAACTCCCTGTGTCTATACAAAAGGAAAATCAATTTTGAGAACGATGGCACAAGAAAAAGTCTGTTTTTCTCAGTGAAAACTCAAGGACATGTTTCCCATGAAGTAGAGATCCTAAAATTAACATTTCTAAAATATTCCAAAGAGGCTAAGGAACAATTGCACCATATTCAAAGGCCTAGTGTTTATGGTTGCCCCCAGCTGGAAAGCAATACCAGTATTCAGCTTAGTAACAAAAAATCAATATCTCTTTTTGCTTCAGCATTTTTGTTCTAAACCAAATCAGGGTACATAAACTCAATGATAAAACTGTTTGTGTTGAAATCTTTTGTATCAAATAGCATCTGTGTTTGCCTTCTACTTTAATGCAAAATGCTTTGGACTGCAGCTAATACCAAGAGATATGAAACTAGTTAGTCCCCACATGTTGCACATAAAAAGAATTCATAATGAGCATCTGTGGGATGTGGAATGGATCCCATGAGTTAGCTGAAGACCTCATAACGTAGAAGCTGAGAGGCCTAAGTGAATTATGACTCTCTTTTCTCACAAGTAGGATTAATTTTCTATCCCACTTATATTCATTATCTATCCTGTTTATACCACAGGGACACCTATTGTTTGAGTGTTGAATGTAAAGTCTTCACAGAAAATATGGCACAGCTGACTGAACATTTTTTCCTTTTTTTGCAGCCCAAATACTACTCAAACTCCACATTTAATAACCAATATCATATAGAGACATTTCTTGATACTTTAAGCAGGTTTATTTTATCTTTAATTGGCATGTTTACATGGTCCAGGTCTGATGCTATCTTCCATTTGCCCATTGCTCTTCTAAAGATATCAATAGAAATTTTATATGCAGACCAAGAAGGCTATATGGCCTTTAGAGAGCAGGTCAGTAAATGGCTGGAGGAATGATTAAAGACTTTTTTTTAAATGCCCTTCCCTTTTCTTAGAATGGTGTACAAGACTGGCATGAATATAGGACTAATATAAGAAGAGGAGCTTAAAGATATGTGTAATAACCAGGGGTACTACTCTGCCCATTTTCATAGCAGAATTTTCAAGGTTGATTGTAACCTGAAATGCATTTATTTTAAATAGGCGCATCAAATTTTATGGCAAATATATCCTAATACATCTCATGATTCATGTTGGTTCACTCTTCTGATAAGTTTAGTTCAATAGCATCTGGAGATCTTTAGGTTCCTTGCTACATATTTATAATCTGATATTAACTTTAATACTTATTCAATTGTTCAAATATGAAACATAGCCTCCATGCACAAGAGAACAGTCTCTGACTAGGCATGCCCATATCCCACTTTGGAGAAGAGGGATTTTGTTTAAATACTCCAGGTCCAGCTTCAGACCATTTAGGCATTGTGGATTACAACTTGCTCTTCAAAATGGAAGCAATCCAAAGAGTGAGAATTGATCATTTTCTATCTCTTTTTTTCTTGAAAATATGTATCACTGTCTTTTGTTCAGACCTACATTTATATTTGCAATACTTCACATAGAAAGAGGAAATTAGAAAAATCACAATGAATCACAATAGCAAGATAAGTATTCTCCTTTTATTTTTAAACCTCAAGGTTAAAGATCTTCACCCTTTTTTGGGGGGGGGGACTCTTTGTTACATATTCTTTATATGGGCAGATGACATCATAATACCTGAAAAAATAATCTATATTTGATGGAGCCGTTTGTGATCTACTCATAAACTCCAGCTGTTGAGATACAAAACATTGACTGAAAAAAGGATATTGGTGTAGAAATTTGAGAATCCATGGCAAAATGCAAAATATATAATCAAAGTAGATCTGTAAAGAAAGAATATTGGATATTATTTTTATTTGAAGATCATTTGATCTTATACTCAAATAGAGCTGAATGATGGGGTGGGGAGAGAGGTGTGATGCACACAAACCTGATTAGATGTGTCTTGTTCCCATTCACTGTTGCAGTCTTCACACATTTTACCTTGAAGGGTAGCTTCAACTAATATCTTCATAGCTGTATTTTCTATTTATTCTCAATATTGTCTCGCAGGATTTTCAATTCCAGTCACACGTTATCTTTTCGTTCTGATCAAAGTTGGTACAGAGTTTTAAAATATATAAGAGTACAATCTCCAGAAAAAATGAAATATATATTTAATGGAAATATTACCTAACACCATGTAGCATCCATCAATGCAACCTCGTGCTAAGATTCTGAAATCTACCTTAGCTTTGATAAAATTCCAAAGAGAATATATAACTGAAAGAATGATACTCTGCTTGGATTCACAATCCAATCTGTTTTGTTAGGTTCAGCCTTGTGTATTGTATGAATAAACTATGGTGAACCATAATTTGTATTTGTGAATCCTGTCATTATACTTTATTAAAATCATGATAAATGTGTGTCTAAGGGATTGCATCTCCTAATTTTTTTAAGTTTAAAGCTAATTTTGTTAGATGTGTATTAAGGATGTTAAATAAAAATAAATTAAATAAATAAATAAATAAATAATAAAAATAAAATAAAATTAAAGTCCATGATCAAACAAACTGCCTTAATACAATATGTGAATTTAGTCCCTAATTAATTAAATTTTAGTAAAACAACTGAAAGGAAGCAATTGCTTAAAGGCTCTGGAAAGCATTTAAAAGAGATGTTTGCCAACATTTGGGAACTTGTATAAAACACCTCTTTTCCAATCAAAATAACTGCATATATTTATATTCACACAGAGGTAGTAAGAATAGCTTCTGAAATACATAACATACAAATTATGTATGTTAACGATTTGAAAAGAAGTTCTTTGTATATGCTAGGTCATTGTAAAGCACTTTTTTTAATGCTTTGCAAGTGGCAGCATTTATTCCTTCTTGAATAAAATTAACTTCAGACCATCAGCAGTGGTATACTGCAGTATGGGTAATATCCAAATATAATTAAATCTGTACAAGGCATATTACTATAATATTTATGTTTAAAAGTCTATTCTTCATTCAGTCTGGATGAAATAGTCAATATTTGAAATATCCAAATATCTAATCCAGTCTGGAATTTCTTTGTAATTTTTTTTCATCCCAGTCAGAGAACTCTGCAGATATCTGGTACAGACATGCTGCATCAATATGTAATAAACCAGACTGCCTACATTTATGATCTGCTGTAAGTAAATGACAACAACATTCATAGGATTCAGTATCAAAATCACAACATGAATGTGGCCAGGATTACAGATACCATCCTGTATTAAGAAACACATATGTATTCACTGGTAGACTACATGCTTCAGATACAAAATGAAAAATATAAGATCTTGGGTTTAATAATTGATATTCCCGATGGAATTGAAGGAGAGCTGAATCTAAAAACTTAAGAGAACTCTACCTGGTTAGACAATACATACTGAAGCAAATTGGCTAATCGTCTTAAGCTAGTAAGTGTTGGTAATGGTCAACCCAGTCTTCAAGCAGGGATTGCCACACTTATTTAGTTTTGTTTTCCTCAGGATTTGTTTTGATATTTTAAAATAAGTGGATTTATTGAAAAATCTATAAATAGAGGAGACAGATCAAGTTCTCACACAGCTGGATACTCTCCTAAATTGTAATTCTAGAGATAATAATTCTGTATAAAGTTATTAGCAAATGTGTTTTCCTTAGTCTGTCTCAATATTACAGTTTGCATTGTTTCAACAAAGAAATAGGACAGGAAGGAGCAAAAGATAGTTTAAGAAATACTGGTGGATCTCGAGATGATTTTTAGCGGATTGTGCAAATTGTGAAATAGTAGCAACAATTCCCAAACTGGGCATGTTTCATAGGTGTCTAGTTCCTAGAATCTGCACAATAAAGGATTGTTTTGTACCTGATAGTGTCTAACCATTTTCAAGTTTCTAGAAAAAAAAGCAGGCTAGAATATTTAAGCTTGCCCTCTTGTGAATGTTAGTATTTCAGCCAGGAATGGGATGGCAAATGGAAAGATATAATACTGCAATTTTAATTAAAATAACTTATTTGAACATTGGGGTTCCCAATTACTTGCTAGTTGATATGGAACATTTATCTGTGTTTTCCCTAACAATTAGCCTTCCATTGTGTTTTCCAATGTGGCATTCCAGCTCAGAACTCCTCAGCCAGCAAGGCATTGCTGAACATCATTTTACATGTTACAATGGCACCAAGTTGTTTTTACATGCTAATATTTCAGATACGTTTGCCATCATCCTGGGCATATTAACAATTTACAAGCTAATCTTAAAGTGTTTTTTTTACCATGTCTCAGATGTTAAAACAATAAAATAAGATTTCACATGAAACCATCCCAAAATATACCCCGTAACATATAAAACTGATATCTTCAATTCGGGAAAAATACTCAGCCTTGATTTCTTCTTACTACTTTAGGAACAATTAAGGGAATAATATCAATTTATCACCTTAATGATTTGCTGAGCACACCCAGACTGGCAATCACATTGTATTTCTTTATCTGTAGTCGAATTTCATTATAAGAAAAGAGACAAATCCATACATATCTCTTTGCATGAATGGAGCTGTGTCTCTATTGAAATAAATGGAATGATTTTCATCTACAATCGGTGAAGTGTGTGTGTGTGTGTGTGTGTGTGTGTGTGTGTGTAAGAACAGACATGGGGCATCCAGATCAGAATGTAAATGCTAGATTTTAGGTTTGAGCTTAATTTATTTTTTACACAGTTCTAGCATACCAGGCATACTATTACATGATGTTCTGCAAATTGTTTCATTTGTGGTTAAAGCATTCCTAATAACAGAATGCCTTTTTTCCCCCAATGAACTCTATATTATCTGCTACTATGGGGAAGAAACTCAATGATGATTTTAAAAATGAATTAAAGTATACATCAAGGCTGTGTAATGTCATAATGCTTAATATTTAAACCTTACGTTATCACAATTATATGCTGTATCTGTCAGTGTACTACTATTCCTTACCCGTATAAGTAAAAGAAAATCTCTTTCGAAATTCATTTCCATTTACTTTAAGTTAAATGGTTTGACTTTGAATTTTCATTATCTCTTGGTGGAAGGTGGTTGTGACAGACATTGAAGAGAATGCCACAACCCTTCATTGTGTCATCTAATTTCTGCTTTAGTTATTTTAGAAAGAGTGTAAAACAATATTCATAGAACAAAATGAAACAAACATAAAACAGGCTAAGTTGTATAATGAATTATTAAAAAGGAAGACCTGTTTATTGGTACCCATATAGGTATACATGACACTATGTATATGTGTGGTGTATATATATGTGTTTTATTGATTCTTTGCCACTGAGATAATTGCATTAATTTTACATAAACAAAATATCCCTTGATAAGATCTAATGTTTATAAAGGTGACCTTATGATACACAAATAACATGATTACAGATGAATAATTTTATTCCCCTTTCCCACTTTATACTATTTAGGAGGTTGGAAAAAGATTATTGTAGTTTTTAAATGTTATTCTCCCTCTGTCAGTTACAAAGCTTTGTATTTCTCTGTGAATTGACATTTGTAATAGCCACACTTCTATTTATTGCAGCAGTATATCTCAAAGAATATAATGATAAGGCACTTCTGTATTGATGTTAAACAGACTGCCTGGTTGTGTCGACTAAGAATTCAACTCCTTCTATATTCAAGCAATGTATAAATTAATAAAAATAAAGTGACTATATGAAGCAATAATTTAATTTACCTTATGATGGATGGAAAATAACTAACAGAAAATTAATAAAAGACAGAGAAATAAAGAATATGTTATAAAAAAGATACCAGCAAGAGAATAAGGAAAAAATATCTTCCAGCTGGACTGCAGAATTTCAATAGCTTTATGATCTATAATTATATTTACGGTATAATTGTATATAAGTAAAGTAACATGATATACCTCAGATTATATTACTAAATTATACTGTAAAATGTTATGAATACAGGTAATCTTCAAGTTACAATCCCAATCAGGACTAGAACGTCTGTAAATAAATGATGTGATCATTAAGTGAATCATTATGTGGCCGCAACCAATTTGTCAACCTTTTTCTTTTTAGCCATGATCATTAATGCAAATTGAGCTTCCCCACTGACTTTGCTTGTTGGAAGCCAGAATTCCGCAAATGGTGATTGTGTAACCCCAGAGCACTGCAAATGTCATAAGAATTGCCATTGCCAAGTCCTCGGATGAATCTTAAGTCACATTTTTCAGCACTGTTGAATAGTTACTAAAATATATGGCCACTAAAAATATGGTCATAAGCAAAGTCTACCTTTGCCTAATCATAATTGTATGCATTACAGATAATGCATTACATTGTAGATAAGCAACCAGGGAATTAATTTTAATCATAGAAAAATCTTGCTTCTCCGGATTGCCATTCAGAAGATTTTCAGAAACAATTTTTTCCTTTGGACTTCATTCCTGAACTGTGGATTTTTTCCAAAGAATTTTGGACAGTCATTTGCATCATTACATGCAATGCAAACAGATCAGTTACGTAGATTCAAGTTTCATGAATATTTGGTTTTAGCGGACCTTCCCTCCATCCCAAATGGTCTGTTAAATCAAGTTTTTAAGGCCCTGTCCCACTGCACTTATGGATACAAAGAGGATGTAAAACGTTAAAAAAAGCTTGCCATCCGTTGGAAAATGCTATGCATCCGTTGTGTACTCAATGCATACGTGTTTCATATGCTCTATCCGTTGAGCATCCATCCACTGCGATTTCATCCGCGCAAGAAGTTTTGAGCTGCACAAAACTTTGTGAACGGATGAACTTTCGGCCGTGTACGATGTAAATCCACGACATACGAGCAGCAAACGTTCTGTGTCCATTTATCATCCGTTAAACGTTCGCTGTATCCTCTCTGCATCCTCTGGGCATCCTCGCAACTCACATCCGCTGCAGCTGAAAATGGAAAGAGGGAGGAAACAAAAGGTACACGGAACGTCTACATAGCGTTAGTAGAACGGAAATAGGATGCGCAGTGAACAGTTTGCATCCGACATACATCTATGCGGCATCCCCTTTCCTTTAGGCGTATGTGATGCATCTGCTTCATCTGCTATGCGTCTACTTTGCAATTCTCCCCCGGAACCCCTTCGGAGGTGTCATCTGCTTCCATCTGCTAGGCTTCCTATGAACATCCGTTTAACATCCCCGCTACATACTACCCACGTCCGTTCTTTTCCGTTCTATTTATGCAAATTTTCACCACTTTTTGGAGTGGATGACAACAGATGGAGCCACCCCCGAAATTTTGCTCGTCCGCTGTATCCTTTATGCATACGTTTTGCGTCCGTCGGCCAGTGGGATCAGGCCTTTAGTATACATGTTTTCATTTTCAGTCCCATAACTTAAGGTAGGATTACTTTTGTGTTTGTGCATTTTACTGTTATGAAAAAAACAGCAACAAGGTGTTCTGCACTTTATATCCAGTCCTTTACAAGACTCATGGGCTGTGTTTAAAATAGATTGTTCATGTTTATGTTAAATTGAAAGAAATAGCTACTTTTATTGCTCCCATTCCCCTGATAATAAACACTGTTAAATATCTAGATGAAAAATATCACTGGGGAGGAAAAAAAATAACCTAATAGAGTTGCCTTAAAATCTATGATGACGGCCTTGGAAATGTATGTGATCCTCAAGGTCACTTATTGTCTAAATAGAAAGTGAAGGAAGGTGTCAAGAAAGTCCCCCCAAAAGGCAAGCAGAGAATAAATTAGAACAAAAGGGCCTGGGGATAGCAGGATCACTACTGAAGTTATAAATGATGTATAAAGACATCAGTAGAAGAACCGGAGGGAAAGAATCTCTGGAAGAATGCCCTAAGGTGTTATTTCAATGGCTGATCTATTAGCTGATTATGCAGCTGTTGGAGAACCAAAGGTAAGATTTGAGACTAGCCTTTAGATCCGACTTATTAGTGCTGGCATCAGAATCATCATCAAGATGCGGCTGAAGTTCAAGTGTCAAGGGAATGTTTACCCAGAATCTAAAAATAGATATTCTCCTTATCAGTGCTGGATCCAAAGGTGGTTTAAAAAGTGTTATATACCAGCTTATATGTAACAACATAAACATAATGGCAAGACAAGAGCTCTTATTTTTTGTAAAACGCTCTCATCTTAAAGATTTTATTTTCCAAACAGTGTTGAAGTATTATATGGCTTTCTGATTCTCTTTCAAATTTTCAGATCTTGCATGTAAACATCCATTTGCTTTCAAGTGAACAGCTCAGAAAGTTCATTGTGAAGATTGGAGTAACAAAACTAGTCTTTATTATGGTACATGTTTCATCTAAAATTACATTTGTAAATTTTCTCAAGAATTAAAAAGATGTGTATAGCAAATGTTTGATTCAATTGTCACTGTTGGAGAGGATTTCTACGATTAAGATGAATGTTTTACCCAGAATGTTATTTTTGTTTCACACAATACCACTTTTGACAACTGATGTACCATTTAAACAATGGTAGAAGGATATATCTAAATTTGTATGGCCAGGGGAAAAAACTGAGTTACATATAAGCTTTTACAAAAAGATGAGGCTTGGACCTGCCAGATTTGAAACTAAATTTTGTTGCTTGCTCTTTAATTTGGATGAAAGAGTGGTGTTGGAAATTAGTGGATTTAGAAGGTCGTAATTTGAAATTTTGAAACACAAAAGTTGATAACATAAAGTTATTTTAATAGTTATTTTACATACAATGAACAGAAGGATTTAAAGTAGATAAAAGATTTTATGATTTTGAATTCAGTAATTGAAATAGAATTGTGTACTAATAGTAAATGTTGTTAAAACATAATTTTTGCTGAAATATGGGACAGAATGAGAACAAGTGATCGATTGTGTGATAAAGTAGGCTTAGCATTTTTTCTATAGTATACGAACCAATTGAATTTTCATATAGTATATGAACCAATTGAAAAAAGATGTAATTGAAAGGATTAAAATTATATTAAGTTCTAGCTTTAAAGAAGATTTATATAAAATATTGTATTGTTGGTATTTGTCACAAGTGAAATTGTCCAGAATTTATACAGAGCGCTTGGAGCCTACTAGAAATATGAACAACATAAAGGGACATTTTATCATGTTTGGTGGACATGTAAGAAAAAGCCAAAACATTTTGGATACCAATATTCAGAAGATTTTAATAATTAAAGTAAACTGAAGCCATAGACTTTTCTTTTGGGATTAATGGACAAGCAACTAGTAAAAAGTCATTGAAGCACAGTATCTAAAATAAATGCACAAAGATGGCCTATCTTCTATTTTCTCTTATCTGGATTAATTAGTTTCAGTCATCATGAAAATTCATAAAATCATTTGGGATGTTCAGTGGTTCTAATGGCCTCCAAAAATATTCTGTAGGCACATCGTCTTTTAACATACACTAAGGCAGTGATAACAGCAGCATGAAAGTATGGCTACATATGATGCTATTGAATGGCTAATTACAATATTATATTAAAATTATGAATATGGGAAATTAGTGATATTAGATGAAGTTTTATTTCTTGAGATTTAATGTCAGATAAATGGGTTTTTGTTACATTTAAATAGCATGCATTATACTGAATTGAAAATAAGTTTGCTTTGATAGAGATACCTCTTTTTTCTTTAAAAACTAAAAATTTGGCTTTGTATGAACAGATAGCAGCAAATGTGATTACCTTTACTGAAATAACTTTTCATTATTTAAATAGCATTCATATTTATTCAGCAATTATGTTTTTCATAAATTTGCTATATATAACATGCAACCATTGCTGTCCTGATTATTTGAAATTAATATACAAATTCTGCATGTCTGCACTGTGTCATAAAGCTTTAAATTCTCAGGAGAGGATTTGGTAACCCCAGGATGCATTTTTTTTTAAAAAAAAGTTTTTTATATATTACTTATTACATAATATTATATATTATTTGAATATAATCCAAGTGGCTCTTTAAAGTATGTGTGAACATTGGCTCCATGCATGACAAATGGGAAAAAAAAAAAAAACTATTATACTTTGTGGTTCTGCTCCTATCTAGGACTGCAGTTCTCATCAGCAGTAAAGATAGTCTTTGACTTACAAACACTATTGTGATTGGGATCTCCATCACTCAGCAATGTGATCATAAAGCAAGATATCACATTATCACAATGGCAATCCTGGCAGTTCCAGTTGCTGTTGCCATTGTTAACCGAGAATCACAGGCCATTAAGTGCATACCCATGCCAATACAAACCATTTTGGCTTGGTCTTTCCCAACCCCAAGTCTTATAAACTAAGACTGTCTTCTATTCTCCCTACCCACCAGTGTCCTCTCTATCTCTTCCCTCTTCCACCCATTAACCATGTGGCTTTAGGGCTGCTTGCCATGGCCCAGGATGCCACAGCCACCCCAATCCCCTATGCACTCTTACCAGCCAGATTCTGGTCCCCTGCACTCTGCCACCTCAACTGACTTTCTCTGTTTTCTTGTTCCTAGTACTGATAAGGCACATTTGACCTGGCTGCTGGGCTGGACTGAGGCTCAGGTTTGTGCTGCTCTGGGGCTGATATTTCCATGTTTTTGCAGTGTGCAGCTCAAAAATTCTTTTTGGTTGCTGTAGTTTTGGGCCTGCTTTTGGATTTGGTTTTTTTTTTTCAGTGAAAAAGTCTAGTCTTTGTGGATTTGTAACTAAAACACAGATGGGGAAGAATATAATAAATTTAATAAATATTTTTAATATACTAGAAGATTAGACAACTACACATACTTTGGGATTTTAATGGAAGGCAATACAATAAAGGAAATTGAATGGCGTATTAAATGTGATTGGCAGACATTTGGCAAGCTAAGCATAATTTTCAAGAACAACTTCCCCTATGCCTGAAGAGAAAAGTTTTTGATCAGTGTGTGCTCCTGCTCTAACATATGTTGGTGAAATGTGGACACTAACCTCACAATCGATACAAAGAGCCATGGAAAGATACTTGCTTGGCATTGCAAGACAAGACAGAAAGAACAAACAAAAGTATATGAAATCATCAAGAGAGTTAAAAAATGGAAATGGGCTGGTCATATAGCAAAAAGAACTGATGGCAGGTGGACCAAGGCAGTCATAGAATGGATCCCACTTGATAATGAGCGTCCACAAAAGAGATCTAAAATAAGATTGATATTGATATCAATTGGATTGATATCAGCAAGTTTTGTAGGCCCAATTGGCAAAAGAAAGCTCAGGACCATATTGATTCGAAATATGCAGTAGAACCTTCATCCTGCATTTGATAGACAATGGTTATGACGATAGATAGATAGATAGATAGATAGATAGATAGATAGATAGATAGATAGATAGATAGATAGATAGATAGATA
>BLBF01000005.1:32925904-32964299 GCA_015471245.1 Laticauda colubrina
TTTAACATTGTTACATCCATGTTTTGGTTGCTAGTAGAGTTTCCAACTATAATTCAATGCTTGTTTTGACCTCTGTTTCACTTGGTTCCAACATACCTATAGGATTTCTACTTCAAAGGGAATCTACTATCCTGTTCAGTCAGCCCTGGAGAGGATTGTTCATCTATCTTTTTCTTGGGAAGTGGGGTGATAGCTCAGAAGCAATCTTTCTCAGTGGTGGATCAGTGTCTATGGAACAAGCTACCCTCAAAATCCAGATAATGCCTATACTTTTAAACTTTTGGAAAAATCATAGGAACTTGGCTTTGACTTACATTAAAAGATTGGGAACATGAGATTAATAATCTTAATGTACATATCTCCTCTAAAAATCCAAACATCAAAATGATCACAAATGAATAAAGAAAACAATACAATGAAACACTGGGAAAGGTGGATTTATTGTAACAATATAACCAAAAGATTCACACCTCCCTTGGACTCCATCTGGAGCTCCCCAAGGAAGATACATCTCATAGTTTGGGAAACCTTGGCTTCATGGAAGTCAAGTCAAATTTATTACAGTCAAAGACCAGAGACCAGGCTTAATGGAAGTTACCTAAAGCATGCCCTGGTGAAGCAAAAAAATGAAGACAGTAACTTAGTCTTGTGCAATGTAAGGCTTTGCATTATGCTGATAACAGCATAATGAATTGCAGGATCTTATATATAATACAGTTGTAGCATCTGAAATTCTTCAATTAGTTCCATGTAGAACGCATTGCAGTAATCTAAGTGACTGATGTTTGAGCAACTGAGTAGGGCCTCCTGATTAAAAATGAGTGCAATCGATACATAAGATGAACCTATGTAAAGACTTTGCTAGCTGCTCATTCCACCTGTCTCCAACCAGGAGCCATGAATCCAAAGAACTTGGAAATTTCACACCAACTCTATTTTGGGAAGTACAACCCCATTCAGAACTAAAGATGGAAAATGTCCTGTTCTGGGAGATCTCAAAGCCCACATCCATTTGACTTTCCTAAGGTTGAGCTGAAGCCTATTTTTCCCCATTCACACCTTCAGATATTAGTAATGAACCTTTATAGCATTTTTTGTTATAAAAATTATACCCTGATGTATAATTGGGTATTCTCACTTTACTTATGAGCCCTCTTGCTACGCTGATGGATAATCTCACCCAATAGTCTCATGTAGATGTTAAATAGGAATGGAAGAAAGTAGAGCCTTGGATGCAATCTATTTCTCTTACTGAATGGAAGTGACTCTGGAAAGAGGAGGAGAACCACAGTATCATGGCATAGTGTTTCCCACTCCCTGTTCCTTGAGCTAAACGATACCATGTTCGATAATATCAAATGTGCCAGAAGTCATGTTGCCAAAACTAAATTGCTAGAAGAAGTAGAATAAATACATTTCATCCTAGAAGAAAATATATACACATTTACAGGACCAAGCAAGCTGAAGAGATAAGGAAGTCGTCTCTGAAATCAGACAAGACTAAATGACAACAACTATTGATAACAAAGATAAATGCAATGCAGCAAAGTCATATTTGCCCCTAGAATCTAACAGTCAGCAAAAGAACACTTGAAGTGATGTGATGGAATGGGTGAGAGCATGCAACTGGCAAAAAATAAAAAGAGAAAGCTACACAAAGACTTCAATTTAGGTATGCTTACAACATCTGCTGAGCGCTCCTTTGTTCTCCAACCTCTGTGCATCACTATGCTACTTTTGTAGCTATCCAGGTGAGTATGGCTGTGTGTATAGTGCTTAAGTAGTTTATTCGATTTGATTTGATTTGATTTGATTTGTCAATTGCTTACCAGATAATAGATATAAGTATAAACATAGTTATGAATACATGGATACATATAAGAAAAATGAAAGAAACAATAGGACAGGGACAGTAGGCACTTTGGTGCACTTATGCACACCTCCTAAAGACCTCTTAGGAAAGGGGTGAGGTCAATAGTAGACAGTTTAAGGTTAAAGTTTTTGGGGTTTCGGGAAGAAACCACAGAGTCAGGAAGAGTATTCCAGACATTGACCACTCTGTTGCTGAAGTCGTATTTCTTGCAATCAAGTTTGGTGCAGTTAACCATGAGTTTGTACCTATTGTGTGCTCTTGTATTTTTATGGTTGAAGCTGAAGTATTCATTGACAGATAAGACATTGCAATGTATGATTTTATATACTATACTTAGATCGGACCGAAGGCGGCATAGTTCTAGATTTTCTAGGTCTAAAATTTCAAGTCTGGTGGCATAAGGTATTCTGTAACGAGTAAAGGAGTGGAGAACTCTTCCTGTGAAATATTTCTGGACTTTCTCAACTGTGTTAATATCAGATACGTAATGGGGGTTCCAGACTGATAAGCTGTATTCAAGTATTGGATACAGCAAATGTTTTGTATGCTCTAGTTGTAGTGTGATATTACCAGAGAAAAAGCTACGTAGTATTAGGTTAACAACTCTTAATGCCTTTTTGGCTATGTAGTTACAGTAAGCTCTAGCACTTAGACCATTTGAGATGAGTAGTCTAAGGTCCTTGACAGAGTTTGGATCATCAACAAGGTCAGTTGAATGAACAAACCTTTTGCAGGATAATAGAAACTTTCTATGTTCTCATGACCACTTCATTACCACATAAGATCCTGAACTCCTGTTTCTCTTGAAAATATGTGAGTGTATCTGCAGTGACCAAGTCTTTGTGCCATGAAGCTTCATGCATCTATAAAATACAATGCACTCAGAAGGCACATGTGCCCCAGCAAAGTGTTACAAAATGAAAGTGAATGACTGAACATCAAGTAGAAGTAATATTGTAAAAATCGCACTCTATGAAAGGATAGTTCAGAACAAACTAAGAAGAATATAGAATGAATTAAAATTAATTACATGTAACTTTAAATTAATTGCCAATTAAAATTATTTTTCTGCAAAATAAATTATCTGGATATCCCATCTGCAATGTATAAACGCAAACCATTCTCCCATGAACGAACTTTTTTGCAGGCAAGTAAACAGAAGCATTCACACATTCCTCCCATTTTTCCAGCAACTTAGAAATAGCAACTTAGGTGGGGAAAAAAGAACAGGATGGGGAAAGGATAAGTTGTCATTTTACTGGGAAGGGAAAGAAAAGGACATAAGCAAAGTGGGTAAAGATAATGGGAGGAAAAGAGGTAACGGAACAGGAAATGAAAGTAATGAGGGCAAAGCCTTGTTTTGGCATTACCAAATACATTAAAATTCAGCAGATGAGCAGCTCCTTCCAAGCTACAACATTTCTCCTTTTCAGCCACAATGTCTGCAATCATTCGCTCTCCCTGTCCCTTTATTTTCAGCAAGAATCTGATTCCTATCAGAGAATGCAAGTTGATACCCTCATCCACTTTGTAAGTAATGGGGGCAACAGGGAGGGATTCACCTTCATATTGTAATTACAGTAGTTAGGAGGATGAGCCGAAATGAGTTACCATTAACATTTCATTCCTTATGGAAAACATTTCATAGCCCAAAACATGCTTGTGGTGGTAATTGTAATGGCAGCACAGCAAAACAGAAAATAAGAGAGACAAATAGCTGCAAATTGGTAGTGAACAAGTGGCAAATAAGGTGATCACCCAGAGAGAATTGCAAGACTTATGAGAGCTCCCTTTTTGCGCAGAATATATTTGAAAACATTCAGCACCGACATATTATTAATTCTTGTGTACGCTGGAAGAAGATAATATTGACGAAGATATAATTCACTCCACTCTTTTGAAAAGTGCCTCTAGTCTAACTTCTGCCTTGATAGCCATCAAAGGCTGACTGAATGATTCTCAGTTTAATGTCCTTTCCAAAAGGATAGTACCTGTGAAAACATATTTACTCTGGGCTGATGTTTAAAGACACTGAAAATCAGCTAATCTCAGGTAAGGAGGTGGAATCCACAGTTTTCTAGCCTGTAGACAAGTCTGTCTTCACATTACTTAAATAGACAATACACTACAGGTCTGGGCTCTTAGTCTTAACTCGTGGTGAATATGATTTACTGCACTTGTCAGCGCAAAGCAAGTGTTAATGCTTCTTTCCACAGCTAAAGAAACTCAAGTCTTCATACTATATAGGTAGTGACCTGACCCCCACTGATTCCTCATCCCTTCCATGTAGACAAATCTTATTTGATTATAGATTTCCTAGAGTAAATCTATTTACCCAATTCTCTGCTATAGTTTAGCAGATGTAACTAAATCATGCTTACCATTGTTTTCCTGAATCAAATGGATTCCCAGTTCCCTTTCAGACCCTTCCCAATCTTTTCCTCATCTGCCTTAATGATTGCAGGATCCTCTAAAATAAATATGGGAGGATTGGAACACACAGGGCTGCTTAGAAAAAAAAGGATGGAAAGTGTCATTTATTCAGCACTGAATGAAACTGGAGCAAATTATTGGAGACACTCTTAGATGTGGCAATATCCTACTGTATTTTCTTTCTTAATTCCAGCTGTTCCATAACCTTCATCCACTTTAACATGTTCTTTATTTGTTTTATGAGCCACACAGCTGAAATTAGCCATACATTGCACTACATAAAATATGGCAGATGAGATAGCTCTGAACTTTACCTGATAACATCAGTTTCTATTCATGTAGCTGTTCCTCAGTCCTTATATGACTCATTGCAATTCGACAAAGACCATAGGAAAAGGACATACTCTTCTAATTTTGAGCACAAAATGCCTATCCATCATGCAAATATATGAAACTAAGATTTTTTGAGGCCTTGGAGAAGTTGATTTACCAGAGTTTCATACTGTGGCAAATGACTTTAATTCTACTGATTGGTTGGCAGGAAACCAGAAACCAAGTGCTTTTCTTCTTTAGTCACCAGGAGGCAGGATATAGTTTGATGCTTTTGTGGGAGAAAAGGAATCAGACTTACAATTTGGCCTGCTTCTCAGCATTCAGATGTGAAAGACTTTAAATTATGTCATCATGCCCAGAATCTTCCTCAGTCAGTCATAGTCAGATCACTTGTACCAAGAAGACTTTAATCATCAAAAGCCCCTGTCCCACTGCACCAATGGATGCAAAGAGGATGTAAAACGTTAAAAAAAGCTTGCCATCCATTGGAAAAAGCTATGCATCCGTTATGTACTCACTGCATATGTGTTTCATACGCTTTATCCCTCAAGCATCCGTCCACTGAGACTTCATCCATGCAAGAAGTTTTGAGCTGCACAAAACTTTGTGAGCGGATGAACTTTCCGCCGTGTACAATGTACATCCGTGGCATATACGGTCAACAAACGGTCTATGTCCATTATCATCCGTTAAATGTCTGCTGTATTCTCTCGGCATCCTCTGGCCATCCCCTCAATTCACATCCGCTGCAGCTGAAAATGGAAAGAGGGAGGAAACAAAAGGTACACGGAACGTTGACACAGCGTTAGTAGCACAGAAGTAGAAAGGATGTAAGCGTATGCATCTCGTAGAAAAGTATTCAAAACGGACAAAACGTTTGTATCTGGGAT
Organism: Laticauda colubrina; assembly: GCA_015471245.1. Taxonomy (NCBI): domain Eukaryota; kingdom Metazoa; phylum Chordata; class Lepidosauria; order Squamata; family Elapidae; genus Laticauda; species Laticauda colubrina. Next base: position 32,931,434 of record BLBF01000005.1, read on the forward strand.
GTATCTCGGATATTTAGGATGTCTGCAGTATGTCTAGAGTATGAAGAATGACACCTAGCGGACTACCAATATTTCCTATAAAAAGGGGGAGAAAATCATCTGGATCACAGTATGAGTCCAGCAGCTGTGGTGTACAGATCTCTTCACCCTTGGTCTTGGTCTTCCACATCATCAATTGTTCTCCACCATGGATCATGACACAGTCCGTATGGTAGCTGCGATCGTTCATCACCAGAACCAAACCCTGTTCAGACTGTTTCACCTTTTATACAGAAGGAGAAGAAGGAGACGTCCAAGAGCTGTGTGGGTCCAAGGATGGATCGTGAGAAGAATGGAGTTTGGACTGTATGACCAGTTGATGGTGGAGCTGAGGAATGAAGACCCTCGTGCATTCCATCACTTCATGAGGATGCTACCAGCCATGTTTGATGAACTTGTAGAGCATCTGAGACCCAGGCTGACCAAGCCTAGCACCAACTTCCATCCCAACCTGGACCCTGGACTGAAGGTGGCACTGACTCTGCGGCACCTGGCCTCTGGAACCACATACAGAAACATGCAATATGCGTGGAGGGTGCCACACAACAGCATCAGCAAAGTGGTCAGAGAAGTGGTGCAGGCCATAATTGAAGAATACATGGAGGAGCTCCTCAAGTGCCCCACCACTGAAGAAGGCTGGAGGAAACTTGCAGAAGAGTGGTATCAGAGGTGGAACTTTCCCCACACCATTGGAGCCATAGATGGGAAGCACGTGGCCTGCAAAGCTCCAGCCAACTCAGGGTCCACTTATTTCAACTACAAGGGCTTCTTCAGTATCATCCTCTTTGCCATGTTTGATGCTGACTACAAGTTCATGTACATCGATGCTTCAGGCAACGGGTCAGCTTCAGATGCCCAGGTATACAATGCCAGTCACCTCAAGGAGAGGCTGGAACGCAACCTCATCATGGGCTTCCCAGATCCAGACCCTCTGCCCAACGACACACAAGATGTGCCCTACTTCATTGTGGGGGATGACACCTTCTCCCTCAGAACCTACCTCATGAAGCCGTACACTTCAAGATACCTCACCCGTGAAGAGAGGATCTTCAACTACAGGCTGTCCAGGGCAAGACAGGTGGTGGAGAACGCCTATGGCATCCTGGCCAACAGGTTCCAGGTACTTCTCACCACCATGCAGCATGAGCCACAGACTGTGAGGAGCATCGTGGAAATTTGCTGCATCCTGCACAATCTCATGTGCACCCGCTACCCAGTGTTGCAGAACAGGCTTGTGGACTGTCAACAAGGCAATGGGGACATGGAGCCTGGTGAATGGAGGCAAGGGCGAAACCTGATAGATACTGTGGATGTGCAGGGCCCCAACAGAGCTTCACGTGAAGGGAAGAAGCAGCGCAACATCCTGAGACACTGGTGCAACTCCGCAGCTGGAACAGTGGAGTGGCAAGACAGGATGATAGATGATTTATGGATGCTTCCTTGAGGCTGTTGCATAACACTAATGAGATTGTGCCATGTATGTTGAGTGGTCCTACAATGAATAGGGCATTAATAAAGACCTTTGTTTATTTTGAAATGTGTTGATCAATTAATAAATTGTTGTTGATAATAAAGGTCCATATGTGTGGCAGCTGGGATGGGGGACCATACAGTCCCACTATGCTTGCACTGGAGGTTTATCTATCCCACAAGCATGCAAAGGCTTAACCATTTGTTAAAAGTTTTCACCAGCACTTTACTAAGGTAAAAAAATGAACCAAGTGTCTTAAGCAAAGATAACCTTTATTAACTGTCTTAGTTAAACTTTATGACTTTATTAAATAAGCAAAATGAACCAAGTAAACTGAATTAAGTGTGTTAAGCAAAGATAACCTTTATTAATTGTCTTAGGTAAACTTTATGACTTTATTAAAAAAGCAAAATGAACCAAGTGTAAGTGCCTTAAGCAAAGATAAACTGAACAAGTAAACAACTCAGTCTCTGGCACTATCACTCTCAGTCATGTCCATGGTCTCAGCTGTTAAGCAGGCAGGGGCTGTGGAGGTGGCTGTGGTTTGAGTGCTGGTCTGAGGCGCCATTGGGGTGCTTGGCCCCGAGAGTACAACGGGATGGTGTGTTCAGGAAGCTCTCCAAGAGCTGACTCAGTCCCGTGAGGTTGAGAGGCCCTTCATCAAGTACCTGAGATGTGAGGCACAAGACTGATGACAGATTGTCCGTTGACGGGCTTGGCTGTGGGGTGGAGGAAGGAGTGTAGTGGGGCTGTCTGGTCTGCAGCTGGGTGAGGTGTGGTGTCTGTGGAGTGCAATGAACCTGGGCCTGGACTGTGAAGGTCTGTTTTTGCTGTGGGAAGTCCTGTTAGTCGTAGCCTTGGTAGGTGAGAGGCTGTTGAAAGCTGTGGAAGGGCTGTGACATCGCTTGGGGTGGAGGAGCAGACCTGGACTGGGTAGGAGCAGCTTCAGCTGGGCCTTGAGGGTTGTGCAGAAGTGCTGTTATCTTCTCCTTCATCACCTGGTACTGGGCCTCGGGCAAGTCCCTGAGGGTGTGGCTCATGTAGGTGATGAAGGTGTGGCGGCCCGAGGATCCTCTGTCCAAGTGGACCAGCTGAGAGAGAAGTTCTGTGCTGGTCTTCATTGTGTCCCTGATCTCCAACAGGACAGTGTGGTTCTGGCCCTCCAGTCTGCCTCTCTGCCTGCATCCTGTGGAGCTGGAGGTGGGGGTGGAGGTGGGTTGGCCTTTGGTGGCTGCTGCTTCTTCCTCCATTTGTGACAGCAGGGCGTCATCCTCCACAGGATCCTCCAAGTCCACTGACATGGGGAGTGCAGCTGTCAGGGGGGTCTCTGCCGTGGGGCCCTCTGAGGACACCTGCCTGGACAGGCTCTCTGGCTCCTGACTGGAAGAGGACTGGCTGTCTGTGGGCTGTCTGAGGGAGTGGGGTGTCAGAAGGGCTGCTCCTCGGTGGCGGATCTCACCCTCCAGGAAACTGCACTTGGCCATGACATACATCTCCCGGTCAATGAGCTTGACAGCAGCCTGCCTGGATTTTTTGAGTTGTAGCTTTCCATACCAGGTGTGCATGTGCTTCCACCATCCCAGGAGTACATCTGCAGTGTACCCCAGGTCTGCCTTGTCTCTCCAAGCTGCCTGCTTCTTTTTGGTGTCGCAATAGAGTCTGTGGCCCTTTCTCCAGAGGTACTCGTTCTCTCTCAGCCATTCCAGCTCATCCTCATGGTCCTCGGAAATGGTGTACTGTTTGCTCTCTCTCTTTTCCTTCCCTTGCATCTTCCTCCCTCTGGCAGGGCCTTCAGCAGCAGGGTCTTCAGGGGCTTGAGCAGCAGGGCCTTCAGCAGCAGGGCTTTGAGGGCCTTGGGGCTGGTCCACCACCAGCAGCAGCAGTAGCAGCAGCACCACTAGCACCACCAGCAGCAGCAACTTCAGAGTCAGTGCCGGGGGTGGGATGCTGGTGGATGCTCCTTCTTGCCAGGGCTGGAACGAGTAGGCACGGGCTTCCTCTTCTTGCCTGACTGACAAACCATGGTGTTCCTTCAAGATGTATGTGGCAGCACGTCTTTCCTCTGAATGCTGACTGCATGCGTGCTGCATCCTTTTATATCCACGGAGCTGACACAATTCATACTCCCCGCATGCGCAGTGAACGCTTTGCATCCGATATACATCCGTGCGGCATCCGCTTTGCTTCCTGTAGGCGTTCATGATACATCCACGTCATCCGCTATACATCCGCCCCTTCCGCTATGCGTCCGCTTCACAATTCTCCCCCAGAACCCCTTCGGAGGTGTCATCTGCTTCCATCCGCTATCATCCGCTCGGCTTCCTATGAACATCCGTTTAACATCCCCGCTACGTACTACCCCCATCCGTTCTTTTCCATTCTTTTCCATTCTGTTTATGCAATTTTTTGCCACTTTTGGGAGCGGATGACAACGGATGGAGCCACCCCCAAAATTTTGCTCATCCGCTGTGTCCTTTATGCATATGTTTTGTGTCCATTGGCCAGTGAGACCTAGCCTTAAGAAGCATCAAGAATTCATGCCCTTTCTTGTCTTGTGCCACAGAAATTAGATTTACTCTAAAACAAACTGCTAACTTAGCAACTTTGTTCCTAACTTATGTGTACAACTAGCTTTATAATGCACACAATTCCCTATTTGGAGCATGAATGATTCAAATGTGTCAGTATTTTTTATTTCTTTTCAAGTCTCCATGATCATTTGCATGATCATTGCCATTTATCCTTTTCAGCGCTGTGTGGACAACACAACAGTCCTCACATTATCAAGGCACTGGATACAGCATAGTGGCTGTGATTCTGGTGAGTATGAATAGCTAGCCTCTGAGTTTTTGAAAGTTATTTGATTCGATTCTGGTAGGTACCACCACATATTGATTACCTGCTATTATTTCTTTTTGGTGTGGAATTCAAAAAATATGTCTTTATTAATTAAATCAGCTATGACCAGGCCTGTCACAGTTGTCCCTTACAAAGGGATAGGAGACACAATGGAAATAAATTTTATTTCACATTCTTATGAACCAGTATATTAATATCAGTGTTGTTATCCATCAGAAGACTCTTGGGGAGTGGCGATCATACCAGCAATACATTTTATATCAGATTTAATGTCAGCTTGTATCCCTGGACAAATAATGGGCCCAGCATGTGAACAATGACTCTCTTCAGAGAAGGACAACTGAACCTGAACTTCAAAATCACTTAATGATTTACTCTTTGTTCATCCAGTGTGCCCCAAATTTTTCATCAGTCTAGAACTCCAAGCGGACAATTTATAGACAACAACAAAGGTAGCCATGTTTCTGAAGCAGACACTATTTTTCCCTGCAACATCCCTGGTTGACACCATTCACTGGTCACTAAAAATGAAAAAGTCTGAAGATTATCTTTCACATATACTTGGGGAGGGGGTTAAGAATCTATTGCTAAGTATCCCTTCAGACCTGGCAGAAGTAGTGTGCTGAACAAAATTATTTCAGTTGGAGCAGACATTTCCAAATGAAGATAATTTGTTTATTCCTTATTATTATTTTTAGCTAAATAAATAATTTACAGTTCAGGCTACTGTTACAATAATTAGTATTCCAGAAAATAAATGATGTAGACTTATGGTTGTCTTTTAATATATATATTTTAGCAACTTTTTAAGGTGATGGAACACTGATCATGTGTGCTTGCTAGTCCCTCAATGTTGCTCTCAGACAATCTTTCTTGCAGTGAATGATAAGTGTTGTGATTATGCTCACTTCATTGTGTGGCCAGAAACACGTATAACCACCCTACACATGATTAGAGCTACCCAGGGTGAGATTTTGACTTAGCAGTTTTCATTTTGCAGATGGTTATAGGAAACCAGCTTCTGTTTTTCTCCAAAACAATTTCCCAGTCCTTAGAAATGTACAACACTGTATAAATTATGCAACTGATTTATAAGTCACTTTTAATGGGCATATAATTTCCCCATACTTCAGTAAATACAAATTGTAGTCTGATTGAAAGCAGACTTTAAAAAAAATGGAAAGCAAAAAAGGCTCAAATGGAACTGAGTTCTCAAAATTAATTACCTTCTCCTAAATATTACAATTGGATTCTCTTGGAGGAACACATTTTCTTCTTTGTATGAGAAGTGATAAATGAAGAACCTCATCAATCTACCTCTTTACCCTTGGAATAGAGCTTCTCTCTGTATGCATACAAATCTCTCTCTGCTCCTCATCTGTTTCTTGCCACACAGAGAAAAATATCATGATTCTGTTCAGTCATTTGCAAAGAAAAGTGCAGGTGGATTTCTGATGCATCCTTATTCCGATAAAGTCCTATATATTAACTCTAATACTATAGAATGCTTTCTATATTAAAACAAAGCAAGCTTGTCATTCCAAATATTTTCAGATTTTATATCCATGGATATACAGCTCAATATTTAAACCGCCATCTCTCTCTCCCTCCCTCCCTCCCTCCCTCCCTCCCTCCCTCTCTCTCTCTCTCTCTCTTCCTTTCCCTCCCTATCTTTCTGTAAAACATAGGGGTATGTGAAATACCCAGCCTCTCACTGTGCTTACTCCAATCCAACTACTGATTTTTAAGAATTGTAATAGTGAGATGGGCAGCAGATAGATTTCATAAATAAAATGAAAAAAAGTAAATTCTCCTCTGAGCTTGGTAAAAAGTAATAATAATAGAGAGGTGGGGAGGAAAAACTTCTGATTAACTCAGTATGGATGTGCATTGCCTAAGGAACCTGGACATAATTTCAAAATCAAAGTCTCTGGTGAACAACAGCTCCGTATTCAGTATATACAGTATATGCCCCAGTTCTATTACAGTGGCTGTTACATATTTTCAATTACAGTATTTGGAATGTTCATGACATTCAACCTTTACTTGTTGACTTTAAAGGGGCAAAACTGAGCTTTTCTGCTTAAATTGGTTGTAAGCAGAGTTTAGATAAATAATTCAAGTTGTTTGCAAAGGTGTTGAGCTCATCTCCTGGGAAAAGACAATATGTGGGAATTACATTAGCCATATGTCCTGTTGTATTGCAGACTGGTTATGCATGACAACCCCAGTAGTACAATCACCTACTGAGAAATTTACTGTCATCCCACAACCATTTAATATGCTAATTAGTTATTTGCTTGGAACACAGTTGTCGATAGGCTTCTCTAACAGCAGAGAGGTAGTAAGACTGTCCATCTTTACTACTGCAGGAGAATGAAGCTGACAGGAGCCCAGAATTATCAAAAAATGCTAGACTGTGATTTTGGAGTCTAGATAATGGTTTAATAGCTATGTTTCCATTCTGAAACCTGATTTAGGCTACTCAGGTTTTTTTTTTTTTATTTAGCAGTTCTGTTCCTAAAGCATAAATTGCTTTTGTCTCTCCCTTTTACAATTTATATAAATATTTGATAATTAAGGCTTTCACAAAAACAGAGGAGCGGCATTTGTAATGCAAATGGGTATTCAGACCAATCAAGCTTTTACATTTATATTAGACAAAGGGCAAAAAAAGAGCCACTTTAACCCTCAGATATCAAGAAGTAGGTCATTCAACCAGTGGTCTTCTTCCCAACTACTATTTTAAAATGAACTGAGGTAGCAAACTTCAGGTGATAAGTAATGACTGGATTGTACCCAAAACAGACTCTGAGAAACAGAAATAATAGAATAGGATCTTCCAGTGCCAAAAATTTAGTGATTGCGTGCCTGATGTGAGATGCAACATCTAAAAACCTGTAAGAAAAGTCCATTGCCTTCTTCAACTCGCATTGTCACAGCACTGTCACGTGATGTATTGTGACTTTTTTCCCCTTCACTAAACCAGAAATGGGCGTGGCCAGCACATGACACATCTGGTCCACAGGCCACAAGTTTGACAGCCCTCCTCTAGTACATCCTGTTCATTGAGAAAAAGTTCATACATTAGGATGTTTTCCCTAGTGCTTGGATTAGTTCCTGATGTTGCAACCTGAAACTTTCACAACCTTTGGAACAACAGAACATGCATTTATTCCATCCCCTCTATGACTATCCTTCCCTGATTTCAAGATGATTATGTATTGTTTTCAATGTTTTCTTCTCTTGTCCAAACATAGACAACTTCTTCAACCTTTTGTGAGGTTTAATTTCTATGTTTCTCACCATTGTTGTGTCTCTTCCAGAGGGTGTTCCTTTACACAAAATTTGTACTAAGGACAATGCATTGGGGGGAAGAGAGCACTTCCCCCCAAAACTAATAAAATTTAAGTATATAAATAACTGTAGAATTTAATGGGGAAGAGCAGACATATGGCAGAGCAAACAGTAGAATTATCTTATTCATTTATAAGAAGCTTGTTCTATCTATCTGTCTGTCCATCTGCCCATCCCTCCCTCCCTCCCTCCCTCCCTCTCTATCTAAAATTATAAAAATATATAAAACTAATAAATTAATTAAATATTATTATAACAAACATATTAGTGTCTAAACATTAACCTTTTGAACTAGTTAAAGGATGTTATTATCCATTAGATAATTAAAATTAGATTTAAAACAGTAAATACTTATTTAATTTGAAATCATTATTTAGGTTACTATTTCATTCTTGGTCTTGTAAAATTGAGGCAGCATATCTAGAATTATTTTAATCTTGCCAGAGTTGCATTTCCTTTAGTATCCATTTTTGGCCTCTACTTTAGCAGAGAGAAATCCTTTCTTTAACTGGCCTGTACATTGGTTGACCTAATTAAATGTTGAATTGTAGGAGCAATCATTATTTTGTCCTTTAAAAGTTTGACAGGTTTCCCCAAGGTCCTGACAATATTGATGAAGATGTGAAAACAGCTTGCATTCAATTGCTAAAAACTTCAGTCATTTTTATCTTAATGTAATACAGATTTGTTTTCAAGTCTGTCAATTTTGTTTGAGGATTTTTTTTTCCAAAAATGTCCTGCCAAGGAGGCCAATAGGCTTTTACTTGCTAGTGTTTTCTCAACCAAATGTTGAATTTTGTGTTCATATCTAATTAAACAGATGGTGAATAATAGGTTTGTGAAGTAAAAGATTAGTAATCTTTGCGAAAAATTCAACATGAGAATTGATGGACATTTCTGTATTAATTAACTCTCAATGTGTGATTACCCATAGAAATGTAGTTAAATGTATACAAAATGGCTAAAATATTTTGTGTAGACTTTTGCCCATAAGCCTATATATCCTTGTCTCACCCAACTTGCACAAGGTTTGAGAACATCATTTTAAATTTCATTTTCAAGAAGGTCACTTGAACCTATTTAATTTCTAGTGCTTGCAGCAGCATTTTTCATCTCACATAAGACTTTGGGAATAAAAGTCTTATTCCAGCTGCAAAATTTTACATTAGCCAAGGGAATAAGCATAAGGTATTAATCTGCTTGGATTCAATAATATATCCTCTGAGGCACCCAATCATTGGGGAGACTGCCCACCTAGCTTGAGGTAATGTTTAAACAGAACTTTTGTATATATTGCACAACAGTTCCAGCTATGGGTGAAGTATACATTAAAGCCAGGGGTGGGATTCTAATTTTTTAACAACCAGTTCTGTGGCTTAGGTGGTGGGCATGGCTTGATGGTCATGTGACTGGGTAGACAAGGCTTGGTGGTCATGTTATTGGCTGGGTGTGGCCAACTCAATATCACTCACATCGAGGCACGCATCTCCTCGCCTGGCCTGTCAAGACTGTGGGGATGCTACAATAGTTGTAAGTTTGAAAAATGGTCACATGTCACTTTTTTCAGTGCCATTGTAACTTTGAATGGTCATTCCACATAAGCAAAGTACCAGCAAAGGAGGGGAAAAAAACTCCAGAGACGTTCCTGAGAAAGGAAGTCTAGTCCTGCCAAGAATGTAATAATGTAATAATGATTTACAGAGAGACAGTTTCTGTAAGCAACCCCAGAATGTTTCCTTCCTGCCTTCCTTGCAGGATTAGGCCAGTAATTTCTTCTAATAACCGGTTCTCCAAACTGCTTAGAATATTAAGAACCAGTTCTAGTGAATAGGTGTGAACTGGTAGAATCCTACCCCTGATTAAAACCCTAACCAAAATAATCATTGGAATATTTCCAAAATCATTGCAGTTAAGGCAATTTACTGGAAATGTGTTTCAAGGTGAATAAAATCATCTATTATGTTCATTAGATTTTCCTTTTCCATCTTGAATTCTGATTGATTTGATTGGTTAGGCCAGTCAGCAGTAGTTTTTCTTTTCTCTGGAAACTATGGCAGCTCTCAGTTCTGATTCATTTGGGAAATGTGGCTCAACACAACTGAAGGGTATCAGACCAGGAATATATATATATTTATCCTTATTATCTTCTATACTCCTTCTTTTATTGATATTATAATTGTTATTATTCTATATGTACACTTAGTGCTTCTATATCAGATATATATATAATTTTTTTAAAATAAAACATTATTACTTAGGCAGGTTTTTTTTATTCTTGGTATACTTAGGACTGCTTAATCTGCAGTATGTGTTGGGGCATACAGTTCTTCCAATCTGTATACAGCCCTATTCAGTTTTAAATGAAAAGATTGTAATTTAATTTATCCTGCAAGATTTTGATCAAGTAATAATTGCTTATATTAAAACATATCTCATCTTTCATGAGACCATTACTTAGCTATAATATATAGCAATAGCACTTAGATTTATATAGCGCTCTATAAGCGATTTACAGAGTCAGCATATTGCCTCCAAAAATCTGGGTCCTCATTTTACTGATCTGGGAAAGATGGAAGGCTGAGTCAACTTTGAGCCTGTAAGGATCAAACTGGCAGTGAGCTGAATTAGCTACAATACTACATTCTAACCACTGTGACACCACGGCTCCTATTATGATAGCTTGAATTGATACTACTATTAAATAAGTAACTATAGTAAAAGTAAAAGTATAATCATTTGCATGACAGAAGGAAGGAGTGGGCCCATGATGTGTGGATTATCAGCTGAATAGAGCTACCATAGAACATCTATCCATAATAATAAGAGCTTCATCACTTGTGTCTCTGCATCTCAAAGCATGCTTCCGTTGACCATGATAAATACAAATAGTGGCGAGGCTTAAAATATCTTTTTGAAGCCATCACAGGCAAGGCACAACTGTATTAAATCAGACCAATTCTTTATATGCAAAGCATGTTGCTGATGATTGACAGTGGAATTATGCAACTATATTGCATAATTCCACAACTATATTATGCAATGGCAGTGGGGCTTTCCAATATGCTTGAGTTTTTATCTTTCCTTTTAAAAATAAAATCAACTAAAGCAAATATAAATAATTTTTGGACATATTATGAGCTCCTCAAAATGGTTTTAAAAAGCAAAATTATAATACTGTATATAACAGATTTTAGAAAGATGGAGAGAAGGAAATTAGAAGTCCAATCCTAAATAACTGGAAGTGTAATAGTAGCAGGCCTCTTTGTTGCAGAATTATCTGTATTGCTTTTCTTGCAAATCTTGAGAGAGGTCAAAAAGGAAGAATAAATGTTACCCTTGGAAATAATCTCTTTCATGTGTCTTGTTCTGCAAAGGACACACTTGTCTTGCAAATGGAACCATTCGACAATCATTGGTCTTAGAATGTGGTTAAGCTTAATCTTTGGTGCTAACAAAATTGTGTACTTTTGACCTCCCTGTGGTGTGGCAGAATACAATGCTGGAATAAGGACAAGGAACAGTTTTCGTGCAAAAATTAGAAACTGACACAACTTTTTTCCTCCGGCCAATCCTGAATTTGAAGGTTAGTCATGGAGTGTGTGTGTATATATGCTGTATGTATAAGTGTGTGTGTGTGTGTATGTTGGGTGGGTTGCAAATATTTTTACTACTAGTTCTGTGGGCGTGGCTAGGTAGGTGTGGCTAGGTGAGCGTGGCCATGTGACTCAGTGGGTGTTGCTTTTTTTTTTGTGCAGCACCCCCCCCATCCTCCATTTTTTTGCTTCCTATGCCTCAGGGAAGCTTCCTGGGAGCCCATTATTGCACCCCTTTTTGTTTCCTGGATTTCAGAAGCATCCTGGGCAAAGACAGCTAAGGGGATCCTGGCACAGCTGATTGTTGGAACAGCTGATTGCCAGGGGGAAAAAAAAAAGAAATACCGGTTTGGCCAAGCTAGTAGATTTTTTTTTATTACCAGTTGGTAATACCAGTTTTTTATTACCAGTTGGCTGAATGGTAGCATTTTTTTAGTACCAGTTGCCCAAACTGGGACAAACTGGTAGAATACCACCACTGGTGTGTGTGAGTTTATGTAGTCCTAGTCTCACCACAGTTCCTTTAGTGACCATTCAATAGCACTGAAAAAAATGACTTATGACCATTTTTCACGCTTATGACTGTTGCAGCATCCCCATGGTCACAAGATCAAAATTCATAAGCTTGGCAAATGACTCATGGCGGTTACAATGACCTGGGGTCATGTGTTCATCTTTTTCAATGTTGTGACAAGCATAGTCAATGAGGAAGCCAGTTTCAATTAACAACCATGTTACTGACTTAACAATTGCAGTGATTCACTTAAGAACTGAAGAAAAAAAAGTCATAAAATGGGACAAGACTTATTTAACAGATGTCTCACTTAGTAACATAAATTTTGGGCTCAATTGTGGTCATAAGACGAGGACTAAATATGTACATATACATTATTGGCAATGTCTGTGGGGCTTTCCAATAAGTTTGACTGAAGCCATTTCTGGCTCAGTCCTTGAAAGAAGGTCTTCAGAGCCTTCTGGAAGTCTAAAAGGGGAACACATACACAAACACACACACTTACACACTGGGTGGGAGAGAGGTTGTGTCAAAAGGCCAGGGTAGATACAGAGAAAGCATGCCTCCATGGACCTATTTGGTAAAATTTGAAGAAAGGAAGCTGAACTATGTCCATACAGTCTAACATAGTGGGAGTGGCAGATATTCTCAAGGAGTGTTTGTTTACAAAACAAACTGGAGCACAGTGATAGGTCAATTGCTGCAGTTTTATATCATGCAGATCTTTTTTTATCTTAAAAATGTGACAATGGATATTTCAGAAAATGGAGAGAAAACATGTCTATCGGGAGATTTGCTCAAGTAGAGATACACAAACATTTTTCTGAAGCTTTTTGCTGATATGAATATATGATGGGACAAGCTTATAAACATCCCAAATCACACATTCCTAACAAACAGGCACAAATAGCAAGGGCATTGACTAATTAAGCAATCAGATCATCAGAATTTGATGGACAGTGGGGAAATAAAGATGGTCATTCATTGTTTCCCTGCTCATCTGAATCACCATACCAACTTTCACACTTTTACAACATCCCCCCCCCTTTTTTTGATACTGTATAAAGCAATTGCCTTATAAACTACTTTTCCCCCTTCTCCATTGCCATAAGTGATAAAAACCTGGGACTAAGTCTGTTTCTCTTTATTATTTCAGCCTACAACCTGCAGCAATCCAAAAGCTATATTTGGAATGGCTTGGAGAGTAGCCTCCTACCTAGAACCTGTTTGTGTTTCTGTTTTCAGAAGGAATGTCCATCTGCCTCTGGAAGCAAAGGGAGGGATCTGGCATCCCCTGCATCATGATGTAATCATGCAAATGACTCCAGTAATTGCTGTAATTTGCACAATGATGTCACAACACACAAGATGGTACTGTATCATGCAATAAATGCCCATGCCTCAGACTTTGGGGCTGTCTTCAGAAAATGGAGAAGACTTCATTGTTCATCGGTTGAAGGTAACTTGTGCTTCTGATTTCAGCAATGATTTAACTCCCTACATTTAATTTAATTGTCCTAAAGTGCTGGATTCTGCTGTTTCCCTTAGCAGTGAATAACAAACTGTAGAGTTTGAGCAGGGGCTGCTGTTTGATATGTTACTTTTTGCAATGTCCAGATTGTTAACATTCAGTGACAAGCTTTCAAATAATGTGTGCACACAATTTTCTGCAAAGGGTTCAAATAAAAAAGGATGTATTAGGCTTCCAATAAGCTTAGTAAGTCAATTTTAGTTTAACCACATAAATTTCAAAAGGTCTAAGTCTTACTCATATATTTCACACAGTCCTTGGCCACCCAAAATTATTAACTAGCAATTAAGTTAAATCCTCTGGAGAATGTGTATGCAGTACTGGCTGATTCTTTAGTTTTGCCTTTAGAATAATGTCTGTGTCACTGATTTAATCCTACCTTGGGTTTTTTTTACATGCTCACATAATTCATTAGACATAATTAAATGACACTTAAACTGGCTTCTTAATCAACACATGAAGCACACCTTTGGAGATAGTTTACAAAGCAAACTAACAAACTGTTAATGGACTCTGATATTGAAATCTAGGACTTTTCTTATTATTTGAATAAAGGTTGGTGCATGGAAACCTGTATGTGAGTATTTTAGATACTGCTCTGTGTGTGTGTGTGTGTGTGTGTGTGTGTGTGTAAGATGTGGGTTTGAACTATTCAGTATCCTTATGAAAGCAAATCCTGCTGGGCTTTGTTGTGCAAACAGAGTTCCAAAGAGCTGTTTTTTATTACTCACCTTTACAGAATTTATTGTTTATCTGACATCATTCCAATTGAGATAATACACTCATTTCTATTTTAAGGTGAGTGACATAATACAAATGCAGTTCCCGCTGATGTCAGAACAGTTTGATTTGTTTCACAAGATTAACTCTGGAATAAGTTACTGCTTGAAAATGAAGTTAAATATCCAAGGCTCTAGTTAAAGGTACCTTGGGTATTCCATTTTTCCAGCTTGTTTATATGTAAAATAATTTAATCCTTTGAATGTTGTTGTGCTTAGAATTTATCCCAATTTGTTGCATGATCTACTCATAGAAGAGAATATTTGTAACTCAGCACTGAACTGTGGATTCCTTGATGCTCTCTGAACTTGGTTGTTGTACGCTGAAGATGTTACCTAGTTTAGTAATGAAATGTCTGCAAAAAAAACCCCAACCAAACTGAGAGAGCACCAAGGACCTCATAGAATCTACTTGTGTTGCATTGTGCTTGCCTATTTTTTGCTCGCTAGTTTTAATTCTTATAGCATAGACTTTAAATGCATGATTGATTGAATAATTAGATTTAAGACTGCCTAACCGCCGTATGACTCTGAGCACCTTGGATTGAATTGAATTTAATACTTTATTTGGCCCAGTGTGATCAGACACACAAGGAATTTGTCTCTGGTACAGAAGCACTGAGTGTATATACAGAATAATAACAATTATAATATCAATAAAAGAGGGAGTAAATAAGATAATAAGAAGGATAAGTAACAATACTACAGTCACACTACACTAGGCAACATTGAGAGAATTAGGTGTTCAGTAGAGTGATAGCACAAGGGGAAAAACTGTCCCTGTGTCTAGTTGTTTTGGCCTACAATGCCCTGTCGTGCCATCTTGAGGGGAGGAGTTGAAACAGTTTATGTTCAGGATGCAATGGGTCAGAAAATATTTTCTCAGCCCTCCTTCTGACCCATGCAATATGCAGGTCTTCTGTGGAAGATAGACTGGTTCCTTTTGCAGTTCCTTTTGCAGTCTTAACTATCAGTTGGAGATCATAGAACCCCAAAACTTGAAGGACTCTACTGCTGATACCATGCTGTTGAATATAGTAAGAGATGGTAAAATAGAAGGGCTCCTCCTAAAATTATATGTTATATTATACATTATAAAATGAAATGACAAGAGGGTATTTTTAAACTGGTTTTTGCAGAGATTATAATAAAAGATAAAATATAGCCAAAGTTCATTACAATTGATGGAGATGATTGAAGAGGCAATTTTTGATTTTTTTAACTGTATATTTTTACATCACTCTGCAGCTTCTGTGGATACTCCATGTTGCAATATCTAAAAGAGAACACTCAGAAGAATTCATGCATGGTGTTTTTGCTTAAGATGTAATTAAACTGTAGAAGCCAATCAGGTTGCAGTCTCTAGGGAAGATATTCTACAGGAGAAGACAAGATGTCCATGCATATTTTCTGACTGCACTGTAACTAAAAAAATTAAAAAACAAATAATATATCCATAAGAATTTCACTGACCTTTTTTAAAATTTGAAAAACCAATTTACTTTAATTAGATTGAGGGAGAACTGCTGGAAAAAAATGCAAAGAATTTGTTTTATGTGGCACAAAGTTAAGTTTGTGATCATAGTAGTTTCTCTGTTACAAAAAGTAATGATTGATGAAATTCAATCAGTTAGATCTTTGAGAATTGCCAAAATAGCATATAGCTGGACCTCTCAACACCTTAACTTTGAGGGCTATATCAAAATGAACATGAACAAGTTTAATGAATATTCAGTTTATTGAGTTTAATATATTCATTCTATCATAAATAGTTTTTTAAAATAATAATCCTTAAGTAGCAACAGCATTAGACTTTTATACCACTTCATAGTGCTTTACAGTACTCTCTGGGTGGTTTACAATGTCAAGGTAATGCCCCCAACAATCTGGACCCTCATTTTACTGACCTTGGAAGGATGGAAGGCTAAGTCAACCTTGAGCCCCTTCAGGATTGAACTCCTGGCTATGGGCCACTATGAATCACACTTCAAAACTGCATTCTAATCACTGCACCACCATGGCTTAAAGGAAAGATGTTCCATAATTTGATAAATAAACAGCCAAATGACAGTATAAAATCTATGTTTATTGAAAGCAAGTTCCACTAAATTCCACTATATAGCAATAAATATATTTAGATTTGAATTTCTAAATGCATCTTCTTATTGTTGTATGAAATCTGATAAAAAATATGCTTATATATTCATACTTTGAGTTGGTCCATATGTTTAATCAAAGTCCTACAAAGCTTTTGCCAGCAGAATTCAATACTTAAGTACTTAGGCTCATATTCAAAATGCTGCATAGGTATTAACTAATCAAGGAATGTTGACAGATGATGAACTCTACCACTAATTGTGCTGCTAAGGTAACAAAACGATCTCTACTCACCTTGTAAGGTACAGTACATATCACAATGTTTGGACTGAAATGACATGCTAATAGAAGATAACTATCCTGACTAGATAAAAAATTTAAATAGCACCTTTTCTATCAATTTCTGAGCTTGATGTTTCACATTTCCAGTGCAGATATAATTTGCTATGATTTATTCCATGAAATCAATAACCTTAAGATTTGCACAGTGCCATTTTGAATCTCATTCTCTTTACACTCTGATTCTTTGCTAGAGTATGACTATGTGATGATTTAGGATGCTTAGGTACTTGTGCGGTGATGAATTTTTAGTATCACATTTCTTCTGACATGTTTCTCTTTGTCTATTTGCCAGCTGTTTTCCTATGTTTTCCCTTTTGATTTGTTTAAACAGAGTTTAAAGTTAGTTAGCCCTCAACTCAGAATAATTTGTTCATTTTTTATTTTATTTTATTGACCCTATGTTCATTTATAAGTGTTAACAAAACCAAAATATTTATTCCTAATTATTTTCCATGGAACAATGTAATATTCTTTTGCTTTGAATTATGTAGGGAAGAGTTTGTAAGATATTCCAATCAGCAAAGAAAGCAGCTATTTTTTTAATTTTTTTATCAGTTGCTCTCCTTATCATCACCTATCCTCTTTCTCATTCCCTCTACCTACCATTCTTTTTCTTACCTTATTCTCCCTGTAAAAAACTATATGACATTGCAGTGACAAATAGAAGATTGGATAGGTTGATCCCATATTAAGATACAATTAAAGTTTTTGTTTCCCAAAAGAGCCCTCTTACCTAATCACATCTATACAGTATAAAGGCAAAATTGGTGAAAAACAGCCTGTGCCTTTACAATTTTAACAAGAATCTTCAAAAAAAGATGAATTTAGCACTAAGAAGACATCACTGATGGAACATTCTTGATTGGGCAATGCAACAGTTGTTCTCTCCAGAACAATAACTTTCAGTTAATTCCAACATTCTGTGAAAACAAGGAAAAGAAAAAGAGGAAATAGCTGCATAAATACATCAAAGCAACTTGCCCATATGACCCTTTAGTCATATTCCCTGTAATAACCTGATCTAAACATCAAAACTTATTAAAGAAGGAAATTAATAGCAATTGTACAGTAGTTGTATTGATTTTATTTGGAATTCTTCATATGTGATTTTTGCCTTTGCACATGTTGTATACTGCAATTACTATTTCCCAGTACACTCCTTTAAATACAAGATAGACAGGAGAGAAAGAAGGAGGGAGGGAGGGAGAGGTTTGGCGATGTTTATATTAGAACTATACCCACATGCATAGTTAGCTACTTCATGTGCTTTGGAATGGAATAGAATTCTTTCTAGAATTCTTTACTGGCCAAGTGTAATTGGACACAAAAGGAATTTGTCTTGTGTGCATAAGCTCTCAGTGTACATATAAGCAACAAATGATAAATCATGCTCATAATAATAAAATGCAATCACCATGAATAATAAAGGACTAGCTTTGTTAGGTTTTGGGCTTTGAGTAGGAAGTTCCAAATGACCTTCCTTGGTATTTTCCTGTAACTGGTCTAAAGGGAGAGATCCAGAGGTGGTATTCAGCAGGTTCTGACCAGTTCTGGAGAACCAGTAATGGAAATTTTGAGTAGTTCGGAAAACCGGCAAATACCATCTCTGACTGGAGATTTTACAGTATTCTTCCCCTGGCCACACCTACTAAGCCATGCCCACAGAACCAGTAGTTTAAAAAAATTGAATCCCACCACTGGAGAGGTCCTTGGTAAGACAACTAGAAAGATCTTATTTTCTTAGGGAATTTCAGGGGACCAGCTTATCATGATTATCTTTTACTGGATAAACCTCTGGAACAGGTGCCAATAAAGCCTGAAATGCCTCTTACCAGTCTGTAACAATGTTGTATAATCTTCAGTACTCTTTCCCCAAACATTATTTGTTTACTTGGCATTTCTTTCATCTTTTCATTATTCCCTTTTTTTTCACCACCATCCTACTGATTACCACACATCTTTCACTTTTCTCCTTGCAATTTTTTCCTCTCTCCTGTGTCCTGATCACCAAGCATTCAATTAAGTTCTTTAAGCATTCCCAAAAAGTTGCCTCATACATCTAAAAATCTGGCTAGCCTCATGTGGCAATCCTCTATTCATAAAGAAGCCTCAGCCTTCAATTTATACTGAATTTGGCTGAATACAGCAGGAATAGATATAGATGGCTATAAAGAAACAGTCTAGGATTATGACTTGGAATCAGTAAACCGTTGTACCAGAATCTGTCCTCCAGTTTTCTTAAAATGTTTTTCCCTAGAGGAAGCAGTTTGTTTTCCTCCCTTATTCTCAGGATACCATAGAATTTCTTTAGGACTTCTTTTGATTATGTTTCTGAATTTACTCCATTGTTGCAAGGTTACTGCATTCTGTGACACATCTGTCCATCACTCTGCCATCTCCTTGGTTGCTTAAATTTTCTGATTTGAAAAAGCCCCCAGAGAGGATGCCGTACATTTTCTCCGGGAATTTAATTAAAGTATGGAAAGTCAGAAAGACTGCAGATGGCTGGAGATAAATTCAGTGAAGGACACCCCATATCTAAAGACAGTGCCAGAACACTCTATTAGGACTGCCATACCTCAGCTGCAGCCATCTGGATGGCCACTAGATAGCGGCAAAGAGGTACAAAACATTATTTTGCTGCCATGCAGTGATTGTTCAAGTCCTTGCAGCTTGGAGATCAAAGTCCTATCCTTTACTGCAATTATTTAAATAAGAAGCATTTCTTTCTTGGAAGTAAAATATCAAAAGCTGTTATTGTCTTATCAAATTGGATGAAGAATATTGTCTTATCAAATTGGATGAAGTTGTATAAGGTAAAAAAGCATAGAAGAAAATTTGAGCCCTAAAGGGCTCTTAGATGACACAAATATTTGACTCTAGATCCATGTGGCCAACTTGTGCACACAACACTGTCCTGGGCAGGAGAAGATAGTCATTTTTTGTAAGTTTGGCATGTCCTAAGTTGTATAAGGTAACAAATTAACTCCACACCAACACACATTAGTAATCAGTATACAAAAGAGATGAGATCTAAAACTAAATTACAAGCATTTTTGTTTAAAAAGTAATTCTAAAAATCCTTTCTTTATTGTCAGCAGTCATTAGATTTCACATGATCTTTGTTTCTAATGCAGCATAGGAAGATGTAGAGGAAAAAAAACATACCAAATCTAGAAAAAAAAGTAATGTTTTCATATAATTGTTGCAAAATACAAGGATCTTGAAGTAACATTGAATTATATTCCTAAAATATAGAATTTGTCATCTTGTGAAGAGCCTTGGCTTTATTGAACTTGGTGATTAAGATAAGATAACCCTATGTTACTAGAAAGAAAGCCACTCCTAATTTTGAGGAATAAATCTGGGATATAAGTTTGTTAAGGCTAGGTCACACCAGCCAACGGATGCAAAATGAATGCAAAAAGGACACAGCGGATGAGCAAATTTTCCATCCATTGTTATCCGCTCTCAAAAGTGCCCCAAATTTGCATAAACAGAGCGGACAACAACGGAAAGGAATGGACGTGTGGAGGATGTAGCGGGGATGTAAAGCGGATGTTCGTAGGAAGCCTAGCTGATGAAAGCAGATGGAAGCGGATGACACATCCGCAGGGCTTCCGGGGGAGAACAGCAAAGCAGACGCATAGCGGACGGAACGGATGCGTAGCGGATGCGTAGCGGATGACGTGGATGCATCACAGACACCAAAAGGATGCCTAGCGGATGTCTAGCGGATGCAAAGCGTTCACTGCGCATGCAGGGAGGATGAATTGTGGAAGCTCCATGGATATAAAAGGAGGCAGCTCGCAAGCAGGTCACCATTCAGAGGAAAGACCTGCTGCCAGAGACATCTTGAGAGAACACCATGGGGAAGGAGAGGAAGCTTGTGCCTACTCCTGCCAGCCCTGGCAAGAAGGACAGAACCACCATCCCACCCCCTGGCGCTGACTCTGAAGGTGCTGGTGCTGGTGCTGCTGCTCCTGGCACTTCTGGTGTTGCTGCTGCTGGTGCTTCTCCTGCTGGTGCTGCTGCTGGTGTTGCTGGTGCTTCTCCTGCTGCTGCTGCTTCTCCTGCTGCTGCTGCTGTGATGGACCAGCCCCAAGGCCCTCACAGCCCTGCTGCTGAAGGCCCTGAAGCCCCTGCCAGAGGGAGGAAGAAGCAAGGCAAGGAGAAGGGGGAGAGGAAACAGTACTCCATTTCCAAGGACCATGAGGAGGAGGTGCTGGAATGGCTGAGGGAGAATGAGTACCTGTGGAGGAAGGGCCACAGGCTCTATCGCGACACCAAGCGGAAGCAGGCAGCATGGAGACAGAAGGCAGAGAGCCTGGGCTACATTTCAGATGTCCTCCTGGGGTGGTGGAAGCATATGCACACCTGGTATGGCAAGCTGCACCTGAAGAGATCCGGGCAGGCCGCTGTCAAGCTAACTGATCAGGAGACCTATGTCGTGGCTAGGTGCAGCTTCCTGGAGGGTGAGATCCACCACCGAAGAGCAGCCCCTCTATCAACCCTCTCCCTCAGACAGCCCACAGAGAGCCACTCCTCTTCCAGCCAGGAGACAGCTACAGTGTCCAGGCAGTTGTCTTTGGAGGGCCCCACGACAGAGACACCCCCCCACAGCTGCACTCCCCGTGCCAGAGGACGTGGAGGATCCCCTGTCTCAGATGGAGCAAGAAGAGGCAGCCACCAGAGACCAACCCACCCCCACCCCCAGCTCCACCTCCACAGAAAGCAGGCAAAGAGGCGGGCCAGAGGGACAGAGCCACACTGTCTTCTTGGAGATCAGGGACACAATCAAAGCAAGCACAGATCTCCTCTCCCAGCTGGTCCACTTTGACATACCATCCTCCAACTGCAAGCCCTTCATCACATACGTGGGCCAGACCCTCATGGACATGCCCGAGGCCCAGTACCAGGCGATGAAGGAGAGGATCACAGCTCTTCTGCACCACCCTCCAGGCCCAGCTGAACCTGCTGCTACCCACTCCAGGTCTGCCCCTCCACCCCAGCCGATGTCACAGCTCTTCCACGGATTTCAGCAGCCCCTCGCCTACCAAGCCTACCACTACCAGGACTTCCCACAGTAGAGGCAGCCCTTCCCAGTCCAGACCCAGGTTCCTCGGATGCCACAGATGCTACAGACGCCTCAGCTGACCCAGCTGCAGACCAGACAGCTCCACTACACTCCTCCTTCCTCCACCCCACAGCCAAGCCCTTCCTCAGAACATCTGTCATCAGTCTTGGGCCTCACATCCCAGGTACTCGATGAAGGGCCTCTCAACCTCACGGGACTGAGTCAGCTCTCTGAGAGATTCCTGCACACACCATCTCCTGTTGTACTCTCAGGGCCAGGCACCCCAATGGCGCCTCAGATCACACTTCAGCAACAGCCACCTCCACAGTCCCTGGCCCCTTTACATCTGAGACAATGGGCACGCCTCAAAGTGACTGAAAAGAGTGCCAGAGACTGAGTTGTTACCTGCTCACCTTATCTTTGATTAAAGACACTTTACTTGAGGCATTTTGCTTTTTAATAAAGTCATACAGTTTGTTATTAATAAAGGTTATCTTTGCTTCACACACTTGGTTCATTTTTTTTACTTAATAAAGTGTTGGGGAAAACTTTGAAAAAAGGGTTAAGCCTTTGCATGCTTGTGGGATGGGAAAGGATAGCTGTGGGTTGGATAGCTGTGGGATGGGTAATGATAGCTTTGGGATTGGTAACTATAGCTGTGGGGTGGATAGCTGTGGAATGGGAAATGATAGCTGTGGGATTGGTAAGGATAGCTGTGGGATGGATAGCTGTGGGATGGGTAAGGATAGCTGTGGGATGGATAAACCTCCAGTGCAAGCATAGTGGGACTGTATGGTCCACTCTCCCAGCTGCCACACATATGGTCCTTTATTATCAATAACAATTTAATCATTGATCCACACATTTCAGTATAAACAAAACTCTTTATTAATGCCCTATTAATTGTAAGGCCACTCAACATACATGGCACAATCTCATCAGTGTGATGAGACAGGCTGAAGGAAGCATCCATTAAGCATCTACCATCCTGTCTTGCCACTCCACTGCTCCAGCTGGGGAGTTGCACCAGTGTTTCAGGAGGTTGCGCTGCTTCTTCCCTCCACGTGAAGCTCTGTTGGGGCCTTGCACATCCACAGTGTCTATCAGGTTTAGTCCTTGCCTCCATTCACCAGGCTCCATGTCCCCATTGCCTTGTAGGTGGTCCACAAGCCTGTTCTGCAACACTGGGTAGCGGGTGCACATGAGATTGTACAGGATGCAGCAAGCTTCCACGATGCTGGTTGCGCTCCAGCCCCTCCTTGAGGTCACTGGCGTTGTATACCTGGGCATCTGAAGATGAGCCGTTGCCTGAAGCATCGATGTACATGAACTTGTAGTCAGCATCAACCATGGCAAAGAGGATGATGCTGAAGAAGCCCTTGTAGTTGAAATAATTGGACCCTGAGTTGGGTGGAGCTTTGCAGGCCACGTGCTTCCCATCAATGGCTCCAACGGTGTGGGGAAAGTTCCACCTCTGATACCACTGCGCTGCAACTTTCCTCCAGCCTTCTTCAGTGGTGGGGCACTGGAGGAGCTCCTCCACGTATTCTTCGATGATGGCCTGCACCACTTCTCTGACCACAATGCTGATGGTGTTGTGTGGCACCCTCCAGGCATACTGCATGTTTCTGTACGTGGTCCCAGAAGGCCAGGTGGCACAGAGTCAGTGCCACCTTCAGTCCAGGGTCCAGGCTGGTACGGAAGTTGGTGTTTGCCTTGGTCAACCTGGGTCTCAGACACTCCACAACTTCATCAAACATGGCTGGTGGCATCCTCATGAAGTGCTGGAATGCACGAGTGTCTTCATTCCTCAGCTCCACCCTCAGCTTGTCATAGAGTCCAAATTCTGCTCTTCTCCTGATCCATCATCGGACCCAGACAGTTCTTGGATGTCTCCTTCTCTTTGCGTAGAAAAGGTGAAACAGTCTGAAGAGGGCTTGGTTCTGGTATTGAATGATGGCAGCTACCAAAAGGAGTGTGCAATGATCCATGGTGGAGATCAATGGATGATGTGGAAGAGCAAGAGCAAGGCTGAAGAGGTCTGCACACCAGGGCTGCTGGACTGAAAGTGAGATCCAGGTGTTTTCCTCCCCCTTTTTATAGGAAATGTTGGTTTTCCGCTAGGTGTCCTTCCACATACTCTAGGCATCCTCCAGACATCCTAAATATCCGAGATACATCCCATATACGAACGTTTTGTCCGTTTTAATGCTTTCTATATGGGGTGCATCCGCTTTCATCCTTTCTATGTCTGTGCTACTCATGCTGTGTGGACATTCCGCATACCTTTCGCTTCCTGCCTCTTTCCGCTTTCCGCTGGAGCGGATGTGAGTTGCGCAGATGTCCAGAGGATGCCAAGAGGATACATCGGACGTGTAACGGATGACAACAGACGTAGAACATTTGTTGCCCGTATGTGTCGTGGATGTAGATCGTACGCGGCGGAAAGTTCATGAAATAGCAGTAGACGGATGTGTTACGGAGAGAGTGTATGAAAGACATACTCAGTGAGTACACAATGGATGCATCGCGTTTTCCAACGGATGGCAAGCTTTTTTGTCCGTTTTACATCCTCTTTGCATCCGTTGGTTCAGTGTGACAGGGGCTTAATCTATTTTTTAACTCTTTTGTGTTCTAAAAATGAGATGATGGCACAATGTTGTTGTGTGGTCCAGATTTAATGATCATCTCAATGATTGATTTACTTTCATAAAGGTATTTATATCTACCTTTTGTTATTGTTTTGTTTATTTAATTACTATATTTAGTTTTATTGTATAACTACTATTCACAGTTCACTTTCTTTTTTTGCACATTTATTTATATTTAAACCATGTATATAGTTGCTCACCTTATAGCAAATGTTAGGAATGATAGTCACCTAACAGTTGGGTTGGCAATATATAAACCAGGATAGTTATTTAATACTGTTGTATCTTTGTGAGAGTGCTGTAATTGTGATTGGCTGAGGTTCCTCCAATGACCATAAGATGGAGCCAGAAACCTGGTTTGTTCTCTTTTTGCATTTCCCTGTTGCCTTTTGCCTGATCGTTGTTCTGCTTGAATTGCTATGAGTCTTGCAAACTGTTAGCAAACTCCATTTACTGAACTTTGTTTATGATACTGGACTTTGTTTTTGGATTATCCCTGGTCTGATTGTGTTGAATACTACTTGCTTTAACCATGTATGATTTGGACTGTTTGTTGCACTTTGTTTACCCATCTACTGGAAGTAAAACCTACATTTTACTATTCAGTGTGTCTGTATGCTGGTTGTGTGTTATTCAAAACCACTCTCACTACATTTCCCTGAGTGCATTCATTCTCCTAACGGGGAATACCACAACAGCAATGACTATAAAGTACTGTATTAATCACTTATAACATTTACAAGAACATGTTTTTTAAATATATATATATATAATTATGCTGCAAAGTACTGAAAAATTGTTGTGTTACTGCAGAACAATGTAGAAGAGAAAGAGAGGAGAAAACTGAGATGGAGCAATCAGTTTCCACTTTCAAGTGAACAAGTGAAATGTCTTTTTTTTTTTTTTTCAAAAAATGAATTTGAAATATTTCCTTGTTGCCCTTTCTGATGCAGAATATCAGTTGGAGACTATCATGAAGCTCCTTTTCCAATCATGAACTTCAGAGCTGACATCCTACTTTCCCACCTAAATGTGAATAAACAGATTAGTATACTGTAAATCACAAGAATTACTATGCTACACTCTTTTATATTCCTCTTCAGCTGGCTATACAGACTTCCAGGATCTTCACTCCATGCATCTTTCCCAGCAATTTCCTACTTTTGCTTCCCTTGTGTAATGGTCTAGATCACAGGTATCAAACTTGTGGCCCACGAGCCAGATGCGTCATGCGCTGGTCATAATTACCCTCAGTCTAGGAAAGGAGAAAAAGTTGTGATACATTAGATGACAACAACGTATCATTGTGAGTTTTTATACCCCTGTTCTAGATCCTCTGCATAGACTCAATCATCATTGATTAATGCTGGCTCTTTCCTTCCATTTTCTCTACCCCAAGTTTGCATTCTTACAGTTTTATTTTTCCCAGAATTGCTGATATCCCCATTATCTCTTTTTTGAATACATAAAGACCAGCCCACAGGAAACGAGTCCCCTACTATAGAAGTTCTTCTATCACATTTACATAGAAATCACTAAGTTCAAAGGTAGACATTTAAGAGGAAATTAACAGGCATTCTCTTGAAACCAAAAGGACTTGAATGCCACACAAAATATTCTAATTTGATTTTAAAACAGCCAATTTCATGAGCTACTATAAAGAACAGATTTTTTTTGGAATAATCTTTCATAGACCACATTTTATTTTATCAGAAACATGGAGCATGTAAGAGAAGGAATTTATGTATATGTAATATTATACATGTAATAATGTACATGTAATATTTTTAGACTATGCTTTTTGGAACAATATCAGGGTATACTTTCATGGTTCTTCATCAAGTGTAAATGAAAATGTACAACAGTTTGGAATTATTCAACATCAGGGAAAATCTATGAAGCTTTTTAAGAAAAGTAATATCACTAACTGTTAATGTAAGGAATATTGAAAAATATGTTTTTAAAACTCTCTACAGGTAGTTTTATATCTCTCAAAGTAGTCACCTAGCACAGATAGGGATCAGCTTGGTTGGGAATTCCCAAATTCTGGAAACAATAGTCCCTATCTATTTCTAAGTCACTTGTTAGGAAGGGGTCTCTAAGGAAAGGCAACAATTAAGATTAGTCCACCTAATTTGAGTGATAATGTTACATGTTCACAGAGAGTTTTAAAATGCCAGAAAAATGCCAGACTATAATCTTTCCATGAAGAGAAAGTGTATGATTATATAAAACTTTCAGAGTACAATAAAAGTCTAAAGAAAATATAATCATTATTGTTGGTTTATCGCCTCAAACATGTTATTGCAAATGTCATTATATCAGATGAGTTGGGTAACAGGTTTTTCCATTTTTTGCTTTATTTGAAAAGGTGATTCATTGTCTCATGCTGTTTAAGATGTCAGTCCTGCTAAAAGGAAATGAGCAGCGCTGATTCACATGTGCATATTTCCCTTCATCAAAATATGTGATTAAAGAAGTGTTATTCTTTAGAAATGGTCTTACCCAACTCTGAAACAGGAGTGTTTTTCTTTATTGAAACATAATCTATCACAGCAGCCTCCATGGTAACTGCATATGCTACACATCCCCTACGGGACTCATAGTTCAAATACCAAAACAGTCATAGTGGAGATAATTTTAATGCTGTTCTCTAGTAGCCTGACAAGTAATTGGAATCATTAATTCTTAGCACATTCAATCTACCATATTAGAATGACTAACAGTTTGGTATTAAATTGCAGCATATTTAGTAATAGCATCCTAGTTCTTTAAATTTTACCAACATACACTAGCAGATAGATGTACCACTGATTTTAATAGAACTATAGTCCTTTTTAAATGTATTTCACTTTATTTATTTCAAGTACTTTTATGCCAGTTCATTCAGGATGACTCTTAGTAGATTATAGCAAAGTATCAGGCATATAAATGTAAGCCCTATAAATAAACATGTAAAATCAATAAATACTCCTCCACCTCACAATAATATAAATATCATCTTTGCTTTGTGTGTGTGTGTGTGGGTGGGAATGCTTGTGTACACACAAATGCACATGTGCATCATCAAGTCAGTTTTTCACATCTGAAGGGTGCCTAGATTAGTCTCTGCAATTTTCTTGAGGGACTCACCCAAAGTTTCCCAGGTGGCCTTGTGCCTAAAGTGGGATTAGAACTCATAGTCTCCTGGTCTCTAACCTGATGCTTAACTAATATACCAAACTGGCTCTCAAACTCTTATCTTTATCCATTAAAAATTCTATGCTATTTTAACAGAACCACCAATTTTCAAAAGTTCAACAGCTAATTCCACAATCCCATATGCTTTTAAAGGATCCATGTTTTTAACAGTTTCCTAAATCTCAAGAATAAAAATGCAATTGTTAAATTTGATGGAAGACCTTGTTGAAAATGCCCATCTCTGTGTCCCTTCCCAGGGACCATACAAACATTCTTTGCAGGCATATTTTGCATGGATAGAATTCTGGGATTGTTCCAAAAATCATTAGCAACACTGGCAGATGAGAGTGTGAATTCTAAAACCACACTATTCTGAAACATAATGTTAAGGTATCAAAAAGTAAAGTTTAACAGATAATGATAAGATCCTAAAGAGTAGGCATAGTTCTATGTGAAGAGCCAGTAAACAGCAGAAATCCAATTGTGCCACCAATCAACTCAGAAATTACTATATGAACCATAATGAAGAAGCAGTCAGAGAAGAAAGGAATAAATGTAGACTGCTTAGAAGTCTAAGAAGAAAGTCTAAGAGTCAGTTTGCTGATGATTAGAGGCTAGAAGCCTGGAGAGTATGAATTCTGGTCCTGCTTTAAGGCATGTATGCTCTTGGGCAGTTACTCTTTCAGCCCAACCTACCTCACAGGGTTGTTGTTATAGGAAAACTAGGAAGAGGAAGAAATACAGGTAGTCCTCAACTTACAACCACAATTGGACGCAAAATTTATGTTGCTGAATGAGAAATTTGTTAAGTGATCTGACCATTGCTATGGACTGATAGCAACATCCTCCTACATCTGTTCAGTTGGTGAATACAGTAATAGAAGAAGAAATTCAATTCTGGAAAAATAATACAGTAATAGAAGAAGAAATTCAATTCTGGAAAATACCTGAGGGAGAAAAATGATCCAAATTTAACTAAGTAGGCTCTTCTCTAGAATACTGTAGAATTACATGAAGAATTCTTTGGAGCCCAAGACTATTATTGTCTCTGCATAGGTGTTTGCTCAGCTCAGTCTTCCAGAATTTCTCACCTTTCTGCCATCTAGCTAGCATTGACCAACATGGGAGCAGCTGTGGAGTAGAAATGACAGATTTGGTTTCATTTGCCTTCCCTTTGCCTTCCCTGTTATTTTTGATACAGCAACTATTGGTTCCTATTTAGGCTACTATGTCAAGATTGTGAAATCTGGACCACCATTTGACACCACAGCAAAACACACAGAAAACTTTTATCTTGTTGTAGCATCTAGGTGTCATGTGATATTTTTGTTTTGCCCAGCTAGGGTAGCTCTACCTGATATGATCAGCTTGTTAAAAGCCTGGATCAAGGAATGGGGTAGTAAGTAGATCAGAGGGAGTCCTAGCACTTTTGTATCCCAAGGTTGCTGTTTCTCCTAATTGTTTCTTCAGGCAGAACTCTCTGTTTCAATCCTGTGTGTATACTTTGGTAAAAAAGAAAAAAAAAGAACCAAATCCAATTCCAACAATTTGTGTTTTCTTACAGTTAATGTCACCAGTCTTCTAAATTCTGTCACTGAATTAGAAATAAGAAATTCTGCCACATTTAGAAAAGTAGACACCGTGTCCTTTGGATTCTGTGAATTGGTGACTTTAAAGAAGTGGGAGGTTCCCCTCTCCCTTTGGAATAGAAAGGAGGAGAAAATGGTTTTCTACTAGAGCTTTGCATATTTCAGACATGATTCAGAAGCTCTTCAGACTTAATATGAGTACAACTCTTTTCTGATAATTCATTAGAATAGCCAGATTTCCATAGAATCTAGAAAAAGGTACCATCTGAACTTTAATTAATAGATTCCTTAAAGCAGTGGAACTTTATTTTCAGGCTCTTGCACAAGCTTCAAAAGGGCTAATGAGCAATGGAATAGTCTTGCACTCTTCAGGGGACCAAGGCACTTCTGAATAAATTCCCAAACCATACGTGAGACTAATATCCACCTCACTATATAGATGGATTAAACCCACCTGCTGACCCATCACATCTGTTTTCAGGCCCTCTCAATGTCCACTATAATTATTAGATGGAAAAATCCCATAGCAGAATAAGAGAGGCCGTGCTCTTTTTTGCGGGGTTCATGTTTTAGCATCAGATGATGGCAAAATTTTCTGCCTGACATTCTGATAAGACACTGCCAGTCAGAATAAACCATGCTGAGTTAGATACAGCCCGAGTGTTACTTTCAGAAGCAAAATAGATTATTTTGAGGAGAGAGGGTCAGTGGTTTCATTGTCAAGAACTTTAGTAGGTTTCTGGCTGTAGCAATTTTTTCTATACCTAGGAGATACAGTACCATTTTAGCCCTACAATGACTTTTGATTCTATAATCCTTGTAGCAATGAAGATCAGCAAATTAATTATATGTCATGGTAAAGACTGAAATCTATTGATATATCAGGTATTCACAAATATTCAATTTCAATGAAAAACCATTGGGGTTTTGCTTTTAGAAAGAAAAGTAAATGACACTGTCTGAAGTTATCATTCATTAATTTGAATCCTGTTTCATGCCTGTCATATGAGTATAAACTTCTCTTCACTATTATCTTATTCCACATATATCTTTAAAGGATTCACAACTTCTCCATTTCTAAATGATGTCCTACAACAAATCAGATTCTACCACATAGCTATTGAGACCCAGGTCAAATAGGCGATGATACTGTTCTAAAAGCATTGGAAAAATAATCATCCATGTATTAAAAATGGCCTTCAGTGAGACTTGATCTTGCATGGCCAATTTTCCAACTTAATTAGATATCTCAGCCATATGAGAAAATCTGACATTTTCACATTCCAGAATTTTATGTCAAAATGTAAATGCCCATGAAATCCACGATGCTTTGTAATACATGCACTTAACAATGATTCATGTTTGGTAAAAGCTACATATTCAACTAGGATGTTCATTATAATTACTGTGCCAGGAGAATTTAGAACTGGAGCTTAAAAAGGAGTAACATTTACACGATGTATAGAATTGATAAGTCTTAAGCAATGTTCACACTCCAGTCCATCTATCTGCTCAAAGAGGGAACAGAATATTGGACATTTAAGTGGGAGAAAATTGGATGATGTTTGAGAGAATTGCTGATATTTTATTGGGTGACAAGCTTTTTTCTTTCTTTCCTTTTATTCTTTCTTTCCCCAAATGATGAGCAAATCCAAGTTGTAACACTTAGCATCATCTTAGCTGTAGTTAGCAGCTGGATTCCTAATGTCTTGACAAAGACAATGTGGCTATGGTGTTTGTGAGAACACCCATGAATATCCCAAAGCTTGCCCTCATTTTTTCACATTATCTTGATGATGATTTAAATATTTTCACCTGACATCATTTTACAATTTGCAATGAAATAAGTGTAACTGACTGTAGGGTGAATAATGGGAACAAACTTGCCCTGCTTTGAATTCCACAGACGCCCCCCTGGAATGAGAGACAACATTTGAGTGGACTATGTGTTTTGTGAAGGAGAAATCCCACCTGCCAGTTTTCTGTGGAAAATGTATTCTTTTTTTCAAGGGCACTTCTGAAGTATCTGTCTCCTCTTTTTTGTTAAAGTTTGTCTTCCTTCCTCATTGTTTATCATGGCAGCCAATTTGTTAATTAGCAACCATCCTATTGCAGCCATTTTGTAACATATCTACTTTATCCCAAATATGCCCAAAGCCTCTCCCTCCCTATACAATTCCCCTACTTTTGTGGTAGAACGAACAGTTCATTTTGTATTCATCAAAATAAAACAAGGATTAGATGATTAAACAATTAGGATTTAGGGGATAATTTTGTAATTGGTGTCTGATGGTGACTTTTTTTATTCTGTGAAGAAATATATTTAGAAATATATAGTATATATCTTACTTCAAGCATATGTAGAAGGAAGCTGTGGTGATGCAGTGGGTTAGAATGCAATATTGCGTGCTAATTCTGCTGACTGCTGATTGCCAGCAGTTCAGCAGTTCGAATCTCACTGGCTCATGGTTGACTCAACCTTCCATCCTTCCAAGGTTGATAAAATGAGGACCCAGATTGTTGGGGACAATATGCTGACTCTGTAAACCACTTAGAGAGGGATGTAAAGCACTGTGAAACAGTATGTAAGTCTAAGTCAGGGATTCCCAAACTTGGCAACTTTAAGACTTGTGGATTTCAGCTCCCAGAATTCCTCAGCCAGCTTTGTGAAGTTGAAGTTCACAAGTCTTAAAGTTGCCAAGTTTGGAGACCTCTTGTCTAAGTGCTATTGCTATATTGTAGAAGTAAATGGAATGGCCTTGAAGGACAGACCCTAATCCATCCCCCAAAATTAACTTGACAGAAAATCTCAGACAGGCCCCTTCCTAATTCATGGGGAGATAAAGGAATAGAGGGAGAAGGGAATTGTGAGATTCTGTTACTATAGCCATTCAAATAAATGTCATTTTAAGCCTATATGGTTTCATAGCTGGTCTACTTCATAGGCTGGCAAACACTTTGTGTTGTATTCATATATTTAAAATGACAAATTGATCATATAAATGAAGTTTAAATTTAAATTGAAAACAAATAACATTTCCCACAAATCTTAACTATTAAATGAAGCTGTTTCAAGGTAAGCTTTAGTCTGGAATAGTATTGACGAACATGAAAGTCAACAAGTGATTTAAACAGGTACAAATACTCTACCCATATTTCTGACTTTTTCAATACCTTTCTGCTAAACTCTCAGAGATATGCGTGATAAATTGATTGTGAACCTTGTTAACAAATGACTCTCTTCCTCTTTGCTCTGGGCCTTCATTTTTGGATTATTGTTATTAAACATTAGAATCACCCACCTTGGCCATTTCATTTTGTTGGCTCTGTTGCTAAAACAGCTCAATAGCAAAGTACTTTTTTATATACAGATCTTGGGTTAAATTTCTGGCATCTGACCAGGCATCAGGTGATAGAAATGACAGCTATTGGAGTATTTGGTGTTCTCCTGTCAGTCAGAAAAAGCAGCTCTAACTTGATATAAGGCAGTTGCTTTTGTTTCCTGCCCATGCACAACCTCCCCCCCACCCAGTGATTTAGCAAACCAATAATATGGTTCTATAATTCTTTAAATGGAGAGTTCTTTAAAATAGAATTATTTGTACATGGTATTAATTTCCTGAAGGCATCTGAGTAGAATTTATTCATGGAATAAACTATGCCAAATCTGCCTTTCCTCCCCCACCTTCCTCCCTCTCTATCTATCTCATCTATCTATATCTATCTATCTATCTATCTATCTATCTATCTATCTATCTATCTATCTATCTATCTATCTATCTATCTA
>BLBF01000005.1:32964309-32991150 GCA_015471245.1 Laticauda colubrina
CTATCTATCTATCTATCTATCTATCTATCTATCTATCTATCTATCTACCATCTTTGTGTGTGTGTGTGTGTGTCTGTGTGTCTACGTACTTTTTGGGAAGTTTGAAACATTGTTTCCACTTCCATAGACAAATCACATTTGGGTTGGCAATACATAGTTATTTCAGGAAAAAATTGATTTGGTTTCTTTTGTACATTTAAAATTCTCAGATTTTATGTGCACATTGTTGGAAGAAAAGTAAATAAAATAGCCAGACATTTTCCAATTAGAACATAAATATGAATGGCCCAGAGACTGCCTAATAAAACAGGACTGAACTGGAAAATCAATGCATTATCTGAATTTACAATCTTAACTTGTAATTGGATGAGGGATTCATCAAATCTGAATATTATTACAAAGTTTTCAGCCTTTTATTCAGAAACATTAGGTTTAATATACCACATTCATTTGACCCTGTATATAAGAACCACTTTATAATATGTATGTTTCCATTTTCATCCATATTTACTTGTGGTTTATATCTTACCTAAGTACTGCATCAACCAGTTAACTGAAAAATAAGAACTTTGGAAACCTATAAAATATCTCTATGAAGTATGATCACATGTTGATCACTTTTTCTTATGTACATATTCAAAATATGCATGTATGAAAAAAGGATCCTAACCATTTATCTTACCAGATAGTTAAGTCCTACCACTTCCAGAATGGCTGGGAATTATGAGAACTGTAGTCCATATCATTTTGGAGTCCACAGCAAGGGAAGATTGGTATATTTTATTTGTTCAGGAATATACTCTCTGTGGACTTTAAAATTATATATATAAAACAGATAAATTCAGTAACTAAACTTATATACTCCTTAGTTGTTATGAATCCATTGGTCCAAAGCACCAGAAATGACAAGGGATCCACTCTTCTAAATCAACAACTTTCTGTCCTGTCCTCACCCACAGTGAACAGAAGGAATATTCAGGTAATACCAATATCATTAGGGAAGGGAGGAAGGTTCCAGATACAACAATAGAAAAGAAGATTGGAGAAAATAAGCCATTCTTCCTCAATATCAAATAAAATATCAGTGAGATTTCTGATGTGGCACAACATTGTTATCTTGTAGTAAATCTACATTTTAGGTAGAAATTAACAGTTGTACATTGTACAGAGATCTGTATTTTTCTTTATACTTTTGTTCAGTGTTGTGAACTATAGAAGTGACCACAATTGCAACCAACAATTCAGTTGTTTCGCGAAATAGTCATTAAGTGAAATTGCTACTCTACTTTTGATCCTATAATCTAGCTTTCTTTTGCTTTACAGACCTTCAAAGATTACTTTTTCATCATCATTGTAATGGCTTGCTAAAGAAGGCTGCCTGTATAGCAGGAATTTGGAAACTAAGAAACCCTTTTGACCAACTCAGTCGTAATGCATGAAGGGACAGTAAACCTCAGAGTGAGCCATTTTATAATGGATATTTGTGTGCGTGGGGGGGGGGAGGAGAGAGGGAGGGAGATAATTATGTTTGTTATGAAAAAAAGAAACACAGGTGGAAAGTGGGTATTCAGAAAAAACACATACTTCTCCTGGTTCTTATTAACACACAAGATTCATGAAGATGACCTCTTCTGTGGTCTTCAAATGGGCATTTTAACAGGTGGAGACAGTAAGGGAATTATTCCAGGATGAGATTGTAGTTCAAAGTCCTCTTCCAATTTTACCAGAAGTAGCTGAACTTTTAGGACAGAAGGGTCACAGACAAAGTTATTCCTAAAGGCCTACACAAAACCTGAGAGGCCCTTATAAATATTCAAATACTTATGGCAGATCCATGCAACATTCACATTTAGACAGGTGAGGTAAATGAGAGCCAGTTCTAAAATTTCCCCAGTAAACTTATGTTTATTATGCCAGTTCTAATTATCATGCAATCTAGTGGCTTTAAGGCTTATGTTTTCTTACACCACCAGGCACCACAAACATTAAAGCATTTTATACTGTCATTGTACATCAATGTTTGCACTTGGTTATACATATATACAGAAACGATTCACACCTTGCTATTTCCTTCTTTCAAATGAACGTAATTTTACTGTGAAAGCAACTTTTTAATAAATGTTATAAGAAATACAGCAAGGCACCATTTTTTTTAAAATGTGGGGTTCTTTTCTCATTACCACTTCAAGAAGCATAGTAGAAAACCAAAATGTTTTATTTAATTTAGTACAATGTTAACAATTCTTAATATACAACACTACATAGCTGTTTCTTGAAGTGTTGCATAGTTTTGTTTTTGCTAGAAAAAGCAAAAGGATACATTTGCATTTACTTTGTATAACCGATTCTTTTTAATTCAGGAGCAATTGTTTCCTTTTTGCTGAAATCAAAATTTTCCTTTCTAAAATACTTTCAATAAACAATATGGGTTGTACACATAAAATACCAAATTTGATACATAAAATGGGATAATTGATAACATGTGCAGTTCTGAAATGATGGCTTGAAATGATCACAGAAACTGTGCAACTGCAAAATCATTAAAATATTAGTGGATGAGATACAGAAGCGTACACATTTGAAAAGAAAGTTGTTAAAGAGGTAGCTCGACATATAAACCCAAATGAAAGAAAAACGTTTTTCTACAAAGCCAAATGATATCTCAAATTGCTCCAGCATATGCAACCTGGTTACAAAGCCAACATGTACAAATAACATTTGGAAAGAAAATTTATCATGGGAGTTAAGTGTAACAAAAGGCAGTGATACAATGGAATTAGAGGTCATCTCAGGGTTTAGAGGATAAGCCTACATCTGAAATGCAGCCAAGTTTCTAAAAGGAAAAAGGGAAAGAAAAGGAAAGAAAAGTAAGAGCATGCTACATCAAATATAATTCCATTTGTAAAACACATTTTTTTTCTAAAATAGCCACATTAGCAGTTTATATGATTTCACACCAGTGTCCTTACAGATATATGCAAAAGC
Organism: Laticauda colubrina; assembly: GCA_015471245.1. Lineage (NCBI taxonomy): Eukaryota > Metazoa > Chordata > Lepidosauria > Squamata > Elapidae > Laticauda > Laticauda colubrina. Next base: position 32,967,295 of record BLBF01000005.1, read on the forward strand.
AGCTATGAACAGCAATTTTTCGTAGCTTATGGTTTAAATCAGAGTTATGTCTTTTCATTGAAGTGGAAACCCTCATTGATTTTTATAAAACAAGATTTAGTTTCAAAAGGCACAGGGGAAATAATCAAGTTTGACCTTTTCCCTCAATCCCAACCTTTTAGGTATCTGTGAACATGCTTCCTCTACCTTCTGAAACTGTATCAATCAATAGGCACATAAGACTCAATAAAGGGCACCCAGCCAACCAATATAATCTGCAATCCTGAGCCTATTACATGGAAATATGTCCTATTAAAATCAGTAGGATTCACTGTCCAATAATCTATATAGGCTTGAGATTATATAAATATGGCTATAATCTAAAATATTCTATCAAATTGTCTCTAAAATAATAAAAAATAAGACAAAGATAAATAATCCATTAATTGATATTGCCATAATATTTTTTCCCAGGAGGAATGATTAATATAGATAATTGTCCACTTATGTCTGTATAAACAATGGTTCAAAATTATGATATCTTCAGAAAAACTGACTTATGACCAGCCCTTGCACTTACAAATGTTGCCCCATCCCCATAATCACAAAATTTCCAATTTGAGCCCTTGGCAACAACAACAATTTACAACTGCTTGCAGCATCCTGTGGTTACATGGTCATGGTTTGTGGCCTTTGCAGTTGGTTTACAAAAAAGTAAATTAGGGAAGCTTCATTTGCTTAATGATTGTAAAATTATTACAATTATTAAGTAAAAATGTTTGTAAAATTACATCTGGTCACATGATGGCTCACTTTATGACCTCACTGACTTATGATGGAAATTCCAGTTCCAATTATTGACATGAGTCAAATACTACCTGTATTTCTGACGGAATTTTTTTTCAGTTTGGAATTCTGGATTAACCTGTGCAACAAAGAGCCAAAGCATAGGATGAAGATTATATATATATAAAAAACCTATTAGAATACAGTTAAGGGATTAGTACAAAGTACCTTATCACAGTATTTCCAAGGAGGCACTCTAGCCTTGCATATTATACTTTCCAAATTGTAAAAATATCTGCAGTTATCCAGTCACCTTCTTGTTTAATATTAATTAATGTGGATCTCTCTCTCTTTCTCTTTCTCTCCCTTTCTCTCTCTTCACAAATTTTAAATACAGGCCTATATCTAGCCTGAACACCTTAAATTGGCTTTTAATAATACATTTTTAAAAAACAAACCATTGGAACTGTACGTAAGCTTTTTAAATATCTAAAATTATATATAGCTAAAAAAATAAATTTTTCAACTTAATGAAAATAAAATTATTGTGGTACTGTTTATATAAGAATTAAAAAAAATACTACTTTGACAAAATACTGATTAAAACATGAAACAAACCAGGAGGTTAATCTAAATCTTCAATGTTTATTAAATCATGAAACAAACCAGGAGGTTAATCTACATCTTCATTCCTTCATTATTTCTTGGACCAATATCACCATTTGGTAATAATCTCCTTGGTTAAGGAGAATGGAAGATGTCTTTGGTTGGTTGTTCCAGTTCTGGCCACTTCTAGACCTTTCCTGTCAGTTTGTGTGAACTTAATAGCATAGCTCAATGGTAGAATATAGATGTTTTCAGCACTAGTCAATGATAGTACAAATAGTTTGCAGACATGAGGTAATGAGCCTCTCTGGGATCAAATCGAACTAATTTTAAAGTAAGAACATAATATAATGATAATAGTAAGAATAATAATATCTCACATCTTTGGGAAGAAGTAGACAGGTGGATATAAATGCCAAATCCAGTCTAACTATCTGGCTGACCGTGTGACAAAACACAATATCAGCATGACAACATCAAGCACAATGAAGTTAAGAAGAAAGTCAGAAGTGAATACATCATGAAAATGAAGATCTTCAAACACCATCTAAGCAATTAACAAAGAGGCAATCCAAGCTATTGGATATACAGTTGGTACAGTGGACTGGACTCAAGCCATGGAACTAAAAGTCCTGGATAGGAAGACCAGAAAAATAATGACAATGAATCATGCTGAAAGGTGCTTTTCAAATCATGACCTGGATGATTGAGAATTTCCATAGACTACGAATCATGTCCTTCATCTTCACTGTGATGTTGACAAATTATACTTATGAAGGAAGATAGGTGGGCATGGAATGTTGAAAGTACCCCAGGCAGTTGAAGAAGAAGAAAGATCATTTCAAGAATATTTGAAGGACAGTGAAGAAGATGCACTGAAAGCTTGCTAAATACTAGAGAGACCAAACTGGCCTATAAGACTAAATGAAGAATAGAAAAAAGACACAGCAAAGCAAAGTACTATATGACCAATGCATTAAAAAAATCAGGCCAGCAGATAACTGCAATGGATAAGAACGGGATGAAGAAAGATACAGAGAGACTAATTCTAGCTGCATAAGAACACATCTTAAGAACAAATGCATTTAAAACCAAAACTGAGAAAACAGCAATAGACAACAAATGCTGCCTCTGCAAAAAAAAGTGAAGAATCAGTGGATCACCTAGTTAGTTGCTGCAAGAAGTTTGCACAGACTGACTACAAACCCTGGCATGATAAGTACAGCAATTATGGGGCATTGGAACAAGAAATGCCATTTGCTTGCAAGCAAGAAATGGTAGAAAATAGACAAAGTAATTGAAAAAGAAGAAACTCAAGTGTTCTGGGACTTTAGAATTCAAACAGACAAGCACCTGTCACATAACACCCCAGACTTATCATTTGTCAATAAGAAAGATAATAAAAAAATCTAGATAGTGAACATTGCAGTACCTGAAGACAGTAGAATAGAAGAGAAAGAACTGGAGAAAATCACAACATACAAAAACCCACAAATAAAAGTGAAATGACTATAGAAAAAGAAAGCAAAGATAGTACCAATAGTAATAGATGTCTTGGGTGCAATCCGAAAACATCTGAAGTATCACTAGAACACTGTCAGTATTGACAAAATCACCACCAGTCAATCGCAAAAGGCAACAGCTTTTGTTGTGACAGTACCTTTAATATTATTAAACACTTCCTTGCCCAGACTCTTGGAAAGAATTTGATAGGTGGACAAAAACGCCAAATCTACCTTTAAGCATCAGGTTGACTCTGCAAGCAATCATCATCATCATCACCATCACCATCACCATCATAATCATTAGTAGCAACCCTGGCAAGATCCACTTAAAGCTTGGGATCTTAAATACTCATCACTAACCAATCCCAGAAAATATTATTTGGTTGATTTTATAAACTAGAGCACAAAGTTTGATTATGCTAAGCATAATAACTCTTGTATCTGCAGTGCAACAGGGTCAATAGAAAAGAAATAAATCTACATGGTCTCATTCTGAAAAAAATAGGATGATGGGAACAACACAAATACAGCAGAATGAGCAATACAAGAAAATTGCATGAGAGACAAAGGAGATTTGGAATTTATCTTAAAAGATTTCTGATAATAAGACCATTGAAGTAGGCCAGCCCTTATGCTGCCTAACCTTGGCAAGGTAAATGAGATGTCTCGCCAGTTGGAAAAAGTTCAAAATTTTCCTGCATAGATGGTACCTCTTGTTGTTTCTTTTGCCCTGTTATAGTCTTATGTTTGGATCGATCAATTACACTAATAAAGATGATTTGATTTGAATGACTTGGCATCACCTTGTGAAAGAATTAGACGACAGATGGTGGGAAAAACCTCTGTCTGGCACATTAGACAATCTTTGCAAATCAGAACAGAAAATACTGGACTGCATAAAAAATAATTGGATCTGGTATAACTTCATGTGTGCCTCAAAGAAAAAAGTGTCAGAGGAAAAGGCTATGGACCATACTGATAGAAAAAGAAAGTGCCATGAGAGATTTTCTTGATAAATCTTGCCTCCATGGAAAACAAAAGCTCTGAACCTCTGGAGGAAACATATCTGTACAGTTATAAAGTCAGCAGTAATCTGGATAAAACAGCAGAATTATCATTTACAGTACATAGAATTTTTTGAAGCTGCTGTTTCTTAATGGTCAATTTTATACCATACCCATAAAAGAGAGAGATTACAGCTTTGATATACAGTATTCAGCAGGAAAATATATTTGCTCACAACAGCTTTATTCTGGCTTGCAGCTGGAGTGGAAATCACATTAAATTAGTTGAGCTACGTTGGTAAATATGCATACTGTCACCTTTGCGTACTGGGTTTATTTTTAGGGTATACATATACCATAGATAATTTTTCTCTTAAGTATCTCAGCTTCACATAAAATCACACATTTTAATGAGCTTACAGCACAGGTGCTCCAAGAAAAAAAAATAATGGTGTTTGCCATTTATCTTTCAAATTAAATAATGTGTTTTTAAATAGTAACTTTTTTCATAACACACTTATGGGAACAACATTTATCTGTCACATTTTAAAAGATGTATTAGTAATAAATGTAAATTACCTTTAGAAAATCAGTAATTAGGCTCATCAAAAAATAAACAATCTGCCACCAAAAAGATAATCTTTAGCATAGTTAAGTATAATAACTGTTATTTGAATAAGTTAACAAATTAGGATAGATTGCTTCTAATTCATTTCCCATAGCATAAGAAGTTAAGGTATCAACTAAGCCCTCATGGTAGGGAGGAGGGATTTGAAGAATCTAGTGGATAGCTTAGGGATCCCGGGGTCTTCTTGCTGGCTTGAGAAGCTGTGTATTTATGAGTTAGGGTACTTTTTATGAGAAGACCCCAAAGCAATATCCTTGCTGAATTATATTACACCTTCATTAATTGATATTTAGAAGGCACCTCAGTGTGTATATAGCTTTGTATGCACTACGTTTTTACCTTTAATGAAAGGGAAGCTTATGTGGACAGAGAAAGTTGGTACACAATCACCAAAAGGTGAATATTGAGCAAAGGGTGGAACATCTGTCAAAGTTGCACTCTCTTGGGCTAACTTGTTATACGGGAATGGGGGCAAACTAAGTATGCAGAGAAGTGTGCAGTGTTTGCTTGCTTTCTGCCTGTTCGTGGCACTTTCTTTTTCACTCGCTTTTCATTTTCTTCTTCCTCTTTCTTTTTTCTTACTCTCAAAACAAGCCTTATTTGAGGAAGCCAGATTATTCTTGCCAGAAACCTAAGTGAAATCTTCATAAAGCTTTTGAAATGGAGGCTGGAGGAGGTAGATTGCTCATTTCTGAATTAGAACACATCATTGTAACTGTAGAAAATATGTAATTTCCAATATATTGTCCTGAAAATAACAGCTGCATCAATTTCCTCCTTTGCATATGCACATTCCAATAAACTATTCATATTGGTTTGTAAAGGTGAACTAGTTTCAGTAATAACTGCCATGTTTCTAAATTCCAAGAGTTCACATTCAGTTTTCTGGTTTTCTTGAAGGGGGGAAAGGAGCATTTTGATTACATATGAGGTGGGGGGAAGTGCCCATTGAGAATTTGCATAGAGCCAATAAGTTGTTAAAGTTGATTTTGACTAGATCAGCAGTGGTTAACCTTTTTGAGCTCCTGTGCCAAAAATTATGTGCACACTTGCATGCACACACTCATGTGCCAGCACCTAGAAGGCAATGTGCACCCCCCCCATGCCCCCTATGCAGGTGCGCATAACAGGAAGTGACAAAACAGGCTAGTTTTCAGCCTGCAAATCTTGCAGAAGCCTGCAGAAGTCTTCCTCAAGCCTTTGGAAAGCTGAAAAAGGCCTCAAATCAACCAAAAATCAGCTGTGAGGCGCGTGATGCCCAGTGAGGTAAGTTTGCCTGCAGCTCACATGCCAGCATAAATGGCTCTGAGTGCCATAGGTTCGCTATCACAAGATGAGACAGTGCAACAAGCCAATAGATAGTGTAGAAACGTAGGCTATATTGGTAATACCAGTTTTCTTCAATTATTTGTCACCATTCAGCTCAAATTTAAATTTAAAAAGACACATATGCATTCTTAATTTTATCAGAAAACAAATGTGAGATTCAAAGCAATGCTGTCAAGATTATAGAATTGATGCCTATAATCCATACATGGACAAGGGCAAATAATATTAATTTTAATGTTGATTTCATGTTATGTATATTGCTTTAGGCCCTAGTTAGGATTGAAATTTTAGCATATGAGATGGGCTATCACAGGTTAGGATTTAAAATACTTTAAATAAGGTAAGCTCAGCACTGCTACACTTAATAGGAAATAGCAAGTGACATATATAAATAATGGTTCGATATCTTTTTTTTTTTTGCTCCTCCAGTGCATGTAATATAGCCTTAATTCTGAATTTTATTTAAGGTTAACCAAGCATAAATGTTCTCTAAATGAACTAATTAGAAATGGAAGGGGAGCTATGAGCCACGGTGATGCAGTGGTTAGAGTGCAGTACTTCAGGCTACTTCTGCTGCCTGCCGGCTGCCTGCAATTTGGCAGTTCAAATCTCACCAGGCTCTAAATTGTCTCAGACTTCCATCCTTCCAAAGTGGGTAAAATGAGGGCCCAAATTGTTGGGTTTACTCTGTAAACTGCTTAGAGAGAGCTGTAAAGCACTGTGAAGCAATATATAAGTCTAAGTGCTATTTGCTATAAGCAGTCCAGGTTGCAGACATTCAGTGTGGTCATTCAGTGAGGAATGATCCACTCTTCTTCTGCCCGGTGCAAATTGCATCTACTTCAGCTTCCTCCTCCCCCCCTCCCAATTTTTTTAATCACAAAGGAAGGAGGGGTACAGTCAATTGAAAAAAAAATACTAGTGGCTATGGGGGTAGTGGCAGAAGTGAGTCCAGTAGAGACAAGGCAAGGGTGATGAAAAATATCACTGGAGACCAGTGATCATGGCTGTGCTCTGCAGGGTGCCAAAAGGCAAAGAAGGAGGGAGTTGAAATGGAGGCAGTTTGTGCAGTGTGACTGCAGGATGCTGCAACAAAAAGTGGGCGAATTGCCAAGCATTCAAATTTTGATCATGTGACCATGGGGAAATTGCAATGGCTGCAATTTTGAGGACTCCATTTTTTCAGCCTCTTTGTAAGTTTGGATGGTCATTGAAAGAATGGATGTAACCTGACTATCTGTAAAATGTAAGCTTAAATATCATTTTGTTATTGTGAAAATAAATTCAAAAGGCACATGGTTATTATCTACTTAAACAGTCACCAGCAATACTACAATTTGTTTAATTATATGATCATGTCACTAATAATATTCAGTCGTCAAAATTTCAGTACATACCTGCTCATGAAATAACACGGATATGTCCAGGGACAGTTGCATTCTATCTCTTTGTATTTATGTGCCTTTCTTTGTAAAGAGGCAGGAGTTTTTCTTCACATACAAGAGTTTTTGGGTTTGGGTGCTTAACTTCTTTGCCTTTCAAATGATCAGGTTTTAAATGAGTGGCTTTAATTAAGGCCTTCAGAGGGGTGGCAAAATCTTCTTTAGATTTTGCAGTACCAAAGGACTGACCTGGATGGTTTTCTATAGAGTCATTTGGAAAAGAATTCAAAACTGGACCTTTGTTAGTGGTCTCTTGATCAAAAGATTCATCAGGATTATTTTTTATATTCTCTGATCCTGTTTTGCTAAAAGTGCCTGGAGGATTTGTACCCATCTCCTTAGATAAAAAAGAAAAGCTGTTACAATTGGTGGATGTTTTGTGTTCATCTGTTAAATTCAAGTCCTTGTGCTTGACCAAAGTTGCCTCAGCTTCATTAGGAAGAATATACATCTGCTGTTCAACTCGTTCTTCCTCAGGACAGGCTTCAAAAAAGCATTCAATGTTTTCTGCAAAATCCAGCGGAACCGGAGTACTGCTTTTTTCTTCAACATATTTAGTCACTTCCCCACAGTCACTATCATGAGAAGAGAGTGAAAGATACGAATAAAAATCCCCCTTTCTAAGTTGGATTGGCCTGTGAGAATGTTCTAGAACCTTTTCTTTGATCTGGGCTAATGATTGTGGAACAGCTGGCTCACTTTCAGGCTGTGATTTGTTCTTCAAGGCTGTGGAAGCCATGTCAATTATCTCCATCACAAAATTATGCACTGAGCAATCTTCCCCATTTCTTTTATCAAAAGCAACTGATTCACAGTTGCAACATGAATCATGACTGCTAGCTGATGTGTTTTTTTCTGCTTCATTTGATTTTAAACATGCACAGCAATCACTAACAGTCTCACTAATTCCTGTTTTACTTTGTTGATAACTTGGAGGCAATATTAGTCCTGCTGTACCTGATATACTGTCTTCTTTGACATTTGAGTCAAATTCTGTGATAGGATTTTTAATACAATGGTCATCATACTGAATATGATTTTGATACTCTTTTTGAGGGCTGGTTATATTTGGTAGTTGAACATCTTCTTTACTGTTAATATGAGATTCTTTTGAACTATCAGTAAATGATTCACAGACACAATCTTCATTTTCATTCTCTTTCCTATCTAATGTACTAACAGTTATGGCAGATGTTGAAATATGTTGCCCATTTAGACTTTCTTGAGTAACTGCAACATTTCCATTCTCCATATCATCTACTAAGCAACCTTGCAAAAGCTGAAAACCTTCATTTTTTGCTTGTCTTTTTGTCTCTGACATATGATTCTCCAATACATTCTTCCTGTGGCCATTATTTTGTGAAAGTTTACATATGGAATCACTCAAAAATTGTTCAATGTTCAGTGAATCTTTTGGTTTCAAAGTCTCACCACCTCTTAACTCCTTACCACTCTGAATTTCATAATCCACATGCTGTTTCCTCTTCTCCTTTGTCAGATATAATTTAGGTCTAATCCAAGTGTGGAGTTCCTTCTTAATGTAGTCAAGTCCTGACATTAAATTGGAATCTTCATAAATATCCTCATCAGTTGCAATACTGGAATCATCATCTTCATCTTTCATGCCCAGCTCTTCCTCAGTCAAGGTGAGAGTAGAACTTGATAACAAATCACTATCATCTTCATCATCAGTGCAAGCAGAGGTACAGGAAACATTAACAATCATGCTAACGTTGATATCACTCTCATCAGCCACAGAATGATTGAGGTGCTTTCTGAATGATGCATTTGAATCTAGTACTTTGTTTCTGTGCATTATAATATCTTCAGAGCAGAGAGACAGGTCATCACTGCTGCTTAACTCAGTGAGAGAAGCAGGTGAATCTTCATTGATTGAGGAGGCAATATCCAGGGATACTTGTCCAGTCAAAGACATTCTTTGAGAAGTGCTTTGGAGGGTGATATCAGAGATGCTACGCTTTATTTTTTGATCTAAAGGACTTTGGATATTCTCTAAGCGATTCAAAAGATCTAACGTCCTTTTACTGAGTTCTCCAACAGAATCACTACTTCCACTCAAGTCACCGGAGCCATTACCACTAAAAAGATCTTCATTGCTTTTGTAGGGATTTAGCCAGCTCTCTAAGGAAGTGCTATGATTAAGACCGTCTCCACTTCTAAAAACACTTAAACCAAACAAATCACTTGTCAAAGAAAGGGAATCCAAAGAAGAACTATGAGATAGAGTTGAAAGCACTTTCCCATTTGTTGTGTCACATAGTTTCTTTAAATCTTCCACAAACTCTGTGTGTTTATGATCAGCATCATTCCAGTCGATTGGTAAAGCGAACTTTTCCGTACATGATTTTAAGTCCCCAGGCTGATTTCCAGACATAAAGGGAACTTTATCAAAATAAAAGCCGTGAAGCAAGTTGCTCTGCTTATGTGCTTTTTCTGATGGTGGTTGCTTTATTATCCGTGGTAGCTTTAATTTCAAACCTTGAAGATATGAATAGTCATAAAATGTAAAAGCATTGTGTTTTCCTTGTAATTCTTCTGCACTCACAGAATCATGATGGGCACCATTGTCTACATCTTTTGTTTTGTTACTAAACTTTGGTTCAGATGTAGTGACATTATCAAGGCTTTCTTCATCTTTCTGCTTAAAATTTTGTTTTATCACATCAACTATATTCCCTAGGTCAGAATCTGAAATATTAGGCATAGAATTATCTTGTATTCCATCAGTATTAGAAAACAATTGGATTTCAGAGTTACTGACAGCTTTTGGCTTTCTTTCACTGATTACTTTATTCTGACTTTCAGAGTGCCTGGTAATGTTTCCACTATGATACATATAATTTTGCGGTGTTGCCAATGTGGTGCTACCCAGTAAATCTGGCAAATAGTTTATAGATGATAAGGAAGAATCTTTACTTGTGTCTTTGTTTGCAGTAGTTGAAGGTGTAAGACTGGAATCTTTTGATGTGTTTTTCACGAGAGATATATGATTTTTTCTGGATAATTCAACATTGTGGAGACTATATACTTGATAGACCTTTGGGCCTGAAGAAGATGACACTCTTGGATCACAGAGATTGTCTTCATGAATGTTAGGGGCTCCTTCTTGTTTTGGATTACCATTATCAGATATTTCAGGTGAAAAATTCAGCTTTGTGTCATCTTGTTTTGGTTCAGGTTCAGTAAATTCTTCATTAATACTAATTAACTTATTACTTATATCCATTTCATCCCATTCTAGAGCATCTTCACTTGTGCTATTTAGCTCCATTAAACCAGGTTCAATAACATTCAGGGAGTCCTGTTTAAAAAAGAACAACAGAATTATTAGTTAAACCCGAATTTTAATTCATAAATTTAATATCACAACTGGAACATATAATGGGTAGAAATCCTATTACTCATCAATATTATAATGCAGTTTGAAAGAAATACAGTAAATAAATATGAGATGATTCATAGAATACTGAGATTTGACAAAGTAACCAAGTTCCAATTGATATTCAGGCATGAAGTTAGATGTGCTAAGTGAGGAATCCATTAACAATGGAGTTCAACAGAGCCCCTAGAAAAAACTTTTTAAAGCAGATTAATTAATTTAATTAAACCAATTTAATTAATTTAATTCCAATAAATATAATATTTTCTTCTTTATCACCTGCTAGCTGATCATCATTAGAATAAAATTTACACTCAGTAAACTAATGTTGGCTTAAACACATAATTATTACTTTGGGGCATGGTACTTTTACATTTTGCATATATTTCAGGGAGATAAATGGATCTCTTTCAAATCTCTCCAAACAATAGCTATACAAACAACTCGGTAGATCAAGAAAGAATTGGGCTGATAATGTACATAGAAAACAGTTCAGCAACACTTATGTCACATGCAGTAATCCCCACTAATGATGAGGAATATGATGGCACATTTCAGTCAGTATGACAGAAGCCCAACTAAAGTCCAGATTTACTCCAAGCATTCTCAAGCTATTTTATATCTTTCAAGTCATTATACTGTTGTTGCCATCCCATTAACTAGACAATATATGCAGTATAGTGATCCACATTCAATATGCTTTATTCATAATGAAAGAACTATATCAAGTCCCCATTACAATCCATCAAATCTAGATTTTACATTCTGCAACATGAGTAGATCATAAAGAGCAATCAGGCTGCTTAATGCTTGTGTGCCAGACAGGTTCCTATATCAATTCCCTAGTTTCCCTGTATTCAGCTGGGCAGAATATTTATTTGAATTTCTGTTTGGTTGCTCATAAAAGCAAAATTCCAGAAATTATAAGTAATAAATCTGTAAAGCAATCCTTTGATTGTATTAGTTTCATATGTTGCTAGCATTAAAAATATTCTGGAAAGTTATTGAATAATGATGCAAGATTTTTAAAAGTTGTCTTCCAGTTCACATTTGTCCAATGTTTAATCACACATAGCCTTTTCTTAGCTATGTGTAATATTTTAGAAGTATGTTCAACTGTGAACAAAAAAAGCAGATTGTATACTGCAATGTTAAATAAAACTGGAAACTTCACCTATACCCCCTTTTTAACCTTATAATCAAAATGATAAGCTAGAAATTGGAATAAGGATCCATTTCTCATGTTCATTTCTTAACTTTTAGTCAATCATGTATTGCTAAAATAAAAAAAAAGCTATCTTAAATATGTACAAATAGAGAGAAGACTATGTGCTTCAGTAGAGTTAGCCTTCCATAATTCTCAGTTAACATAGTCATTAACTGTAGGAATGCTGGGGTGGGAGGATTGTAGTTAGAAATGTCAGATTTATCTGACAAATTTCTTTTCAAGTAATAAGAACTCTGGCAAAATACAACATGTCATTCACAAAATCCATAAGGACTTAAATATTTCTCAGCTCAAATTTCATTAAAATATATTTCAAAAAATGAGTACATCAAGGCAAAGAATAATACATGATTCACACAAAATATGTAAAGAAAATAAAATACAATATTACTGCAGACTGAATATAGAAAGAACTATACATCTCTGATGGTTCTCCAATACATTTGGAAGGCACTTGGATATAAAAGTTTGGTAAAGGATTTCAAGGTTTAAACTTTCTACATAAATGCTTCATAGTTAGCTCTAATATTACTCTAATATCATATTACTGGAGCTGCTCCTTTATTTAAAAGTTTATGTCACAAGTAACTTCCATATACTTTAAATCTAATAACATTCTATAAATTCCATAGAGTTTGTGAATTATTACTCGGTCTCTTCTCAAATATCAAATATTTGTTACTTTGGTTGGGAGGATAACATTTGGACTGTAAATCAGCTGTTGCCAGCTTTATTTATTCTGCCCATTGTACAAATTTAACAATGCAAGTCCCACAATGATGTAATTTTAGCTCACTTATCTTAACTGTACATCCACTTTAATATAAAACCTTTTTGTCTCTTATATAATTTAAACTATGCAAACATTCAAAAGACAAATAAAAAGATCCAGCCTCAGCAACACAATTTTGCTGTAACCCACCTTAGTGTTTCATTTGCTTTCACAGGATCAAGCAAGCTATTAAAGAGGGCTGGAGATAGGGTGCAAAGTTTGGACCGCAGGACTGCCCTTATCGCATCATAAATATGTTAAATTTAGTTGCTTCTTGATACTGTAAATGAAGCACAGAGGATTGGCAGGGCTTCCTGAAGTCTGTGTTGAATGAAGCCTGAAGAAAGTTCATGCTGTGAATAAGGAATCAAATAAATGGACAATAACATCTGACTGAATGAAGCTGAACTGGACTAACTTTGGACTAAGGCATTGCATGAAGCTACATTCTCAACCAAAGATAGTTTTAACTGAGTTTTTCTCTCTTCAGTTCTTATGGAAATAGTTGATGCAAAATAAATCAGAATGTCCTGTTTACTTTGGGATACTATTTTAAAATAAAAAAGCAGAGGTAGTACACCTATAGTTCTTTGCATTTACAATGATCAATTGAAATCATGTCTTTTTTAAATTGTAGTATCCCATTTGTTTCTGGAAGAATTCAGACCTTAGTTGAACATGTTGGAAATCATAAAACGAATACATAATACTGAGATTGCTATTATTTAAATGCATTTAATGCTGTAGAATTACTACACTATTATTTATGTTCCACATTGCTTTACTATAAATTATATCATCAGAAAAAAATGTTTCTCATTAAAGTGTTAGATACAATATTTTGGGGCAACAGGGGAAGTTTTTTTTTAATTCATCAGGGCATCTAAACCATATAATGGGAACCATAGAGTGGTCACCCTCTTGACTTTTTAAAATCCTTCTATGGACCATATTTACTTTTAAACATAAATTGGAATGTAGTTTGAACTAATTTGGGGAGAAGGTAGTCATTGATTATGTGTCAATTGATTCTGGTTTATCATTTTTATATTTTTAGTCAATTGCTTTGTAATTTGATTAATCCTTTTAACTACATTGCAGTTGCTTCATTTATTTAATTGAATGGATCCTTTAATGCTTATTGTTTCTATTTGTAATGACTTGATACCATTTTGCCTATAGTTCTAATAAATTCTAAATTGTTTTTCCTTTTTGAGGAATAAGTTCACAGGAACAACCCAAAATGAAGGGAATATTTTTAAAAAGTAATAATTTTAATAGATAATTGGTTCTCTTGATGGTGACAATGGAAGATAGTGAGAGAACTTCACTTTTCTCATGTCATGCCAAGTGACTTGCTGGACTTGTTTCTCAACAGATTTAGGAAAGTTGTTTGGTATGAAACATATTATCATCTTAAGCCCCTGTCACACTGCACCAACGGATGCAAAGAGGATGTAATGGACAAAAAAGCTTGCCATCCGTTGGTTAACGTGATGTACTCACTGCCTCCGTTTTGCTTCCTCTCTATCCGTCCAGCATCCGTTTATTGACGTTTCATCCGCTCAGAAAGTTTTGAGCTGCTCAAAACTTTTGCGCGGAAAATGTGTCCAATTCATCCATTCTGCAACTGCTACGCATCCGCTACGCATCCGTTCTGCATCCGTTACGCATCTGCTATATCCGCAAGGCATCCGTTACGCATCCGCACAACTCGCATCCGCTTGGACGCAGGGAGGAAGCGGAACGGATGCAGAATGGATGCAGAACGGATGCCTAGCAGATGCAGCACGGAAACAAAGCATGTAAAACGGAAAATACGTTTGCAGAGGGGACCTATCTCGGATATAAAGGATGTCTACAGGATGCCTAGAGGATTCCTAGAGGATGCAAAGGGACACCTATACTTTCTATAAAAAGGGGGAGCAACTCATCTGGATCCCACTTTCAGAACAGCAGCCCAGCTGCAGACCTCTGCAGCCTTCTTCTGCCTCTTCCTCTTCCACAGCATCCAGTCATGTCCACCGTGGATCGTAACAAAGTCCTTTTGGCAGCCACCATCCTTCTGCAACAGTGCGAAGCCATCTACAGGCTCTGTGAACTCTACTACAGGAAGAAAAAGAGGTGGCCAAGAAACGTCTGGGTATGAAGATGGTTCGCCAGAAGAGCAGAGGACGGACTGTACAAAAAGCTGATGGTGGAGCTCAGGAACGAAGACACTCGGGCATTCCAGAACTTCATGAAGATGCTTCCAGCCATGTTTGACGAAGTTGTGCAGCGGCTGACACCCAGGTTGACCAAGGCAAACACCAACTTCCGGCCCAGCCTGGAATCTGGGCTCAAGGTGGCACTCACTCTGCGCCACCTGGCCTCAGGGACCACCTACAGAAGCATGCAGTACGGCTGGAGGATGCCATCCAACACCATCAGCATTGTGGTCAGAGAAGTGGTGCAGGCCATCATCGAAGAATACATGGAGGAGCTCCTCCAGTGCCCCTCCACTGAAGAAGGATGGAAGAAAGTTGCAGAGCAGTGGTATCAGAGGTGGAACTTCCCACACACCGTTGGAGCCACCGATGGCAAGCACGTGGCCTGCAAAGCTCCAGCCAAGTCGGGGTCCACTTTTTTCAACTACAAGGGCTTCTTCAGCATCATCCTCTTCGCCATGGTCGATGCTGACTACAAGTTCATGTACATCGATGCTTCAGGCAACGGGTCATCTTCAGATGCCCAGGTATACAACGCAAGTGACCTCAAGGGTGGGCTGGAACGCAACCTCATGGTGGGCTTCCCAGATCCAGACCCCCTGCCCAACGACACGCAAGATGTCCCCTACTTCATCGTGGGGGATGACGCCTTCTCCCTCACAACCTACCTCATGAAGCCCTACACCTCCAAATACCTCACCCGTGAAGAGAGGATCTTCAACTACAAGGCAGGTGGTGGAGAACGCCTTTGGCATCCTGGCCAACAGGTTCCAGGTACTTCTCACCAACATGCAGCATCACCCAGAGACCGTGAGGAGGATCATGGAAGCTTGCTGCATCCTGCACAATCTCATGTGCACCCACTACCCAGTCTTGCAGAAAAGGCTCGTGGACCTCCAGCAAGGCAATGGGGACATGGAGCCTGGGGAATGGAGGCAAGGGCGAAACCTGATAGACACTGAGGATGTGCAAGGCCCCAACAGAGCCTCACGTGAAGAGAAGAAGCAGCGCAACCTCCTGAAACACTGGTGCAACTTCCCAGCTGGAGCGGTGGAGTGGCAAGACAGGATGATAGATGTTTAATGGATGCTTCCTTCAGCCTGTCTCATCACACCGATGAGATTGTGCCATGTATGTTGAGTGGCCCTACAATGATCAGGGCATTTAATAAAGAGTTGTGTTTGTGTTGACATGTATGGATGATTATTACATTATTATTGATAATAAAGGGCCATAGGTGTGGCACCTGGGAGGGTGGACCATCCCGTCCCACTATGCTTGCACTGGAGGTTTATTTATCCTACAGCTATTACCCATCTCAAAGGTATCCCTGCCCATCCCACTGCTATCTCAACCCATCCCACTGCTATCTTAACCCATCCCACAAGCATGCAAAGGCTTAAACCATTTCTAAAAGTTTCCACCAAGACTTTATTAAAAAAAAGAAATGAAGCAAGTGTGTGAATCAAAAATAGACTTTATTAACAAGAAGCTATAAAACAAAAATGAGTCTTTGGCACTCCTCTTGGTCGCTCAGTCTCAGGGGTGAAGAGTCCAGGTGCTGTGGAGGTGGCTGGTGCTGGAGTGCTTGTCATCAGCTCCTCCAGAAGCAGAAGCAGCAGAAGTCCCAGCCCCAGAAGAGCGAGCCCGTGCTGCAGAAGCCCCAGGAGAACCAGAGTGAGGGCCAGGGGGCGGGATGGTAGCCCTGTCCCTCTTGCCAGGGCTGGCAGCAGATGGCTGAGGCTTGCTGTGCTTCCGCATGGTTGTGGGGTTGCTGGCTGGCAGGGAGGTTGGCAGGAACCAAGGCTGGCAGGAAGGCTGGCAGGAAGGCACCAAGGCTGACAGGCAGGCAGGAAGGCTGGCACCAAGGCAGGCAGGCAGGCACCAAGGCTGGCAGGAAGGCTGGCACCAAGGCTGGCAGGAAGGCTGGCAGGGAGGCAGGCACCAAGGCTGGCAGGAAGGCTGGCAGGAAGGCAGGCACCAAGGCTGGCAAGCAGACATGAACCAAGGCTGGCAGGAAGGAAGGCAGCAAGGCTGGCAGGCAGACTGGCTGGCAGCAAGGCTGGCAGGCAGGCATCCAGCAAGGCTGGCAGGCAGACTGGCTGGCAGCAAGGCTTGCAGGCAGGCAGACAGCAAGGTTGGCAGGGAGGCTGGCAGGGAGGCTGGCAGCAAGGCTTGCAGCAAGGCTGGCAGCATGGCTTGCAGGCAGGCATGCAGGCAGGGCAGGGAAGGCTGTCAATCCGTCCGGCAGCAGGTCTTTCCTCTGAATGGTGACCTGCTTCCGAGCTGCTTCCCTTTATATCCGTGGGGCTTACGCAATGCATCCTCCCCGCATGCGCAATTAACGCTCGGCATCTGTTAGGCTTCCGCTGTGCATCCGCTAGGCTTCCGCTCTGCATCCGCTTCATCTGCTGTGCATCCGCTGTGCATCCGCTGTATCCGTTCCGCATCTACTTTGCTGCGGCCCCCCAGAAGCCTAGCAGATGTGCTATCCACTCCCATCCGCTTCCATCCGCTGGGCTTCCATTCCGCATCCACTTTCCATCTGCCCTGCGTCCTCCCCCCGTCCGTGTTATCCGCTCCGGTTATGCAAATTTTTGCCCCTTTTGAGAGCGGATAACAACGGATGGAACATTTTGCTCGTCCGTTGTGTCCGTTTTGCATCCATTGGGCAGTGTGACAGGGCCTTTAACGAATGTGCAAAGTATAAATTTCGAGATGGAGTGGCATTGAGCGTTGGATTTGATATGTCAACAAATAACAGCTTAGCATATGACAGTGTTAATGTTTCTTCTCTGCATGAAAAGTGATGGGACTTATCTCCGGGGGGGGGGGGGATGAGTCTGCCTATTGAGATGAGGTGGACTGGTTGCTTTCATGGTGTGGAGACAATATCTTTGTCCTCAACACCAATAAGACCAGGGAGCTTATAGTGGATTATAGAAGGAACAAAACAGACACCCAGCCCTTTCTTATCAATGGAGACTGAGTGGAGCAAGTGGCCAGTTTTAAGTTTCTGGGTGTTACTGTAAAAGAGGATCTGATCTGGGGTGTCCACACTGCAGTCCTGGTCAAAAGGGCCCAGCAGATATTACACTACCTGAGACTTCTCAGAAAACAACAACTGAATGAAAAACTGCTGGTGACCTTCTACCGCTGCACCATAGAGAGCATTTTAACATACTGCACCTCTGTATGGTTTGCCAATTGCACACTGGCAGATAGGAAAGCACTCCAGAGGGTTAACGTCATTGCCCAGAAGATCATTGGTTGTCCTCTCCTCTCTTTGGAAGAGCTTTTATAGCTCCGCTGCCTTAAGAAAGTTCAAAACATTCTCAAAGATCCATCTCATCCTGGGAACCCTTTTTGAGAACTATTACCATCTGGCAGACAGTACAGAATAATAAAAACAAGAACAAATAGGCTGAAAAATAGTTTCTATCCCAGGGTAGTAGCTCTTTTGAATTCTGCTATATAGTGCAGTGTTGATCTGGTGTCGGGGGGGGCGGTTCGGTTCAATGTGTGGAGGGTGAAGGATGTCTGTTTGTGTTTATTTTCATGGTCATGGTCATGATGTGCACTGAAGATGGTGTTTGATTTCATTGTACAAGATGCAATGACAAAAAAAACTAAACTAAACTAAACTAAATTAATATTTCTATAGAGAAACAATTATGATGGCAGGTACATAAGGTTTGTACCTTAGCAGAAAAAATCTGCAGTGTCATTCTAACATACGTATTGTTATAAATAGGATAAATTACAAAAGTAAAGCATTTGCACCACATGCCTTTCCCCATTAAGTTTTATGGGGTTGAATATTGTATGTGTATGTTTACTTCTCTTCTGTCATGTTCTGACCATGCACTAAATAAATAATAATGAATTTGAATGACCCATTCAATCATAAACTAAGCATATAGACTAACCTAAGCTGAAAGTTAGTTGGTTGTGATTCGATATGTTGTACAGTGCAATCAGGGGTGGGATTCAAATTTTTTATGTGGGCATGGCTTAGTTGGTGGGCATGGCTTGGTAGTCATGTGACTGGGTGGATTTGGTTTGGTGGTCATGTTATTGGCTGGGCGTGGCCAACTCAGTATCACTCACATTGAGGCATGCATCTCCTCACTGGCCTCTCGTGACTGTGGGGATGATGCAACATCGTAAGTGTGAAAAATGGTCATAAGTCACCTTTTTCAGTGCCATTGTAACTCTGAATGGTCACTCCACACAAGCAAACTACCAACAAAGGAGGGGAAAAAAACTCAAGAGAAATTCCTGAGACAGGAAGTCTAGTCCTGCCAAGAATGTAATAAGAGTTAACGGAAAGGCAGTTTCTATAAGCAACCCCAGAATGTTTCCTTCCTGCCTTCCTGACAGGATTAGGCCAGTAATTTCTTCTAACAACTGGTTCTCCAAACTGCTTAGAATGTTAACTGGTTCTAGCAAATAGGTGCGAACTGGTGGAATCCCACCCCTGAGTGCAATCACAAGAACAACATGGTTATTCCTTACAGAGGTTCAGTAATAGCCCTTCACAAAATTAGATTAAAACCCAGACACAGAGAAGGAATTTCCCCATCACAAGAATTTTGCATTTGAAAATGTGTTAGTATGCTGTGCATTTACTTGGATAAAAATGATCATATTTTCAGATCCACTTCTGCCTAATTCATTAATGTTTACTTGGAACTTCTTGCGTTATAGCCAGAGCATATCCTCTTCATTCAAAATGCAATATTATACTAATATGTAAAACAACAATTATGTTTTATTATGGTTTTTGAGAGGAAAAGGTAATTATTCTATCTCTAGAACAATTATAGTTGAAGTGGATACTAATTAGTAGCTCTGTTTATTCTGAAAGAAAATACAATTAAAGAGGTTCTTTTTTTTTTTTAAAAAAAGTAGAAATTGTCATCATGTCTATGGGATGTGATAGTAATAACAATTCTACAAACTGCAATGTTATATCAGGATAAGCCACTACTGTTTCTCAAACACATTGATACTCCAATTCCGGTGAATAATTTCCATAGAAAACACTGATTATATTTTTTTATTTCATTTTAAACCAATTGAAACGACAATCACTGGCATCCATGTCAAATTGCATAGGTAGAGGATTTGTTTTTCCTGATAATGTCATACAGTAAATTTTATTGAGAATAACTTCCTCTAGAATTAATATTTGTCAAAGCATTACATGAGAGGTATATGTGTATATATGTATGTATTTTTGTTTATGTATCTATCTGTGTGTTCATATGTATTGACTGGAATATAATTTTGAATTCAACAGAGCTTTGAGTATAATGAATGCTTTGTTTCAGAAAAAAAAATTATGTTTTAATATCAAGCATATATTTATGTATTTGTGGAAATTTTATGGTATGCATTTGATATGTGTGCACAAGTGCTTCTATCTTTGTCTGGGTAGCTAATTTAGGGTGTTGTGGAACGACAGTAAATAATTGTTTTATTTGCTAGTATTGTAACTTTTTTGGCCAGGAATGGAGAGAACTGTCAATGCTTTTTTTTTTTTTTTTTTTGCCTCATGTGCCAAAATAATTTGGCTGGAACATACTGAAAAGGGGATTGTTGGGACAGACTTGGATATACACACACATCTCTGGAGCTAACATTTTTGCGTCCAATGAAAGCAATGAAAGAAACATTTTTTAAAAGTAAAGACTGGCACCAAAAACAATCAGCTTACTCTCTTTAATGTACCTGTACTGTTCACTTAACTTATTAGTTTTATCAAACATTCTGGGGCCTCTATAAATTTCTTTTGAATGTTGAACTTTTTGATGCTTACAATTTAAATGTATAGATCAGGGGCTTTTAATCTTGGCAAATTTAAGACTTGTGGACTTTAACTCTCCAGAATTGCCAACTAGCCATGGTATAGAAAGACATATTGGTAGATATATATTGCTACACTACTCTGAGATAAATTCCAATATTTACTGAAATATTTGTAGGATTATAAAAACAGCATTTTTTGTCTCTGTTCAGTTTAGAAAAGAGGATCTTGGCTATTAGATCTATCTGGTCATTATTATTACATTAGTAGCAATGTCCCAATCCATTTTAGCTAGCATTTTAAACAATATTTGGACATGATTAGTGCCAGAATGTGAAGAAGTGGTATGTATTTGAATATTCATTTTACTCAGATAAATGCAGCATGCATTCAGATATATTTGTTCAAATTCATACTTTCTTTTTCAACAGGGATGACCTGTTGGATGTTTTAAATCCACATGCAACCTGTGCATGTGGATTGTAGTTCACTATTCAGTTTCCCCCCATTTTTTCCCTTGTTAATCTAAATTAGATTATAAACCTGAAGGCACATCCAGTTTCAAACCCTCTAGTTTGTAGAAAAAGCTTATACTTTTTAAAATTACCTTCCATTTCGCAATTGCTCTAGGTATGCAATTGTAGAACTATAACCAGACCGTGGAGGCATTGAGAAGTTCATGTGCATGTGTGAGAGCGTAGACAGCTGCATTTGTGAAAGCAGCACAGACACATGCACAAAGCCATTTCTTTCTTCCCACCCCCCACCCCTCGCCACCATCTCTGCCTTTCCACCAAGCTGGAAAGGTTGGGAAATACTGAACTATAACACCTTAGAAGTGAGGAGCTGACATTACCAACAGAAGAAAATTAGTGTATTTCAGAACATGCTACAGTTTTCAAGCAAAGTGATGGAAGTGCTTTTCAAAATGGTACAGTAATTTTAATTATAACGATGGTTGGATACCAAAAATTTTATGATGGAAGTAAAAAAACCCATCCAAACATTAGCTAAATATAAAGCCCAAAGGCTGTAGCAACTCTGGCTCTAACACCTGCCAGAGTAAGATTGATACTGACTCCCAAAGAGTCAAATACGCTAGTCTTTTGCAGCAAAGCTAACAAAGAATCTTGTGGCCTTGTAATAGCTTAACATAATTATTGTAGAATAAACTTCCTTTCATAGACTACACAGATAAGGGCATAATAAATCATTAATGTTAAAAAAGTAACAACACTAATTTTTTAAAAACCCTTCCTCATCATACATGGGATAGGCTAAAAGTACTGCAAAATAAGTAAATAACCAACATGATTCCTTATTATTGATATAAATGATACTATGACACAATATTCAATAATGTTATTTGAGAAGTTTATTAAATGTGCATGCAGTATTTGTTCAGGCTAAGCTTCTAGACTGCAGCCACTGTTCAAGTTTGGACCCCTTTTCCAAAATTAACTTTTTCAAACACAAAACTCTTGGGTCTTTCTATACTGTTGAGTGAACCTCCTACAGAGGGAATGGCTCTATAAACTTTAGGAACTCATTTATTATGTTGCTCGATCAGACACTGCATTTATTCACACAGTGCTTCTATAAAGCTGAGCTTTCATTAGAGCCATTGGGAGGCCCAAGTCTTTTTCTCTTAACTTGAGAAGGTGAAGCTCAAACAGATAATTAACCATGCAACAATGAAGAGGCTTGCCGAGTAAGCAGTAGTGTGAAAACAGTTACTCCTCACAAAAGAGGGGAAATTAGCTGGCTGGATAAAAGAGGAAGTGTCAGACTGGAAGACTGAAATACAGAAAGGAGGACTGCCAGCAGATTGCTCTGATGCATCATTAATGCCATTTTTAATACCTAAACTCCGCAGCTGTTCTAATCCAATTGCATTTCAAACATCATGCATTATGAAGAACAAATATACCACACTGAAATGATTGCCCTTAAACTTCCCATGTTCCTCTTTTTAATCGTTGTCAAAAATTGCCAACAGCGAAATGTCACAAGCCCTCAGTGCAGCATCTTTGTTCACCATGCCAGGGCAAACAGAACTTCTGAAAGAGAGAAATTCACTATCTTCGTTATAACAAAACATATCGTGTTTTTTCCCCCATGGGAAGACTAATCTCTCCAGAAACAGAAAGTTAGGTTTGATTCTGTTGTTTTCATACAGAACAGATTTTATTTATTGTGTGTATTCTTTTTCTAAACTACTATATCTAGAATGGTGTTCCCTGAAGCAAGTTTTTTTTTCCTTTTTGGCAGAGGTTCATGTGCATGCAGTGCCAAAAGAAATAGAATAAACAAACACTGCTTAATGCAGCTGGCTAGGTAATTTACATATTACTGCATACGAAACATGGAGACCTGAATATGGATTAGAATTCCTGTTATGACACAAATGCTATATAGATAAAGACAATGAAAATTCTAGCTACCCCTCAATTTACCGTTCTCAAGAGTGACATTTTTCTGTGCAATATATGTAGAAACATGTATGTGCATTTTAGGAATACATTAGCATCCACAAAAGAAAATTATTGGGCAGAAAAATATGTGTGAGAAAATTGATACTCTGAGTGTTTCTTCATAGCCTTAAACAGGCATTTACCTGAAATACCTGTAGGATTAAACCAGGAGCCATACAGAAGCTTCTCATCAGCCCAGCTACGTATTTTATAGGTCTTTATTAATTTTGTGGGAAGATCTGAAAGCAAGCCTACTTCACTGAGGATATTTATTAAGCACTCTTAAAGCTCATGAATGTCTGCTCATACTCATTGGCACTGGAAATTTTGTAACATGCAGTCTTAAGTTACCTGGAGAATATCAGAATGAAATTAGTTAATAAAAAAATTAAGTACCACTTTTATTGATTTATTTTAATTTATATTTTAGTGTATTGTAAATTAATAAACGCACCCAGCAAAATACAAAACAAGCAAGGCATCTGTCTTGATAGCATTTTGTATCAGGAATGGACATACCAATATTTATTTCCTTAATCAAATTTCAGATCAAATATATGGCTCAGGGACTATTATATGGCCTGTATAATTCAGTACATAGCTGCAAATCAGTTTAATTAATTCAGTGAGAAAAATGAAACACACACACACACACACACACACACACACACACACACACACACA
>BLBF01000005.1:32991250-33006114 GCA_015471245.1 Laticauda colubrina
TGTGTGTGTGTGTGTGTGTGTGTGTGTGTGTGTGTTTCATTTTATTCCTTCCATAACAACCCTGTAAGGTAGGTTAGATTGAGAGACATTGACTGATCAAAAAAAAAACACCCAGTATTTCTGTAAAGTTTGATGACTCATATCTAAAAGGAACAGCTATAGAAAACCATATGTGATAAAACTGCAATTAAAGACATTTTAAATCTAACCAAATAAATGTGTGTTTCAAGAAGATGGATACTTCATGATGCCATGATGTACGGCTTTGATCTGATCCAGCAAGGGTGTTTTTCTGTTCATAATGCATCTAACACCAGGACAAGAAAAGACACACACACATGCAATCCTCCAACAATGAGATTCATTAGAGGATTGCACATGTGCGTGTACATTCTCAGGAGGAGCAAATACTACTGATGGAGATGATCGCTTACCAGGCAAGGAGAAAAGGGATTGAATTCCAGAGCCCTTGTACTATAGTTTGACCCCTCGACAACTATGATAATGAGTAGTCTATAATAACAGCAAAGGGTTATTCTGCTCTCTCCTGCATTTGAGTTCCTAACTCAAATGTTTGGAACATTTGAGTTCCTAACAACTTTTGAGTTTCTATCAACTCAGATTATGTGATTCTTCCAAAATATTTTTCATGCAGTCTGTGCAATTAGAGCAACAGTAGTCAGGTTAAACCTTTGTCATTACTAGAACATAATAAAATTGCAGATTATTTGCAGAGAATACTCATTGTGGCTTTTTGTTCTAAGTTTTACAAGAGTTTACAAAAACTTTTTCAAAAGTTTTATACTTTTTTTTCTCCATTATTTCCTTCAAAATAATTACTTAATTTGCCATTAAATCATTTAATTAGGGGTTGTCCATACTAAATGACAATTAATCCAAATAACAAAACCATGGCTCTTCCATTTGTCTCTTCAGTAGATTCCTACCCCCCCCCCCAAAAAAAAAATATGTAATGACCATCGGACCACTTATTTGTTTTGCTTTTTCTTAAGGAAAAAGGAAAGAACAGGGACACCATTAGGACCAACTTTACCAAGACGTGCTTTCTTTTCCCAAAAAGCACAAAAGGAGAAGTGGATGAGGATATCGGCTTAACAGCAATGCATCATTTTAACACATTTTATTTTCCAGGTTTGCTTTTCATTCATTATAAAGAATCTGGGATTTTCCCCAACTTCTCTCAAATGGCACTTTCAGCAGCCTCTTTTGACTCCTAAGAATAAGCAACCAAGAGAAAAGGCTTCTGGAAAGAAAATGCTTGGTAGTTTTTTTTTTTTTTAAATAAGCTGTCCCACTACTGCAGATTTTTCCAAGTTCTTACAACTCTAATTAAAATGTGGTAATTGGTTATGTTACCTCAATTACCATGATGCATGGACACTGATGCAGAGCGACACCAATTGAATCCCTTGGGTGTTATACCCTAAGGCCATCCCATTTATTGTGGCCTTATTATTTTCAATTATGTAGCTGGACGTACAGCATACTCTCAAAGCCAACGCACATGGGAATTGTGCTGGACACACAGAACAGTGTACTTACAGAAATGTTCAGCGGTAGATAAAAATTTGCATGATGAAATGGAAGTGCTTCTCAAAACCATATGAATAATACACATCAGGAATATTATATATAATCAGTAATAGGCTATCAGGCTATTCCAAATTTATGATACTGCTTCAGAATTTCTGTGTCTCTATTGGGAATTAGTAACTTGTAGATTGGAACAGAAAAAAAAAAAAACAAGCAGGTTTTATCTGAGATAAATTGAAAGTCTATGTCAGAGAAATCAAAGAATAGGAAAGGACAAAAATCTTTTCAAAAGTCCACTAGAGTTGCTGTCCAATAAATCTAAATAAATAACACACTTACTTTGCATGATTTTTCCCTTCTTAATTCTTTCTCAGCTTTATGTTGGGAGTGAGTGGTTAAATAAATAAAATGTGTTTTTATATTATAAAATATATTTAAGGAGCAATCTTATGCAAACTCAGCCAGAATAAGACTGTAGACTGGATTTATCCAATGCATTATGCCTTGTTTGTTTAACCATGGTTTAAGAAACAAACAACAATTGTTGACTTCACAAAAAAATTAAGCCACAGATCATTCCATGCATTTATTCACATGACAGCAGCATGCACGAAACATATTAAATGAAAACCAATCATTTTGGATTAGTAAAATATGTGTAGCCAGCCCATATGGTTTGCTGTCTGGATAGTAGGGATAGGAATATGATACAATGTATAAAGGATACCTCTAGAAACAATAGATTTAGAGCAAAATCTGGCCACTGAATGGATAGCTTAAATGCAAGGGTGAATACCTCACACTGTCTATTTTTTTCCTGAATAGGAGACAAAAGAAGCATCAAAGCAACCCCTAGTTAAGCCTTCTATGTTTTCATTTTCCTCAGGAAATGAAAAAAAGAGATAGCATATAAGGGTCTAATGAATAAACTGGCCTTTGGAAAAAAGATGAGGAAGAAGGCAAGGAAAACAAGTGTGGGGGTTTCTTGTTCAATTGTCATTTTCTTTTCAAGGTCGAGTATAAAAATACAAAATTGTTCATATTTACACATGTTTATTATGAACAGTTTAAACATTTCCAAGTTTTAGCTGGGAAAACATTAGCTTTCTGTTACCTTCAGTTAAAGAGTATTAAAATGTCATTTTCACAATTGATGTAGTATTAAAAAGTTTTCATCAGAATATAAAATACTGCATGGAACAACTATAAAATACAGACAAGTACACAGACACACATATGCAAACACAATATTAAAAGAAAAAAGTTTATTCTAAAGCCCATGTCACACTGCACCAACGGATGCAAAGAGGATGTAAAACGGACAAAAAAGCTTGCCATCCGTTGGTTAACGCGATGTACTCACTGCCTCCGTTTTGCTTCCTCTCTATCCGTCCAGCATCAGTTTATTGACGTTTCATCTGCTCAGAAAGTTTTGAGCTGCCCAAAACTTTTGAGCAGCAAATGTATCCAATGCATCCGTTCTGCATCCTCTAGGCATACGGGGGACATCTGTTCTGCATCCATCACGCATCTGCTATATCTGCTAGGCATCCGCTGTGCATCCGCACAACTCAAATCCGTTCCAGTGGTAAACGGACGCAGGGAGGAAGCAGAACGGATGCGCAGTGTTATTAGCACGGATGGAGAAAGGATGAAAGCGGATGCAGCTCATCCGCTCTGCATCCGCTCTGCATCCACTCTTCGCATCCGCTCTGCATCCTCTACGCATCCTCTACGCATCCGTTCTGCATCCTCTACACATCCTCTACGCATCCTCTATGCATCCTCTACGTATCCTCTATACATCCGTTCTGCATCCTCTGTACATCCGCTCTGCGTCCTCCCCACATCCGTTCCTTTCCGTGTTATCCGCTCTGCTTATGCAAATTTTTGCCCCTTTTGAGAGCGGATAACAACGGATGGAACATTTTGCTCGTCCGTTGTGTCCTTTTTGCATCCGTTGGGCAGTGTGACATGGCCTTAAGAAAGATTCCTTGAATTACTTCATAGTTAGTTTACTATCCAAAATTTAGAGCATTCTATTCAAAATGCTACTTTTCATAGAAGCTGAATGCAACTCCCAGAATTGGTCAAGATGGCTTAGAATTCAGGAAGTTTTACTCAACACAATGGAATGGCTTCCTCAGAGGAAGAGAAGTTTAGTAATTGTTATGAATTATACACACAAGTAACATATTTCAAAACCATTAGAGAAGGAAAGAGAGCTTGCAACCAAAGGGAAGAATAGTGGATTAGCAATTAGACAACTGGATGGATTGAATTAATTTAGTGTTGCTTACTAATTTTACCTTCATTGGGAATGTTCAGATGGCCTGGTAATCCATGCTGTTCTTAGATCCAGAGTGGAAGAAACTAAAGAGATGTTATTGTTCATACACATGTTTTGAACATTGAGACATTGGCAATCACCATTACAAAAATGTCTGCCATAATGTCTCTGTGTGTATTATTTTTAAAACAGTTGCACATTCAAAAGAGGGGAATAGAAGGGTCATGTATTAATGCAAATTTGGGGAAGTTAAACTGAAGTATAAAGTCCTTTCTAGAAAATATGAAAATACTGATTGTGTTAAACAAATTCAGGATTCACAGGGAAAAGAAAATAACAATTGCCTAACATGTCTTTTGATCACCTGGTGTTTTTCATCCCAAAATGGAATTTTGGACAGCCAGCTAATAGTCCCAACCTGGAGTCCCTTTACTTATGCTTTCTTCCTTTGGGAGCAGAGGAGGAAGAAAAGAAGAAAGAAGTAATATTGAAATTAAATAGAGAAATTAAACACTTGATTAAATCTTTGAGCAGTAATAATAGAATGCCACTAGATACCATTAGTAAAAAAATGGAGAAAGGAAAATGTTAGAACAGCACTTTAAAGAAAGGATGGAAATAGCTCCTGACCTTTCATATTGCATGATGTATTGATCCAAGTAATTTTTTTCCATATCAGTGACTCTTAATAATACCAAGTAAGATGCCATCAGAGATGCAAACACATCCTCTTTGTTTTATATATTACAGTATATTTTGGACAACCTCAATTAAAACACACATACACACACAGTTTCCCAGGGAAACTATTCATTTGCCAAGACTGGCACAACATCAGCTCAAGGAAATAGACAAGGCAGAGAAAACAATTTTGGGATCAACCCAAGAAATGACTACACAGGAACTGAATGAAAGGAAATGCTGTAAAATGCCAGCTTGAAATTGGGAGACAGCGAATGCAGCAGAAGCTAATGAAATTCAATTCCAACCAGAACATTTGGATTCTAAGAACTCTTTCATCACTTGAAAAATTCTTACATATGAAGGCCCACCTTTTTATATGGTGCATATGTTTGCAGCTACAAGTCTCCACCAAACAAAAATATTATCTGTGCTCTAAATCAAACCTAGGAAAAAAATTTAATAGCTGCTTTATCTTGGCAGGAAACAAGTTGTGTTCCCTACTAGGTAAAAGATAATTCAGTCCAACAAACAAGGCCAGGTTTTCCCAGGCAAAATGAGAACAAAACAGTGTGGAGCTTGGGAGTTCTGTCCAGTCCTGAGACAAAGAAAACATAGTGCTTGTACGCTCATTCTACCTCATCTCCCCATCAATTCCTATACAAATAAAATCACAAGACTACTTCACTCCTGCTGCAGAAGCAGCATTCACCTTTATTTAACACATATCCACTTATTTAGAGGTACTGCAATACCTCCAAGCAGTCGCCTGCCTGGAAAAGAGAAAACTGGTTCCCAATAGCAGCACTTTGGTGTGTTCAGCAGCCCACCAGGTTTTCCCATGGCTGCTCCTTGCCTCTGCTTGAGGCAGGACAGAACAGGACCTTTTAGAAGGTGAAATTGAAATAGAAGCACAACACAAAAGAACAGCTCACTGTTGATTGCAGGTATTTTAAGTGAAACAAGACAAAAAATAATAATCACCCTTTCTGCTCCCACACATATGTCATATATTCACCAGCTACACTGTATGAGAACATAGGGAGCAAGACAGAAACAGTTTGCTGCAGGGTTAGTGGAGCTGCCATACTTCCAGTGTGCTGTTCATGCAAAATCAAACAACTGTTGGGGCAAAGGTGAATTTTACAAAGACATCAACCACACTGTATGTCTGCTTCTTCACAAAACATTTCTTCCACAGTGCATAATTAACCTATGGAATTCACTGCCACTGTTGAATTAGCTTTAAATTTTAAAGCAGGGTTTTAAAAAGCTTTATATAGTGATTGAATATATTTATAGTCTGTCAATGTCTCAAACACATCTGGCTTCAAAATTAATGGCAGGAGATCAAAGTTGGTTGAGGCTTGAAAAACATCTCATTGCCCACTCTGAGGAAGAAAATGCTGGACAAAGATGGATTTTGGCCTGATCCAATAGTGCTATTCTTAATTTCTGGTCTTTATGTTTCAAGTTGCCTAAGGAATACTGGTGAAAAACCTGAAATTATTAAGCCAAACGGACCCTGTCAATCAACAGCTAAAAAAAATGGAGGGCATTACTAATATTTACCAAGGATGATATGACTGTTTTACAGTACAGTGGTTTGGAACAGATAAAATGTAAAACAATTCTAATACAGGAAACACTTGATTTATGATGACAATTGGGCCTGTAATTTCACTCATAAATTGTTGTGGTCATAAAATGAAGCATCACATGACAAGAATTGAAGGTACAATGGTTTTTTGTTTCAATGGTCATCAAGCAATCATCTAGTTGTAAACCAGATGCATTTTCCTCAAGGATGTTTTTTCTGGAAATTGTAGGCAAATGCTGGAAATCGGCAAAAATCATGGTTATCTGACTGTGGGATGCTGCAAATGGCAGTAAAAGTGAGCTAATTGTCAAGTGCCCAAAATGTGGTCATATGACTGTGGGGTGTGTGTACAGCTTTGTAACTCTGAAAACAGGTCATAAGTAACTCTAAGGATAGTTCATAGTAACTTCGAACCATTGTTAAACAATCAGTCATAAATTAAGAACTATATAATAATTCAAATTCAAACACAACATTTATGACCTCACATTTCCCCTGTTCTGTGATTTTATTAGTGATTAATTTGGCAATGCTGCAATAGCAGAAGAAAAAACTATGAAGTATTTAGATATGAACAAGTGGTCATTGGGACGTAAATGATACACACCTAAAACTGCAACATTGACTGCATCTCAAATGATCCATCTGTTAAAGGGCCTGTCACATAGGCTGACGGATGCAAAACGTATGTAAAAAGGACACAGCGGATGAGAAAATTTTCCATCCGTTGTTATTCACTCTCAAAAGTGCCCCAAATTTGCATAAAGAGAACGGACAACAACAGAAAGGAACGGACCAGGGGGAGGATGTAGCCAGGATGTAAAGCGTACGCTCCATGGAAACCTAGCGGATGGAAGCGGATGGAAGCAGATGGCACATCCGCAGGGCTTCTGGGGGAGCACAGCAAAGCGGACACGCAGCAGAAGAACGGATGGAGAGGGCATGCCTAGCGGATGAAGCGGATGCATCACGGAAGGAACGGATGCAGAGGGGATGCCTAGCGGATGAAGCGGATGCATCACGGAAGCTTAGCGGATGCCTAGCGGTAGCGGATGCCTAGTGGATGCAAAGCATTCACTGCGCATGTGGGGAGGATGCATTGCATCAGCCCCGCGGATATAAAGGGAAGCAGCTCGCAAGCAGGTCACCATTCAGAGGAAAGACCTGCTGCCAGACACAGCTCCAGCCAACAACCATGGGGAAGAAGAGGAAGCCTGTGCCATCTGCTGTCAGCCCTGGCAAGAAGGACAGGGCCACCACCCCACCCCCTGGCCCTGACTCTGCTTCTGCTGGGACTTCTGCTGCTCGGGCTGACTCTTCTGGTGCTGGGGCTTCTGCTGGCGCTGCTCCTGGTGCTGGGGCTTCTGCTGGGGCTTACTCTGCTGGCGCTGCTCCTGGTGCTGGGGCTTCTGCTGGGGCTTACTCTGCTGGCGCTGCTCCTGGTGCTGGGGCTTCTGCTGGGGCTTACTCTGCTGATGCTACTCCTGGTCCTGCTGGTGCTGCTTTTGCTGCTACTGTTGTTGTTGCTGCTGCTGCTGCTGGTGGTGTGGTGGAGCAGCCCCTAGAACCTCGAAGCCCCTTTGATGAGGGCCCAGATGGTCCTGCCAGAGGGAGGAAGAGGCATACGCGAGAACAGGAGAGGAGGCAATACTCCATCAAAGAGGAACATGAGGATGAGGTGCTTGAATGGCTGAGGGAAAATGAGTATCTATGGCGGAAGGGACACAGGCTCTATCGAGACACCAAGAGGAAGCAGGCTGCTTGGAGAGAGAATACGGAGAGCCTGGGCTACACTTCGGAGGTCCTCCTTGGGTGGTGGAAGCACATGCACACCTGGTACGGGAAGCTGCACCTCAAGAAATCTGGCCAGGCCACGGTCAAGCTCACTGCCCGGGAGACCTACGTGATGGCCAAGTGCAGCTTCTTGGAGGGTGAGATCCGCCACCGAGGAGCAGACCCTCTGACAATCCTCTCTCTCAGGCAGCCCACAGAGAGCCAGTCCTCTTCTGGCCAAGAGTCAGCTCCTGTGTCCAGGCAGGTATCTGTGGAGCGTCCCACGACGGAGACCCCCCCCCGACAGCTGCATTCCCCGTGGCGGAGCGCGTGGAGGACCCCCTGATGCAGTGGGAGCAAGGAGAGGGCATTTCCACCAGAGACCAACCCACATCCACCCCCAGCTCCACCTCCACAGAAAGCAGGCAGAGAGCCAGACCGGAGGGGCAGAGCCACACTGTCCTGCTGGAGATCAGGGACACCATCAAAAGCAGCGTAGATCTCCTCTCTCAGCTGGTACACACCGACATACCATCCTCAAACCACAATCCCTTCCTCACCTACGTCAACCCGACCCTCCTGGACATGTCCGAATCACAGTACCAGGTGATAAAGGACAGGATCACCGGTCTTCTGCACAACCCTCCAGGCCCAGCTGAACCTGCTCTGACCCAGTCCAGGTCTGCTCCTCCACCCCAGGTGATGTCACAGCCCTTCCAAGGCTTTCCACAGCCCCTCACCTACCAAGGCTACGGTTACCAGGAGTTCCAGCAGCACAGGCAGCCCTTCCCAGTCCAGCCACAGATTCATCAAATGCCACTGATGCCATCGATGCCACCGATGCCATCGATGCCACCCACGCCACAGATGCCACAGATGCCGCAGATGCCACCCATGCCACAGATGCCACCCATGCCACAGATGCCACCCACGCCTCACCTCGCTCACCTGCAGACCAGACAGCCCCACTACACTCCTCCTTCCTCCACCCGACAGCCAAGCCGGGCCTCAGAACATCTGTCATCGGTCTTGGGACTGACACCCCCATGTCATGGAGGAAGGGGTTCCCAACATCACAGGACTTAGCCAGCTCTCTGAGAGCTTCCTCCACACACCATCCCCTGTTGTCCTCTCGGGGCCAGGCACCCCAATGGCGCCTCAGACCAGCACTCCAGCAGCAGCCACCTCCACAGCACCTGGACCCTTCACCACTGAGACTATGGGCACGCCTCAGAGTGATTGAGAAGAGTGCCAGAGACTGGGTTGCTACCTGTTGACTTTACCTTTGCTTGGGACACTTTATTTGGGTCATTTTGCTTTTACAGTTTGTTATTAATAAAGCTTATCTTTGCTTCACACACTTGGTTCAGTTCTTTTGGTCAATAAAGTCTTGGTGAATACTTTTAGAAATGATTAAAGCCTTTGCATGCTTGTGGGATGGGTAAGGATAGCAGTGGGATGGGCAGGGATACCTGTGGTCTGGGTAATAGCTGTGGGATAGGTTAAGATAGCAGTGGGATGGGCCGGGATACCTGTGGAATGGGTAATAGCTGTGGGATAGATAAACCTCCAGTGCAAGCATAGTGGGACTGGATGGTCCACCCTCCATAGGTGCCACACCTATGGCCCTTTATTATCAATAACAATGTAATCATTCATCAACACATTTCAACATAAACACAACTCTTTATTAAATGCCCTGTTCATTGTAGGGCCACTCAACATACATGGCACAATCTCATCAGTGTAATGAGACAGGCTGAAGGAAGCATCCATCAAGCACCTACCATCCTGTCTTGCCATTCCACTGCTCCAGCTGGGGAGTTGCACAAGTGTTTCAGGAGATTGCACTTCTTCTTCCCTTCATGTGAAGCTCTGTTGGGGCCTTGCACATCCACAGTGTCTATCAGGTTTCGCCCTTGCCTCCATTCACCAGGCTCCATGTCCCCATTGCCTTGTTGGAGGTCCACGAGCCTGTTCTGCAAGACTGGGTAGCGGGTGCACATGAGATTGTGCAGGATGCAGCAAGCTTCCATGATCCTCCTCACGGTCTCTGGGCGATGCTGCATGGTGGTGAGAAGTACCTGGAACCTGTTGGCCAGGATGCCAAAGGCGTTCTCCACCACCCGCCTTGCCCTGGACAGCCTGTAATTGAAGATCATCTCTTCACAGGTGAGGCATCTGGAAGTGTAGGGCTTCATGAGGTAGGTTGTGAGGGAGAAGGCATCATCCCCCATAATGAAATAGGGCACATCTTGTGTGTCGTTGGGCAGAGGGTCTGGATCTGGGAAGCCCATGATGAGGTTGCATTCCAGCCCCTCCTTGAGGTGACTGGCATTGTATACCTGGGCATCTGAAGATGACCCGTTGCCTGAAGCATCGATGTACATGAACTTGTAGTCAGCATCAAACATGGCAAAGAGGATGATGCTGAAAAAGCCCTTGTAGTTGAAATAGGTGGACCCTGACTTGGCTGGAGCTTTGCAGGCCACGTGCTTCCCATCTATGGCTCCAACGGTGTGGGGGAAGTTCCACCTCTGATACCACTGCTCTGCAACTTTCTTCCATACTTCTTCAGTGGAGGGGCACTGGAGGAGATCCTCCAGGTATTCTTCGATGATGGCCTACACCACTTCTCTGACCACAATGCTGATGGTGTTGTGTGGCACCCTCCAGGCATACTGCATGCTCTTGTACATGGTCCCGGAGGCCAGGTGGCGCAGAGTCAGTGCTACCTTCAGACCAGGGTCCAGGCTGGGCCGGAGGTTGGTGTTTGCCTTGGTCAACCTAGGTCTCAGCCACTACACAACTTCGTCAAACATGGCTGGTGGCATTCTCATGAAGTTTTGGAATGCACGAGGGTCATCTGCAGAACGGATGCAGAACGGATGCATAACGGATGCAGCATGGAAACAAAGCGTTTAAAACGGAAAAAATGTTCGCAGAGGGGACCTATCTCGGATATTAAGGATGTCTAGAGGATGCCTAGAGGATGCCTAGCGGAAAACATATATTTCCTATAAAAAGGGGGACCAACTCGTTTGCATCTCACTTTCAGAACAGCAGCCCAGTGGTGCAGACCTCTGCAGCATTCATCTGGCTCTTCCTCTTCCACAGCATCCAGTCATGTCCACCATGGATTGTAACAAAGTCCTTTTGGCAGCCACCATCCTTCTGCAACAGTGCGAAGCCATTTACAGGCTCTGTGAACTATACTTCAGGAAGAAAAAGAGGTGGCCAAGAAGCGTCTGGCTTTGAAGATGGTTTGCCAGAAGAGCAGAGGACGGACTGTACAACAAGCTGATGGTGGAGCTCAGGATCGAAGACACTCGGGCATTCCAGAACTTCATAAGGATGCTTCCAGCCATGTTTGATGAACTTGTGCAGAGGCTGACACCCAGGTTGACCAAGGCAAACACCAACTTCTGGCCCAGCCTGGACCCTGGGCTCAAGGTGGCACTCACTCTGCGCCACCTGGCCTCAGGGACCACCTACAGCAGCATGCAGTACGGCTGGAGGGTGCCACACAACACCATCAGCATTGTGGTCAGAGAAGTGGTGCAGGCCATCATCGAAGAATACAAGGAGGAGCTCCTCCAGTGCCCCTCCACTGAAGAAGGCTGGAAGAAAGTTGTAGAGCAGTGGTATCAGAAGTGGAACTTCCCCACACCGTTGGAGCCATCGATGGGAAGCATGTGGCCTGCAAATATCCAGCCAAGTCGGGGTACACTTATTTCAATTACAAGGGCTTCTTCAGCATCATCCTCTTCGCCATGTTTGATGCTGACTACAAGTTCATGTACATCGATGCTTCAGGCAACGGGTCATCTTCAGATGCCCAGGTATACAACGCCAGTCACCTCAAGGAGGGGCTGGAACGCAACCTCATCATGGGCTTCCCAGATCCAGACCCGCTGCCCAACGACACACGAGATGTTCCCTACTTCATCGTGGGGGATGACGCCTTCTCCCTCACAACCTACCTCATGAAGCCATACATTTCCAGACTCCTCACCCGTGAAGAGAGGATCTTCAACTACAGGCTGTCCAGGGCAAGGCAGATGGTGGAGAACGCCTTTGGCATCCTGGCCAACAGGTTCCAGGTACTTCTCACCACCATGCAGCATAGTCCAGAGACCGTGAGGAGGATCGTGGAAGCTTGCTGCATCCTGCACTATCTCATGCGCACCCGCTACCCAGTCTTGCAGAACAGGCTTGTGGACCGTCAACAAGGCAATGGGGACATGGAGCCTGGGGAATGGAGGCAAGGGTAAAACCTGATCGACACTGAGGATGTGCAAGGGCCCAACAGAGCCTCACGTGAAGGGAAGAAGTAGCGCAACCTCCTGAAAAACTGGTGCAACTCCCCAGTTGGAGCAGTGGAGTGGCAAGACAGGATGGTAGATGCTTAATGGATGCTTCCTTCAGCCTGTCTCATCAAACGGATGAGATTGGGCCATGTATGTTTGGTTGGTCTACAATGAACAGGGCGTTTAATAGAGTTGTGTTTATGTTGACATGTGTGGATAATTATTACATTATTATTGATAATAAAGGGCCATAGGTGTGGCACCTGGGAGGGTGGACCATCCAGTCCCACTATGCTTGCACTGGAGGTTTATCTATCCCACTGCTATACTAACCCATCCCACAGCTATTACCCATCCAACAGGTATCCTTACCCATCCCAAAGCTATCCTTACCCATACCACAAGCATGCAAAGGCTTAAACCATTTCTAAAAGTTTCCACCAAGACTTTATTAAAAAAAAGAAATGAAACAAGTGTGTGAATCATAAATAGACTTTATTAACAAGAAGCTATAAAACAAAAATGAGTCTCTGGCACTCCTCTTGGCCGCTCAGTCTCAGGGGTGAAGGTTCCAGGTGCTGTGGAGGTGGCCTGTGCTGGAGTGCTTGTCATCAGCTCCTCCAGAAGCAGAAGCAGCAGAAGCGCGAGCCCCAGAAGAGCGAGCCCGTGCTGCAGAAGCCCCAGGAGAACCAGAGTGAGGGTCAGGGGGCGGGATGGTAGCCCTGTCCCT
This sequence comes from Laticauda colubrina, assembly GCA_015471245.1. Classification (NCBI taxonomy): domain Eukaryota; kingdom Metazoa; phylum Chordata; class Lepidosauria; order Squamata; family Elapidae; genus Laticauda; species Laticauda colubrina. The sequence continues at coordinate 33,004,189 of BLBF01000005.1, forward strand.
CTTGCCAGGGCTGGCAGCAGATGGCTGAGGCTTGCTATTCTTCCGCATGGTTGTGGGGTTGCTGGCTGGCAGGGAGGCTGGCAGGAACCAAGGCTGGCAGGAAGGCTGGCAGGGAGGCTGGCACCAAGGCTGGCAGGAAGGCTTGTACCAAGGCTGGCAGGCAGGCACCAAGGCTGGCAGGAAGGCTGGCACCAAGGCAGGCACCAAGGCTGGCAGGGAGGCAGGCACCAAGGCTGGCAGCAAGGCTTGCAGGCAGGCTGGCACCAAGGCTGGCAGGGAGGCTGGCAGCAAGGCTGGCAGCAAGGCCTGCAGGCAGACATGCAGGCAGGGCAGGCAAGGCAGCCAATCCGTCCGGCAGCAGGTCTTTCCTCTGAATGGCGACCTGCTTCCAAGCTGCTTCCGTTATATCCGCGGGGCTGATGCAATGCATTCTCCCCACATGCGCAATCAACGCCAGGCATCCATTAGGCTTCCGCTATGTATCCGCTGTGCATCTGCTTCATCCGCTAGGCTTCCCTTCTGCATCCGCTGTATCCGTTCCGCATCCGCTTTGCTGCGGCCCCCTGGAAGCCTTGCGGATTTTCCATCCGCTCTTATCCACTTCCATCCTCTGGGCTTCCATTCCGCATCCGCTTTCCATCCGCCCTGCGTCCTCCCCACGTCCGTGTTATCCGCTCTGGTTATCCAAATTTTTGCCCCTTTTGAGAGCGGTTAACAACGGATGGAACATTTTGCTCGTCTGCTGTGTCCTTTTTACATCCGTTGGGCAGTGTGACATGGGCTTAAAATGGACACCTAACATCAAAAACATCAAAAAAGCACAGCAAAGAATGTTCCTTCTGTGCCAACTCAGAAAACTGAAACTGCCCAAGGAGCTGCTGATACAATTCTAAAGAGGAATTATTGAGTCTATCATCTGCACTTCTATATTTGTCTCCTTTAGTTCTGCAACCCAACAGTACAGACACAGACTTCAGAGGATGATTAGGACTGCTGAGAAAACAATTACTACCCACCTGCCTTCAATCGAGGACCTGTATACTGCATGAGTCAAAAAGAGGGCTTTTTGAAATAATTACAGACCGCTTACATCCTGGACATAAACTGTTTCAACTCCTTCCCTCAAAACAACGCTATAGAGCACTGTTCACCAGAAAAACTAGACACAAGAACAGTTTTTTTTCAAGAAAGCCATCACTCTGCTAAACAAATATTTCCCTCAACACTGTTCAATTATTTACAAAATGTGCACTACTATTACTGTTAATCTTCTCATCACTCCTTATCACCCATTTCCTCCCACTTGTGATTTTAGGACTGTAGCTTTGTTGCTTGTATCCTTACCATTTATATTGTCTGTTTACTAGTATGATTTGATTGTTGATTGTACCTTATGACTATCATTAAGTGTTGTACGTTATAATTCTTGATTCTTATTAAATGTACTTTTTCTTTATGTATACTGAGAGTATTTACACCAAGACAAATTCCTTGTGTGTCCAATCACACTTGGCCAATAAAGTATTCTATTCTATTCTATTCTATTCTATTCTATTCTATTCTATTCTATTCTATTCTATTCTATACTATTCTATTTGCAAAAACTAGTTCCATAGACTTCCACAATATCATAATGCGTCATTCCCTCATTCCCTATCATAACACTAATTGAAAATTATCCTAAAAAGGCAATCCTGTATGTTAATTTATATTGTTTTATTTGTTTCCTAGTATGATTTGATTGCTTATGAGTAACCTATGACTATCATTAAATGTTGTATCTTATGATTCTTGATGAATGTATTTTATTTTTTCTTACGTACACTGAAAGTATATGCACCAAAGACAAATACCTTGCGTGTCCAATCACACTTGGCCAATAAAGAATTCTATTCTATTCTATTCTATTCTATTCTATTCTATTCT